>OX467285.1:81988141-82588141 GCA_950108345.1 Malthinus flaveolus | reverse complement strand
TATAATTTGAACTGTGTTTTTTCTGCTTCTTCAACGGCCAGAGAGAGAGAGTTGACGGCGATACCGACGTGAGCTAGTTTGTGTATTCAACTACAAAATACACTGGCGCCCTAAACATTTTCAAAGTGTAATAATCAATTTTATTTAGTAGTCAAATACATATTTTATCAACAAATAAGGCGTTACGTTACAATTGACGTACAACGTAAGAGTTTTTATTACGCCAAAAAGGAGGCGCCCATTACAATTGTCGCATCAACGTGGAGCTCTGAAAGAAAGGCACAGGTTCGGATTATGGGTCGGAAAGTTAATTTTTTTCTTAGCGGTAAAATTTGATTTGTGTAAAAAAGGTTAAAGATTTTGTAAACGAGCAGTTTGACAAAGGGAACGACAGTTTTTAGGAAGAAGTGTAAGCAAGTCAAATTAAGAAATCTTTTTTTGGTAAATGCGAGTAAAAGTAAATTTTGAAAATAACCCATTTCAAGTAAAGTTTAAAAAATCTATTTTGTCGAGAAGCGTCGGATATAAGTAACGTAAAGTTTTGATTTTTTTATTCGGAAGTTAGCGGTAAATAAACGCGGAAAATAATTACTATTCACGAATCCGTCGGTACAAAATAGGCGCGAAATTAACGCGGTTTATGGAGTTACGTACCGGTAAAATTTTAAATATTGCAAAAATGGCAGATAAAGAGGTAGATGAAGGAAATAACGTAGTTAAGGATAGCGGCGTGGAAACGGGAGAAAGCGCGGAATTTGAACAAACATTAATTAGTTCAACACCAGTTCCACAAACTGGTGAAATAAAAGAAAACGCGAACCCAGGCGGATATGACGTATTATTGGTTTATATGACCAAAGCGTTTGCGGATTTAAACGCGAAAATTATCGAAGGAAATGTAAGGCTAGAAAAAGGACAAAATGAGACAAATTTAGGTTTGAGAGATACGAATTTAGGTTTGAGGGATACGAATTTAGGTCAAAAGGTGTTAAGAGAGGAAATGCATGAAAATAAAAGGCAGTTAGAGGAGAAAATGCTCCACCTAGGTGAGCAGTTAGAAAAAAAAATGAGTCAGATAACCGAAGTACAGTTAGGCAAATTACGCGAGGAAGTAAAAGATGAGGTAGAAAGTTGCAAAGAAAGAGGAGCCGAGTTAATTAGTCAGTCAGAAGTAAAGATTAGGGTTGACATGGAGCACGAAATAGGTAAAGTAAATAGGAAAATTTGTACCGTAGAGTCAAGTTTTAGTAATGACATCGACAGAATAGAGGAGAAGGTCGATGGAAACGCGGAAAAGTGTGAAGAGTTAGAGAAGGTGGTAGGAAAAGTTAAAAGTAAAATAGGAAGCTCTTTAGGCGAGATTCAGAGAAACTTTGAATGTTTGAATGACCAGGTAGATGGACTTAAACGTGAGAGGGGTAATGTAGGTATAGAACATAGTTGTAATAAACCAACCCTAGAAAGTCCGACGTTTATAGATTACCCAGGTAAAATCCACCCAGTACGGTTCTGGGAAGAATTAGCCGAATATTTAAAATCGGCAGGAATTACATTAGAGGCGGCAAAGATAGAAAAAGTAGGTAAATGTTTGAAAGGTCGAGCGTTTAAGTGGTTTGAATACGTGACGGATGATTTTGTAACTTTGAACGATGTGAAAAAGGCATTTTTAGAAGAATTTTGGTCAGATAAGGAGCAGATAGAAATAGATAATAATTTTCGTATTAGCAGATATGATAGTAGGAAAGACAGTTGCGAAGAATATGTTATGGAATGGTGGAAGAAATTACGATATTTAAAACACCAAATAGCAGAAGATAGGTTCGTTAAGATTATTAGTACTCAGTTTCCAGAAGAAATAGCGCGGCACGTAGGTAATGCTCAAATTAGTAATCGAATTGAGTTAATTGCTTGCCTTAAAAGGTTAAAGGTCGTAAACCGAGAGGTCAACCAGAGGAATAATTTTCCCAACCGTGGTTACCATAATCAACCGGCAGGGGTGAATCCATATAATCGAAATGAGCGCGAAGAAATCCGTCGCGAGGAACCCGCTAGAAATTTAAATTTGGCGGAAAATTTTAATAATCGAAATGTGTCTGGCCCTAGTTTTGTAAGAGATAGCGGTTTTAGTAGAGGAAATAATAATTTCAGAGGAAATAATTATCGCGGACGCGGCGGTTTTAGGAATAATTTCCATGAGAGATCGAACGAAGTGACCGAAGTGCCAGCACGTGCGGCACCGATCACTAACAATAATACGGAAAACTAAGTAGTTCTGGGGGGGTAGCTCCTCTCCCTCGGACTCGGAACCGAACGCAGGAGCAATTAAATCATATCCAATACGTTTATCGGGCGTTAGTAATGAATAATTTCAGCAATCGTGGCGAAATAAAATTACCCGAAAACGAACTAAGCGAATATGTACCCAAAATTTTGATAAGTGTAGGGGGAGTGGAGTTAAAAGCGTTAATCGATACCGGTAGTTCGATTAGTGTCATAAACGACGAAGCGTTAGATAAGGTGAAAGAGAAGAACCGTGTGTTAGAATTACCCGTGACAAACGTACAAATACAGGGTGTAAACGGTAAAATCACCAAGGTAAACCGACAAGTTTTGTTAGATGTGCGAGTAGGCACGAATTTGCAGTCAATAATATTTTTAGTGGTGCATAAAATGCATCTACCTGTCATTATAGGTATGGATTGGTTAGGAAAAAAGCAAGTTAACTTAGATTTAAAAGAAGGAAAGTTAAAATATGTCAGTGACGAACAAAGTTACGAGGTCACATTTGTAGACGAAGTATCGAGGTGTACTCAGTCAAATAATTTAAAGTTAACGTCATGTGTAGAGATAGTTTTGCAAAACCCAAAATTTTTTAAAGAGCGAGCTAGTTGGAGTGGGTCGAAAGTAGACCCAGATGAAGGTTATTTATCCATTAAGGAGTTATATGAGATAAATCTAATTGAAGTAAATGATAAAGTAAGTAAAGTAGATGAGGAGATAAGTAAAGATGAGAAGAAGGAAGAAGAAAAAATTCTTCAAGAAAAAATAAATAGGGTCACAAAAGATGACGCCAAAAATATTAAAGTAAATAATTTAAGGGTTAATAATAACCAAATAATTAAAGTTGAGCTCGCGGAAGAAAGTATAAGTAGAGAGATAGGGATTGCAAGTAATTTTCGCTGTGACGAATGTTTAGCGGTAGTACCTCAATTTAGTAAGAGTGACCATATACGCCGACATAATTTAAATAAAGATACAAGGTCATATCAGGTTAACGTAGTAGAAATTTCGAACCAGAGACAGGTTGAAGATGTCAAAATAAAACATCAAAATGTATTTTCGGATTTACCAGGTAGATGTAACATGTTTGAGTGTAAATTAAAAATAGCAAGCGACAAACCGTTTGTACAAAAATCATACCCGATACCCTACGCGAAGAGAGAAGCGGTAATCAAAGAACTTCGGCGAATGTTGTCGTGCGGAGTAATAGAGAGGTCGGACTCACCATTTTCAAACCCTATTGTAATAGTACCGAAAAAGGATAGTTCGGTTCGTATTTGTTTGGACGCACGGGCGTTAAATAAAATTTTAATACCAGATCGGGAATCACCCCCGAAGCTGGACGATTTATTACAAAAATTTCACGGAACAAAATTTTTGAGTTCGATTGATTTAACAAGTGGATATTGGCAAATTCCCTTACACCCCGAATCGCGTAAATATACCGCGTTTCTAGTAAATGGTAGGAGTTTTCATTTTAAAGTTTTACCTTTCGGATTAAACGTTTCGATTGCCGTGTTTAGTAAATGTTTAGATCAGGTGTTAGGACCTGAAGTTTTATCGTTTGCGACTATATATGTCGACGATATTCTTTTAACATCCCCTACGATCGCGGACCACGTGTTTCAGCTAGATATGGTGTTAGACCGATTAGAAAAAGCGGGAATGACCGTAAATGTAAAGAAATCGGAGTTTTTAAGAGATGAACTCAAATTTTTAGGCTACTTAATTAGCCCGGAAGGCATTTCAATGGATTCGGAGAAAATAAAAGTGATCCAGGATTTTCCGGAGCCGAGAAATAAAAAAGAGTTACAATCATTTCTAGGGTTTTGTAATTTTTACCGTAGGTTTGTCAAAGAGCACGCGCAATTAGTAAGTCAGTTATCACACTTACTAGAAAATAAAATTAAGTGGCGTTGGGGAACGCTGGAACAGAAGGTATTTATGCAGATTAAGCAAGCCTTCATCGGGGTAGTAAAACTAAAACACCCGAATTTTAGTAAACCATTTTTCATTGAAACCGACGCGTCAACCCGTGCGTTAGGTATACACCTGTTTCAATTAAACGAAGAAAACGAGATACAAAGTATTATGTTCGCAAGTAGGTCACTAGTAAATGCGGAAAGGCATTATATGATTACGGAGTTAGAATTATTAGGTGTTGTTTTCGCTTGTAAGAAATTTAGGACTTATATTTTAGGATATGAAACTACCATAATTACCGATCATAAAGCCTTGGAATTTTTATTTAGTTGCAAAGCATTGAACGCAAGGTTAATGCGTTGGTGTTTATATTTGCAGGAGTTTAGATTGAACATTAAATATCGAAAGGGTGCATTGAACGTCGTAGCAGATTTTCTATCGCGTTACGGTTACGACGGAGAGAAGCGTAATAAACCCATCGTCATAGGCGCAGTTAGGAAGAATGTAAATAAAACAAAATTGAGTCAATTGTTAGTTCACTTAGAAAAGGAACAAATTAAGGATAAACATTTAAATTACATTCGTACGGAGTTAAAAGACGACAAAGACGGTAAAGGAGATTTCTTTTCGGATAAGTTCATTATGAATGAAGGAATACTATTTAAAAAGAGCAATAGGTCCAAAGATTGGAGTGTGGTTTGTATACCAAATCAGCTGACGGACGAAATAATAGCTGAATACCATTTAATGTACGGGCATTTTGGCGCAAAAAAGTGCGCGTCCTTAATTAAGGAAACTTGTTTTATTCCAAATTTGAAACGTAGAGTACAGGCGGTTTTAAAGTCATGCGACTTATGTCAGAAATGTAAACCGGACAATCAGCGTAGGGAAAATTTTATGAGAAATGTAGTTGCACAGCAACCGTTAGATTTATTATCGGTGGATTTATATGGTCCATTACCAACTAGTAGATTTGGACTAGTTCATATATTTGTAGCCAGGGACGTATTTAGTAAATATGTCAAACTTTATCCAATTCGTAAGGCAAATGCGAAGACCCTTTTGAATAAACTTATCAATGATTATCTGCCTAATGTAGGTAAACCTAAAGTAATTTTGTCAGATCACGGTGCTCAATTTACTAGCGACCTTTGGTCGAAAAAATTATCGGAGTTGGGTATTAAGGTCACATACTCGGCCGTTTATCATCCACAGTCAAATCCGGTTGAAAGAGTGATGCGAGAGTTAGGTAGGTTATTTAGGACTTATTGCCACGACAAACATAGTAAATGGGCCGCTATCGTATCCAAGATTGAAGAGTGGTTGAACTGCGTGGAGAACGAATCCACAGGGTTCACACCAGTAGAATTAATGAAAGGTGTTAGGAAAGAACAAAGTATAGAAAGGATTATAAAATTTCCCGAAAGAACGGATCTCGAGGCGAGTGCGAAAATTTGTTTAGCTAGGCAGCTTTTGTTGAGTAGGGCCGAAAAGCGGAAGGCACGGCATGATAGGCATTTGAAGCCGGTGACTTACCAACCGGGCGAATTAGTATTGGTGCGTACGCACTATCAGTCGTCAGCCTTTGATAAAGAAATTAAGAAATTTTTTATGTTGTATGAAGGGCCTTATCAGGTCGTAAAATCGGTTGGCGAAAACGCCTACGTGTTAAACAATCCGGATACCGGAATGTATAAGACGACACAAAACGTGGTTAATTTGAAACCATATCAAACGAAAAGCTAATTGAAGCATTACGCGATACTGGTTGTTTGGTTACGGAAAAGATGATTTTTTTATTTGTTTGTTTACAGTTAGTTTGTTAGAGTTAAATGATTAATTCGTTGGTTTTAGGAAAAATAGTTGGTTTTCCTGTAACGCTAGGTAAATTAGAATTAGCTAGATTAGGATGGTTATTTAGCTGTGGAAAAGCGGCATGAGAGACTACTTTTTCAGTCACGCCTACTTACGGTAAGAACCCGTTCATGCGCTGTTTAATTTCGTATTGTGGACAATAAGTCCCGGGTAAGAATGCCCGTTTTAGTTATCAATTTCTGAGTAGTTAGTAGGATTTAACTAGGTTAGTAAGTTAGCAGTAAGGTTGTGTCAATTTTATATAATTCTATATCATGAGGATTAAAGGAAAAATATCCTTTATTATCCAGTACCACCTTTTAAATTCGGTTCTTAAACCAGTAACCCGAGCGGGTACCTTTATTTTATTTTATTGTTTATTCTTGTATTCCGTGTGACGTCGGTCACAGGAAAGTCACCCATAGCTGTATGGATTCCGGCTAGCCAGAATAGGTCCATAGCGCAGCCTGCTGCAAGTAAGAGTCTTGCGAAGAGCATGGGGTAGGAGCCCCAGAGTAGGAGGTGTTCTTTGTTTGAATTATAATAATGATTTTGGGCTGTTTTTGGGTTCTTCGTGTTCGGCTGGTCACCTTGGCCGGCGCACCGAGGCCCAACAGCTGCCTAAGAATCAGATCATTTGTGTAATTTCTTTAGTGTAACGATGAACTTGAACTTCATTTTTCTCTCCCTTCTCGCCTTCAAGGGCGAGTAGATGTTTGGAGTGGTTGCGTCAAATGGCAATCTTTTAGTGTCCTCTTAACCGCGGGGTGACTATGGATTCACTGTATATAAATTCTATGTCATGATGAGTGTTTAACTCTGGCGTTCAAGGTGTTATGAGTTGTGTAACCGTCAAAGTTCGGGGGCGATAGGCGTGCCTTGCCACCTGGGTACATAGCGACCCAGGTTGGTGCCGAGTTCCCATGAGACGACAGTGGTCGTTGAATCCGTGTTAGTTGAGTGGTGGTTTTGCTGCCAAGCAAAACGCCGTTGTAGAATCTTTTTCCCTTGCAGGAGGAACCCTATGAGTTCCATCCTTAGTGTGCCTCATCTACAGTCCGTAGGTACATAGTTAGGTAGAGTTAGGTTAGCTATAGTAAGTTAGCTTGTAAGAGTAGGTTATTAAGTTTCGTAATAGGAAGTACGTAATCAAGCAACCGGGCGATTGAAACAAGCCATGTTTAAAAAAGTAAACCGGGGTATTATTAAAGGCAAAATTTGTGAACGACTTTGGCAATTTTCGGGTACATTGTACCAATCTAACCGAAAATTGGGGGGAGTAACTGTAACGACCCCAAATTTTCGTGGTTTAGTTTGAATAAGGAAACGTAGTAATAGAACACCGGCGCCAGTAAGACGGAATAAGAGAGTTCTCGAAATAATATATTTTAAATAAACAAGCCAAAGGTCCTGGAAATAATAATAAAAAACGATCTCTCAGCGGTTTATGTCAGCATATCCGTTAGAGTTTCGGAGAAACGATAATTACCAAAAGTGCAGACGCACATGAAATTAAAACATCTCCGAAAAACAAACGCATAAATCCTCCGTGTCGCCGGGTGTTGACAAACAGGACGGGCGTTGATTGGTTAATTAACTGAGATTGATTGGGCAAAGGCCAATTGCGCACGCCGAGGGGAGGAGAGTTAAGTAATCTCGGCCGAGTCAAGTAAAAGAATAGTTAAGTTTCCATAAGACTATGGAAGAGTAAAGTTTAGAAAAGTAGTACAAGAACTCTCAAAGAAAAAAGTCGTAGTGAAACTCAAAGAGTAAAGTTAATAAGAAAGTTAAGTTAAGTTTCCATAAACCTCTCAAAGAATAAAGAAAAGTTAAGTAATCCCAGACCATTCAACGGAAGTTGGTCGCAAAAAAAAAGGTTAAAGAAGTAAAGTTTAAACGAGTAGTGCGGAAAGATTTTCCAAGAGTAGATTAGTGATTCAAGGGATTCTCAAAAAGGAGAATCTAAATTAAGTACGGTGTAAGAGAGACCAGTAAAAGTAAAGTCCTGGAAAAAGGTCTCAAGTAAAAGTCAAGAATAAGTAAAGTGAGTAAGTCGTTTTCGGGCAAAGCACGAACCGGTCGAAATTATAATAAATTCGGACGCATCGAATTAAAACAAAGTTAAAGTGCTGGCTCGGGAAGCCACAATTAGTAGTTGGATTGTTCGCGGGTGTGCTTGATAGAAGTGTCAACCCAAAGTAAAGACACTTAGCGTTAACGGTCCAGTTGAGACAGTACAGTTATTAGTATCACTGATTTTGAACACGCGAAATATCCGATATAGATAAAAAACAGTCGGTCGGTGAAGACGCGCCTCAGGCAACCAATTAAATAAGACCATATAGTAATCGAAACGGGATAAAAGTAACTCGTATTAATCATCTCGCATTGGTCAAATAAAGAGTGTGAACCCCTCAGTTCAACGGAGTACAAGCTGTCGTTTTCGGGAGGTCAAACTGCTGCGTGGATGGTCAACGGAGAAGGTGTCGAGCTCTAGGAGTGTAGACCATCCGGAGGAGGTTGTTACTTAGAGTAGATACGGCCGTAAGGGCGCCGTAGGAAGGATAGTTAAGAGTAAGATCTGTTAAGTTTTTGTACTGATAATTTCCAGAAACCCGCCAGTATTTACCTGAGTTGGGAATCTGGGAATTGCTCATTTTTGTGTTTTTGCGGGAGACGAGAATACGTTGCTAGACTAAGAAGGTCGTAGATTAAATGTGCAACGGATTCGCGGCTTCCCGTAACGGATTTTTTTTGTATGTTCGTGTATTTAATGTATTTTGGTATTTCGTGTCTTTTTGGCGGTTTTTGATTTATTTATTTTATGTATGTGTTGTGGACGAGTTAGTCCATGTTATTTGATCATTATATCCGACTTATAATTTGAACTGTGTTTTTTCTGCTTCTTCAACGGCCAGAGAGAGAGAGTTGACGGCGATACCGACGTGAGCTAGTTTGTGTATTCAACTACAAAATACACTGGCGCCCTAAACATTTTCAAAGTGTAATAATCAATTTTATTTAGTAGTCAAATACATATTTTATCAACAAATAAGGCGTTACGTTACAATTGACGTACAACGTAAGAGTTTTTATTACGCCAAAAAGGAGGCGCCCATTACAACAACCCCATTTTCAAGATAGCTAAGAGCAATTGACTTTAGCAAGTTGCAACACCTGTTTGTGACAATATTTTTAAATTTATACTTTAGCCCTTCCAGCGAACCCTTATATTTAATCAGTTTTACGCTGACACGACGTAAATGAAAAGGAGAAACGTTCCGAGTGAGCCCTCTTTAGGTAAACAATACTAGACCCGGAGCTAGGAAACATCATACCACTTGATTTATTCCAGAGGATCATTATTTTTATTTAAAAGTGCTTTACATAGTCAACATAATATTACTCGTCTGCTAGTCTACGAGTATATTAGCCGCCTAAAAGTAAGACACGCACTCAAATTACTACAAGAATTTTTGCTTGTAGCTTAAAAACTATGCAAAAAATAGTGGGTTAAGGCGCTAGAGCGCGTTCAATTTAACAAAAATTCATAATTGGTCAGAAAAACTGATTTTTTTAGTTTATCGCTTATAACTCAAAAACTAAGCACTTCTTGAGAAAAGTGTTTCTATAGAAAAGTAAACTACATCAAATTTCCTACAAATTATGTCTGTTAGGATTTTTCTTTATACAATCGGTTTAGGCGCTAGAGCGCGTTCAATTTGACAAAAATTCCAAAATCGGTCAGAAAAACTGATGTTTTTAGTTTATCGCTTATAACTCAAAAACTAAGCACTTCTTGAGAAAAGTGTTTCTATAGAAAAGTAAACTAAATCAAATTTCCTACAAATTATGTCGGTTAGGTTTTTTCTTTATATAATCGGTTTAGGCGCTAGAGCGCGTTCAATTTAACAAAAATTCATAATGGTCAGAAAAACTAATTTTTTTAGTTTATCGCTTATAACTCAAAAACTAAGCACTTCTTGAGAAAAGTGTTTCTATAGAAAACTAAACTACATCAAATTTCCAACAAATTATGTCTGTTAGGTTTTTTCTTTATACAATCGGTTTAGGCGCTAGGCGCATTCAATTTGACAAAAATTCCAAAATCTGTCAAAGAAACTGATTTTTTTAGTTTGTCGCTTATAACTCAAAAACTAAGCACTTCTTGAGAAAAGCGTTTCTATAGAAAACTAAACTACATCAAATTTCCAACAAATTATGTCTGTTAGGTTTTTTCTTTATACAATCGGTTTAGGCGCTAGGCGCATTCAATTTGACAAAAATTCCAAAATCGGTCACAAAAACTGTTTTTTTAGTTTGTCGCTTATAACTCGAAAACTAAGCACTTTTTGAGAAAAGTGTTCTGTAGAAAACTAAACTACACCAAATTTCGTACAAATTGTATCTGTTAGATTTTTTCGTTAGATAAACGGTTTAGGCGCTACAGCGCGTAGTAAACTAAAAGCAGCTTAGTCTTCTGCCAACCCTAACCTCTTCTACTGCTCGACTTTTTTGGCAATTTTCAGCTATTTTTGACCGGGAGATGAAAATTCTTCAATCACATTACAGCCGAAGAACATGTGTTAATGTTGCCCCTTCACTACACACACCGTCCCAAAACTCATCAATCACATCCTTTGATACGCAACAAACTGACAAGTGCATACACTTTTTCGCACAAAAGATATTCGTTTCAAATTAACACATTTATGCACTTAACTCGAGTCTTAATAAGTCACAATTACGGTTTCAATCTTAAATCGTTTATGGCTATAGTTGGCTATGGGTTATTAATACAAGAAAACTAAAAATTGACAGTAACAAGAACGTCCTGCTGACAATGAATTTTATTTTACAAATAGCCGTGTCGTTAGTTTTCAGATTCGGTCTCGTCTGATGTCTTTACTGTCTTCGTTAGGATGCATTGTTTCTTTTGTAATTCATTTATCATTTCCGAAAAGTTAATAATGTTGCTCGGTGTTTTATTTTAGTTTACGGTGGTTGCGGTTATATTTAAAATCCTCCAACGTCCCAAACTGACGTTCATTAGTCATTATATTGAACTTTTTTTCTCACCACCGAACTAAAGCTAATTTTTAACTGAATTTCCAATAATGAGTCTTTGATGCAACTTTCTTAACGTGTGATTTTTGCTGGTGCATTGTATTAATGATCGAAAACGATTGATTTTCTCTTGTTAATGTTGAATTAGTGAAAGCGATCGTTAGTTTTAATAAAGTACATACTACTAGAAGTACCGAAGTACGTACTCGATCGAAAATTGAGATGTTTGAAGTTTGTTAGAGGCCACAACAACAATGGGCACTCTGTAGCTTAGATTTAGTAAAATAATTTTTAGTAGGAACCCAGTGCCGAAGGTTGAATGATTGTTTGGAATTTAGAATAAGTATGTGAAGTGATGCTCACAAAAATTGCGATTGTGAGCAGGATCTGAAATTTCGAGAGGAAAAATAATGAAGAACTCAAAACTCCGCCTTTCTACTCCTTGCGGTTTTGTCGGAAGTGGCATCATTTTTATAAAAAAATTGCTACAAGTATTTCTTTTAGTAAATTTCATTGTACCCATATCTATCGTACATAGCCATGCTCATTAAAATTGTCCCATATCGAGGATTTTAAGTTTTCTTACTATAGAGTACTACCTACAAGTTCAAAATCTTCAGAAAGTCAATCCAAAATTTCAAAATATAAGAAAATTGTCGGTGTGATGATTTGTTTTTTGTTAAAAAAAAATGTTACTCGTCATCACTAAATTTGGATTGACGTCAACTACCCAGTCGATTTCGAACACCTCAACCCCCAAAGTAAATATTTAGATACGTATTTACCATTAAAGCAAAATCTCGACTCTCTCAAATGCTTTTATTGTGTGCAGCAAGTGCACACGTATAAGTAACAATTCAGGATTCAGGTGAAGTTCAATGTGTGTTTGTCGTTGGTGCAAGGTTTTATATCAAACAAACACAATAGCATCGAGGGTGATGGGAAATGCTTGAAAACTTGCTGCTCGTAATTTTACAATTCTGCCCTGCATGTGTTCTATTACAACACCTTTTCGTATTTCTAATGGAATTTATGATATCTCTCGCTTTTATTTCATTTTATTGCTCGTATTACTAAAAAAATGTGTAACAGTTTACTTTAAAACAATTCAAAAAATTCGAAAGTCAATAAAGAATAAACGTTTTAACCGTTGTTTTTAGAAAATCTAATATCTTAAATGACTGTTATCGAGTAAATCGTGACCATTGAGAAAAACATTCTTAGGTGTTAATATTACCTACTATACTTTCCGTGCTCCAGTTAGTTGTACAATACGTAATCAAGGTGTCATAAAAGTTTAAAAAACGCGAGTCTACAGTTTTAATTAAAACTAATCTCGCAAAGCGCGGATTTAGAAAGTGCCGATGCAACTTTTCTTCCAAAAATACATAGACAAAATTAAAATTACCGCAAAAACGCACAACTTTTTAATAATACGTATTCTTAATCCTTTCATCCCAATTCCCGATTCAAAGAAATTTCATTAAAAACTCGATTAAAAGTTGAATCGGCCGCCGCTTTCTTTCCTTTAAAAATCGCACAAAGAACTATAAATCCAAATTTTTTAAAAATTAGCAGAATTTAGTAGGTCCAATCGATGTAAAAGCAATTAGAGCAGTTTAGATTCGGTATCATTTCCTAAAGAGAGTTTTTTTGAAGGTTAACTTTTGCGATTCAACG
Organism: Malthinus flaveolus; assembly: GCA_950108345.1. Taxonomy (NCBI): domain Eukaryota; kingdom Metazoa; phylum Arthropoda; class Insecta; order Coleoptera; family Cantharidae; genus Malthinus; species Malthinus flaveolus. The sequence goes on along the minus strand of OX467285.1, from coordinate 82,575,337 downwards.
TACGTTTAATTCGTACCTACACTTAAAAGCAGAGAGCTTCAATTAAATTACGATTAGCAATTTAAATTTTACACGAACATAAAATTAATTGTAACTGATAATTACGCAAAAATGTGATTACGCAACATTTTTGCCAAATTGAAATATTACTCCAAAGTGTATGTTTAACTTGGCTTAACATACTATAACCCCCAAGACAGAGATCTAGAATCCGTTATTATAATATACGACCTACTCGTTTTAAACGAGACAAAAGAAATCGTTTTAGAGTTTAAGACAAAGATAATACGTCGTCGTGTGTGAAGGCGTCTTCAGTTAATTTCCCCATTGAATCCAAAGTTATTTGTATGTAATTAGAGAGTAAATGACATTTGATGTACAAGGCGCGGAAGGACCACTACAATTTTAATTTAGAATTTCCGATTTTAGTCTCAAAAAACGTAATATTAGCACTCATATTGCGTTTTTACTGTATAATGAAGCTCATACCCCAAATAAAGCACCTTCAGAAAAATGGGGGCCGATAAAGTCATAAACAATTGAAATAATTAGAAACAAATATGGCGTGGGTCTGTGAGACCGCGGCGCGCCTCCTCTATTAGGGTTAATTGCAAACTCTCGATTTTAAACTCAAAATTCCGACGTTAAACTCAGAATTCCGATTGTTGCTAAAAACGATGCCTTTCTCTTCTCCCTTTCCCAGTACCCAGTACGCCTCAAGTTTCTCCCCGGATCATCCACCAGAACCGACCAGAGTCGAATAACAATACCAGATTCAGTTACAACCTTATCGAACAAAGATGCGTTGACCTAAACTACGTGTGATGTTCACTGGAACATCCGCCACAATCCACATGAGTCAACCTTTTAGAAGGAAGGTTGGATAGCACCACTATAGTTTTTCCCTTTTTACCCAATCGTCTAGAGACCCTTACCGGGTCTTACATTTACCAGGATCAACTGGAATTGAGCAACGACGCCGAAGTACCTTGGGGAAAGGTGTGATATTGATAAATAAATTATCCATAAACTCACCCTGTATATGCGATATGACTAAATAACGAAACAAGTAAAACGACATCACTGTAAACTAAACACAACAAAATATCGTTGGTATTCAATTACTTACTAATAGAATGATAATGTACAGATAATAACGAAGTTTGCGATTGTGGTTTTGTTCTTTTGTTACAGTGTTGCACATGGCAAATTTGATTATACAATTAATGATAAACTTGCACGTCACTAACAAAATCAGACCATACGTCCAAAAGTGGAAATATGCTATACGAAACGTCGACTATATGAGATAGTAGATCGATATTAAAATTATCGATAGACGGAAAAAGCCTTACAAAATGAATAGAAACGGATTACCAAGTAAAAATAATTAAAATTGAATTGTAATTACCTTAGGATCAATCGGCTAATATGCGTTTTCCATTTAAAAATTGAAATCCCGTACGGTTTTGTAAAATGGCACACTACACTCGCACTATTTATCTTTCAAAAATCTTCAAATCTTTTATTTAAGGTTGATTTTTTAAAATTAAATCAAAACTTTAACTTTTAAAAGTGAACTGTTCGAATGAGAGTCGAATCTCAAATGTGAACAATAAATTTTGCACCTGATGTGATACGAAGAAAATTGAAGATAAGGAAAACTAAATGAGACAAACAAAAAGGCTACGCCATCTCATGTGATTATAAATAAACAAAAGTTAAAAATTTTAAATTCAAACTCAAATTATTACTATGAATGATGACTTGAACAAAAAAATTAACACACTACGTTAGGTAGTTGTTCGTCTAAAAAAGCATCGTTGGTGTGAAAAATACCAGCAAACCCTGTCCCGAATAAAAACATACCTAGCTAAAATTCGAATAAGAACCCAATTTTAGGTCGATTAATTTAGGAAGACGCGCGAGCACTTTCTAAAAAATGAGTTCCGAAATGAATTAGATTTTAATAGCTCTTCTAGTTTTCTCCCTGTATGTATTTTTGATAACTAAAAAAAATTTCAAAAGAAGAGGAAAAAACCTCTTCAGATGGGCGCTTGATTAATTTAGTTAATCAAACTGCTCACTAAAGTTCGAATTCTTGAAGGAGCGTGAGCTGAGTATAGGGCCTATTCTTTTACTACATGCAGAGAAAAAGTAGCACTATCTAACGTTAATGTCGATTTCAGACGAGGCTACAAATGTTAATTTCTTTACAGTCATTAAAATAATAATTATCTGTAGTTTACAGTCAACAAATTACCTACTTAATTGAATAACTTATTTTTCACTCTTTGCTTATAAAATAAGTTTTGATATTTTCCTACATTCAGAGTACACATAGCACTTAATACCCAGTTACCCAGCCATTCAACACCCGGTATTGTAATGTTGTAGATTTTTTATTCGACTCAAAGTGATACGAGTCCCCAGATTTTTGCTCTGAGCTGGTGCAAATCCATGGCTCCATCGTTGTTTGTTTATCAGTGAACTACCCTTAAACCGTGACTCCTTATACTCTACTCCTTAAACACCTGACAAACAAACAGTTGAGGTGACAGAGAAAAAAAATTACCCCCAAACACCACGCTTCATACTTCAACGCTCTACAGCACCTAAACCATTCGCTTGACGAAAAAATCTAAGAGACGTAATTTGTAGGAAATTTAGTGCACTTTATTTTTGTATAGAAACACTATTCACTAAAAATGCGTAGTTTTCGAGTTATAAGCAATAAACAAAAAAAAACTTTATTTTTATTTTTGTAAAAGCTTAACGCACTCTAGCGCCTAAGCCGTTCGCCTGAGGAAAAAATCTTTTTGACATAGTTGGTGGGAAATTTTAATTAGTTTACTTTTACATTGATGCACTTTTCTCAAATAGTGTGTAGTTTTGAAGTTATTAGCAAAAAACTGAAAACAAATACAAAAACCCACTCTTCTCGAGCCGCCCCCGATATACCCTAAACTTCAACGCGCTCTACCACCTGAACTGTTTGTTTGAGGAAAAAACTTTAAGATGTATAATTTGTTGGAAATTGAATATACCTCATTTTTGTATAGAAACTCTTTTCTCCAAAAGTGCGTAGTTTTCGAGTTATGAGTGTTGAAAAAATGTTTTGGCCGATTGTTGAAGTTTTTTAACTTTAACGGGCGCTAGCGCCTAAAGCGTTCATCTTAGATAAAAAACTTAAGAAATATTATTTGTAAAAAATTGAATTAAATTAAATTTTGTATAAAAGAAAGAAGAACGTTTCCTATAAAGAGCATAGTTTTCGAGTTTGCAAGGTGGACGTGAACTGTTATGTGTTTAGTATATTGGAATAGAATTGGAAATTTTAACATTTTTTTGTTCCAGAACTATTAATTTATAAATATCATTACAGTCGAAAACTTACAACGGATGATCTTACAAATATGAGGCAAAGTTTATTCCTCTTCAAATTGTTTTGGTAGGTTTCGGTCGTAGAATTTACGATACATTTACGAAATCAACATTATTTGAATAAATATTTGTTATCCAAGACGAGCACATAAAAAGCTTTGTACATGATAGTTTATAAATGCCCTTCGCCATGAAATGGGACTTGTTTAAAATTAAAATGTAGTAAAACTCTACATGTAACGTCACTTAAACTATTACTTTATATGTTAAAATTATACGATAAAATTTTACCTACTGCCACAACTAGCTCTTGTATTGTTTGCACAACATGTTTACATAAACGAGATGTGAATTAGAAAATCAAATATGCTCGTGCAAGTCGTATTTACTTTTCGAGTTAATATATTATACACGTTTTCGTGTATTTAAAATATTTCGTACGTGTTACGTGAAAAGAAAGAGAGATATTCTCCGCAAGAGTGTATAAAATAAATTTGCTAATTCGTCGCCATATTGTGGCAATTTCAATTCGCAACATTTAACGCCGGGAAATAAATCTAGAAGAAACCTTTCGACACCCAAGTTAATGGAAATAAATCGAAGTCTTCTCTGATTCACTCAACTCGGCAAACGAAAGCGGTTTGTAGACTCATAAAGCGTTCGCTCGTAAAACCACCCCTATATAGGTACAAACGTTTAAAGGTATAGCCCATAAGTTTTGTCGAGTAAATTCGGAGAGAAAAATTTGTGACGTAAGCGTTTCATAGTCGTCGGAAAATCAACAAGGCGAAGTGGCAATTTCGTCCCTAGTCCACATAAGCTACGTATTTAATCATCGACTTAACAAGGGATCTACGATTTTTACGACTTACCTAAATCCTAAGTAAATGTATTTAATATTTCAGCTCCAACTCGCTTACTTGACATAAGGTTGGAAGATGAAATTTTCCTAGCGAGCAACGTTCCGACACAAAAAGGGTGACGAGCTTTTGTTGTGTGGCATCGACCATACGACCATTAATTAATTTTCTCGTAAAAGATTATTTATTATTAAAAGTAAGTGTTGCTAGTAAAATTGTTACATTCTCTTGAATTACGGTCATTAAAAGTTTTTCATCAGCGTTCGACTTATCTAAGAATCTCACTTTGTTAGTAGCCATAATATTTATTATTACTCGCTCAAGTTGCATTTTTGCAATTAAACAAAGGTAATCCGAACGTACGGAGGTGATTGTGTACATTCATTAACAAATATTTCTTTAGAAATCTACAAAGATTGTTGTATTACTTCAATGCACTTTTAGCACCTTTAACAAACTCTAGATGCCAATTAAACTAGAATTATGTTACTTTCGTTTCACAAGATAAAAGATAAATGAACTTGGTACGGTCATTTACGCAATGATTAAAAAAATTCGATAAATAACTACTGCTATAAGCTGTTTGAGTGAGCTTATTGGTTAATTTATGGCCGAAATCGTATACGAGCAAGTGAAGCGCGTTGTTTTAATTAAAACTCCATCTCAACATCTTTTATAAGTTAACGCCCCATTATTTAGAGAGAAGCTCAAGTATGCAATGCTTTCTGGATGGACTATATGAGAGGTCAATATTAGTAGTCAAAAATTTTGAATTGTCCTACCGGGGACACCCTGTACAAAGTATGAGTGCGTGAACACAGAATTTGAATTTTTACAAAAAAATGGAATTGAGTTCGTACGATATAACATTGTAACATTGTAGTGTGGATTGACAGCTAAACGTTTATACCCTAGTCCAGATAAGCTGGAGCAAGACTCATCTGTGAATTAAACGAAGATGCGGAATTGACCCCCCCCCCCACTTCAATGAATTTCTTTCTAGAAGACTCGTTAAAGATCAAGTTTGTGGCTCGAAAAGGCAACAGTCAACGAATTAAAGAGAAAGAGAATTGAAAGAAAATACTCCTAAATAATGAACTAAATTAGTTTCTCTATTTACGATTTCATCCCTCATCCATCAGTGTTTTTATAACTAGTAAAAAAATTGATTATTTAGAAAAACAGTCACATAGAAATAATACAAGAGGACCAAGGTGAAACATGGGATCAGACAGAGCAAAAGGTCAAGAGATTTCTAAAAGACATGTTCGAAAGGGACTTGGAACATAGAGCGAGCGCACAAGATCGGAAAAGATAACCATGAAAACCTATCCAAAACCCGGCCAATTATTATCAGGTTCCACAATCTCAAGTACAAAGATTCAATAATAAGAGACGGGAGAAACCGCAAAGATACAAAATACGCACTATCAGAAGATTTTCAGAGGACAGTGAGAGAAAACCATCTGAAGCCCTATTAGATTGCAGGCAAAACATAGGAAAACATGCCTACCTCAAACCGAATAAGTTAATATAATAGACGGAAAAGCCTACACCGTGGAGAAGAAATAAAAATTCAAAAGATATATGAATGAAAAGCTTCCAAAACAAATAAAAAGAAATTTTGAGTACATGATTGTGGATGGAAGTTGAACCGTGGTTGTTTCAGTGTACAGAGCCCTTGACGGCGCGTTCAAATTTTTGTTGATAACCTCTTCTCATTGCTACAGGTCACATCGATAAAATTTAAAATTACATTAGTTTGTGGAGACTTATATATAGACTTTCTGAGCGACGCTCCCGCCGGTCAAGACTGCTGAGAGCATTTGGTATCAAACCAAACGATAGAAACACCCACCAGGATTACAGCAATTACATCAATTGGGTCATAACCAACAGAAGACAGGAGATACAAATATGTCATATGTAAGTCAAAATCGCCAGAGCGGCTCGGGAAACACAGAGCATAAAATATTTAAATATGGTGTTGCTCAGGGAGACGTCATGAAGTTGTTTGGCATTTCTAGATACATCGAACACATTTATTTTTAATCAGCAAAAAAGAGCAATCAAAGCAATTTACGGACTTCCCCAGACTCATTCCTGTAGAAACGCATTTTTTACGCCTCAGAAAATTTTAACAGTTGCAAACCTGTCCATAGTTAAAGTATGTCAGCTGATGTTTAAGAATAAACACAGCTTACTTCACGTAGAGCAGGGTACTCGGTCACGGCATTCGGCATTCGGATCGGACGGGAGCTCCGACTTCCGAAGCTTCGTATGTCCCAGCTTCAGGGTGGACCTCTGAATAAACGTGTTTAATGGTCTGTCGCCGCCAATTCGAGATCTCTCGGGAGGCTACCAAATACTGAATAAATTAAATAAATTCTCCCACCCCCACCCCCATTATATAAAAGGTGCCTGCCGACGCTTCGACTCGGGGCCGCGGGCCGGGTAAATCATACTTTCTCTAACTCCGAGTTGTACAATTTTAAAAGTCGACTTATCCGGCTGGCATCTTGTCAATTAGCCAATCAACAAACTCGATTGCTGCATTTAACCATCCTGACGTCACTAACAGCGCTTTAGAGAGTTAGCCCTGGGCCAAGTGTTTACGGGATAACCTAATCAAATACCAAGCTAAATTTAGATCGTGGCACTGACTCCAAGATTATATCGTTTTATACAACTCACCTTTAAAGCAGCTGAATGTCAGTATACCCAGCATAGTAGTTCACTGATTACTTTTAAGCATCAGCTAACGCACCCATTGCTTTCGATTATTTATAATGATTTTACAAAAATTTTATTACTATTGCTCATTGCTCTGGTTAGTTTAAATAATCAAGATTTATACTCAACAAGATGAATATTACTCGATATTACCTGTATAGTGGTAGAATTTTCTTTCATTTTTTTTAGTCCACTGTTACTACCAGTGGTTATTTTTGTAATAATACATTAAACAGGTCATAAATTTCTACTTCAGGTGGATAATGAACTAATTAAAAATATTTTATTACTGCTAATCCTCATATTCGCATTAAATGAGTTTTCAAAGTAAAACCCATACCATTTCATTGGCAGGTTTATCGTTAACCATGAAGAAAGATAATTTGGATAGTAATAGGACAACTTTAATAATTAATCTGAAAATTAAGTACAATCCATGTTTATTGTTCGTAATTAGTATTGATTGCAATTTGGACGTATTAAAAAACGCACCACCTATATAAGACCACCATCTCATCGACAAGTAGCACACAAAAATGAAAATGCACTCCACCACGTTCTTTGTGTTTCTAATAATTAGTCTATCGGCTTCCAATGCACAAGAGGTATGTATTTAATGTAAATTAGTCTTCTCGCTTTATAGTTAGTAGATTTAAAGAGATAAATTATAATAATAATAAAACTTTAGGTATGCACCTACTAGTCTCTTTTCGTTCTGATTAAACGTTAACTCGCCATATAGTTATGTTATTTGCACACAGACAGACTGATATGTCTTTTTTGTGCTTTTAAATAGCGTTTTCTGTCATAGAAAGCAAAAGTTCAGAAAAGTCCATTGTTTAGTATTAATTAAGTACTTTAACCAGCTATCATTACCAAACTTAATTATGATTATTTTTAGACCACAGTTACCGATATATTGCAAGCAGTTTTCGAAAAATACAAAAATGAAAATGACCATTGCTTGAAAGAATCCAACGTGGACGAAGCAAAGGTCAACAAATTGATTAAAACTGGAGAAATTGACGAGGATAGAAATTTATTTTGTTTTATAAAATGTCTATCTTTAAAATCGGGGTTCATGAATAATAATGGAGATATACAAGTAGAAGATGTTAAGAAAAGAACAAAATTCCTCGACGGGCAGATTTTGGACACAATAGCACAAAAATGTCCTACAAAAAAGGAAGATTTGTGCGAAGCTGCAATTGACATCCTAAAATGTAGTGTAGGTGTACTTACGGTGGCATTGAAACAAAAGTAGATTTTCAAACATTTTTCTTGCCATTTGGATTTTGCAATAATTATTAGTTAGTTGTCTAATACCGCGAATGTATCTTAAAATTAAATAAAGAAGCCCTAAGTGAATTACCATTAAATAGTTTAAATCTTCTCCATAATTGGAAGAAAATAGGGAAGCTGCTCTGACGAATTTTTAGTGGTCCCACGAACGACACAAACGATTCTCCTAGCGCCACAGGCTAGAATTTTTACAATTTTCTAGGTCAATAGAGCTTAGATCAACTTTGGGAACTTTTTATACTAAAAAATTAAGCAATTTTTGCCAATGCTGCTAATTTTGCTAATGCACGATTTGAATTTTATTTTTTATAAAAAAAAATCTTTTCCGAGCCCCTGCAACTCACGGGAATGGTTTCGCGGAATCCTCGAAACCATTATATAGTTACGCCACTGAACTTGACGCATATTATTCGCTCTATCTTCGATGAAAATTACAAGTTCGGGCGAAGAGTTAGAAGTTTGCAAAAATATAAGGACCCGGGTCCTGTTATGAGTCGCTCAAACTCATGGACCCCAGAGCTCCGCACCAAACTGCCCGGTTGTAAGTCAGCGCATGATAAAAGTCCTTAATCAGTGGGGTGCGCTTAGCGGACAAATCTGCTTAAAGTTTGTTTGCGTTTGTTTATCGTTTGTTTGCGTTTGTTTAGCTATTTTCAGCGTTTGTTTACACCCCCGTATATGATAACTAGCACCCCCATTTGGGTTGGGCTGGGCCAACTTCACGGTAGCCAAACCCAAAGGTTTGTTTTTAATTTTTTCTTATGGCAATCGTTTGTTTATGGTTTGTTTACGTGTGTTTAGCTATTTTCAGTGTTTGTTTACAATGTTACACCCCCGTATACAATAACTAGCACTCCTATTTGGAACGGTAGCACCGATACTCAGTTAAAAAGACAGTTAAATCATCTACTCCACAGATTTTCGTAACCAATCTACCCCTGTAGAATTGTTTACCCGTACATAGGGAAATAACCCGTAGAATCACATTTTTATAATTTCCTACTTCCCTTAACTAGATTTTCAATTAGAATATTTTTTGTGCTCGAAGAAATTTCCGACCGAGTCTACCGACCGAAAATTATTAGCAAAATTAAAAAGATAAAAATTGTGCAGAATAAAAATTAGAAATGATAAAGATATTACATGGTACTTTTAGTGAAAGAGTGTAAAAATATATAACAATTTTTGTATACTCCATTCACTATTCATGTAGACTCCGGAAGGCCATATTACGTACCCATGTAAATGGCAAAAGATCACTTTATATTTCTTGGCGCATTGTAATTAAACATGTTAGTGTAGTTACGGTAAAATAAATAATAAATTCTATTGATATAAGAGTTATAATATAATTATTACAATTTGTAAGTTTTTTTGGTTTTTAATTTAAATTTGCTATTTTTCTTGGCGTAAATAGTAATCTCGTAAGTAAGGTGTCGATTTCGCCATATTTTGCAAACAGTTCTACACGGGACCGCTTGAGCAGCAAAACTTATTGAAGTTACAAAAAAATTATTTAGATAAAAAATAAGGTAGAAACATTGATCTACAAAATAAGCTGAATTTTGTTGCTGAAATGTTGATATTTAATAGAGATAAAGCTTACTGAAAGTCATGACAACCTAACCTAACCAACCGCTCCAGTAAAACGTTTATACATTTTCATATTAGGTTACCTTCTGAAATTGAGAATAAATTCGCCTATATAAATTTTAATGTAGCTATTTGATAACAGTCGTGGCTATTCTTAAAGTTGCTTACATTTTAAAAACTGTGAGGGACTTCTTACTCTAGGGTATCGCCACCTTAAATTAATAATTTAGGGAGAACAACATGTGGGTATTATTGTGAGAACAGGCAGGTATCTTCTGGACATTTGGACTAGACGTCGCCAACTTTATTGAGCGTGGGATTAGTTAAAGTTTCCAATTTTAGCAATAAACATTTGTCGACACGTGTTTTTTTGCACCGTGATAAGAAGATACCTGCTTGATTCTCATAATCACCGCCCACCACCCACCCAGCGATTTGATCCGCCATAAATTAACTAGGTTCAACTAGGGGTGCTATAGTTACTTATGTAAACACACGCTGAAAATAGTTAAACAAACTTAAACAAACGATTACCGCAAGAAAACATTAAAAACAAACCATTGGGTTGGCTCCGCACAAATAGGGGTGTTAGCTATCGTATACGGGGGTGTAAACAAACACTGAAAATAGCTAAACACACGTAAACAAACCATAAACAAACGATTGCCATAAGAAAAAATTAAAAACAAACCTTTGGGTTCGGCTACCGTGAAGTTGGCCCAACCCAAATGGGGGTGCTAGTTATCATATACGGGGGTGTAAACAAACGCTGAAAATAGCTAAACAAACGTAAACAAACGATTCCAATTGAGAGATAACGAGTTTTCTGATTCGGTTGGGCCAACTTCACAGACGTAGAATGCCATTATGCAGACTTTCATCATATACGGTTTAGCGGATTGGAAGCCGCTGAATGTCAGCATACTCAGCATACTTGACTGATTAGTACTATAAGCAGCTTTGTTCTCTAAACGCACCCAGTGATTCTCTTCGCTTTGGAATAGCTCAGATATCTCCCAGACCATTTTTGTCAAAATTGTGAGCAAATATAGATACTAGTTGGTACAGTAATCCTGGACGCTGAAAGCAGCATGGTATTAGTTTCAAACTACCCTGAGCGTGTCGCCATTTTCCGTGCTCAAGCCTTCAAATTAGTGTGAAGACAATATACAAGAGTAAAGAAACCCTTCTCATTTAACCTTCTGCTAAAGCTAGAGATGTGACTTTGAAGAACCCTCCATCTTTTATTTGATGACATTTTAGTTTGTACTAATGATCAAGTTGTGGTTTAGTCGACCACATTAAAATTGAAAAACATGAATATCTAATACCCCATCCCATAGGTAAGTCTCTGAACTTTTATTTTAATTAACTTGGTCTCCACCTTCTAGACTTTTATTACTATATGTCTATGTTGTTCCGAGGGCTCCTTCTAAAGTCAGTATGCAAATTTACAGTCGATCGTCAATTTGTTTGCGGTAAAATCCTGAAATAGCTGGGCTAAAAGCAATTTATTTTAAACAAATATAATTTACGACGTCCGTCTATTTCATCATTTTATCGTCCATAGAAATTTAGTTAACTGCTTGCAATCTCTAGACAGAGTGCTCAATATCAAACGAGTGTGAGCTCCAACTAAACTCGTACGAAGGAAGTGTATTTCTGATTGCTTGAAATAATAAGTTAAAAGCGTTACAGCGTACATTATTAGAGAAAGCAAATTATAGCGAAACAAAAACAAGGTTTGCCGGCAGAGATTTATAGCAACCCTAATCAATTAGGACGAAAAGGAGCATATGTTTGGAATTATTATAATTTAATTTCAACCATTTCTAGAGGGGGGTAAATTAAATTACATTAGAAGGAAAATTTTTTCAAAACAACGTCACGATTAAGTAACTGCTGGACATCTCAGAATCAAATCGTCGTGGACCGCCAAACACTCGAAACGTGTATCCCAGAGCGTTTTTAATTTTGATCGCCATATCGTTTGATAAACAAAAATTCGACACACATAATGTACTGTAAAAGCACTTGACGTAATTTATGAACCATTCTAACATAAAACGCTCATTCGCAGACTAAAACTATAATGAGTCCAACCGACACACAATTAAATAAATTAAATGCTTAAACACACACATGGAAGCGGCGTTTTTCTAATTTGGCTACAATAACTAACCACTGTTAGTAGCATAATTTATTTGTCAAACATTAATTAAAAGTGAGAATCAGATTATTCAGAAGCTCGTTAGCATGTGCAATATATTTTGTTGTTATCGCACCCTTCATAGAGTCACCCTCGATGCAACCACACCGGACACTGTCGTAAACTGCAGCAGCGTTCGGTCATAAGTCACCACTGACCTGTACTGGTGTCCATGGCAAAGATACATTACGTAATAATTCACACGGTAGCTAGACTCGATTATAACCTATACGATTTATAGATTTGACAAAATGTGGCCTTGTTCAAGAGCAGATTTGTAGATTGAAAGATAATTCTCTTAAAAAGAGGGCCGATTAAACTAAAGTAGTTAATCAAAATTTGAATTTAATGCATCAAGGGTTGTAGAGTCGTAAAGAGAGAAGCATGGGTGGAGAAAGAGAACGTCAACCCGTTTTGATTATTTGATTGCGGCATCGTACTTGTGCTCGGAATTAATTACGATCCCTCAGAACCTGAACGCACATACACACACAACTCGTAAAATTTTTACAACCATGATCATGGCAACATGATTATAAAATGGAGGAAGGTTGAATATCTGTTTTTTAGAGATATGAGTTTTACGACTATGAAAACGCACACCTACCTTTGTTTTTAATAACAATAATTGTATTTTAAATTACTGGAATAATTAGAAATTAGTAGCAATGGCTGTGTTAAATTTTTAATGCGTAGTGCCAAAATTATGCTGACGAAAAATGAGAGATGTTTAGGACCTTTTTAGAGAAGGCAATAAGTAATTAACTACGAATTTTCGTATTTTTACAAAGGACTGGGGCTAGTGACTAAAGGTTAAAGGCTTAAGGACTAAGGTGTCCGAAAAGTATGGAATATAATGCTATACAGCTCAGTAAATATCCACTTTAGACAAAAAAGTTTTAAATAAAAGTTGTTTATTACTTAGTTATCCACCACTTTGGAGGAGGTCTCCACAAAATCCTCTGGTATCTTGAAGACACACTCAATACCAGCAGACAGTCAACGCCTGGGTAGGAATGATTGGAAGTCAAATTTTGGAGTCATATTTTTTAAGGTAAGTGTACCTAAATGAGAAATTATTTTAACAATAATTATAAGTATTTTATTGAATATGTGGTCATGGAATAAATGTTCACACTTTCTATATCTTCATTACCTGAACTTTTCGAGTAGTCATCGCAGAGTAATTTAAAAGAGATTTATTTTTAATTTCAGTAATGCACGAAGCTTCCACATGTAAAACAGGAGAACAAAAAAGGAATTTTTATTTTATGCAAGAAGTCTCTTAAAAAAATTTGCCAAAGTAATCTTCTCACCGTCAAATTGAAAAGGTAGAAAAAATTCGCCTTCTTTCACAGCCATTTAAACTTCAAAGTGCATAAAATTAAAAAATTATTCCGCTTCCTCGAATCCTTAAATATTTCCATTTAAAATAGGAAGAAGGTATTTGTCGGTCGAATGCATTGGGGAACATTATAGAATGTTTGAGTAATTAACGGACATACTAATTAGTTTCGGTAAGTAATTAACTATAATTAAATTTAGCTAACTGCGAAACACAACTGAGATTTTTGAAATTACAATTTACGTAATTAAGTTTAACGCGCCGAGATTACAAGAAGGTAACGAAAGGTTTATCATTTTAGCAAGTAATTAAACGAGTTTGTAAGTTGCACAAACGTTTAATTTAATTAACAAAGTTTTTTGGCGACAAATCGCTCTTGCACCTGATGCGTTTGTCCCATTAATCTTCGTGATTTAAACTAAATTTTCTCCTCTTCGCTCTTAACAACGAATTAAATAGTAAATTTGGACCTCCTGGGAAGATTCGTGTAGCCGAATAAAACAATAACAAAGAACAATAATTTACCCTGATTGCTTCCAATTATGAATTACGATTTTCGTACCGCGAATGGTGACTTTCTAAGAATTTTATTCAATTCTATATTTTTGGGGAGCCCATAATTATACCATTTCCTCTCAAGTATCATTAAACAATATAGCTTTGTTTTCGACATTAAACATTAATCGGCGCATCAATTAGGAACAATTTTCGACGAGTTAATTGCGTTAAAAGCACAAATTCTTAAGTTTTCGTTACTTAGCTGAGAATTGGGCTAAGATAATGAACAATTTCGTAAAATTTGTTTGAGTAGTCACTTAAACTTAAATTTTACACGAAAACCGCGATAATTTTAAGAGTTGCGATTATAACATCTCTGAAATAAAATCATATCCAAATGATGGTATAGTCCGGGAGTGAGCGAACACTTTTACTAAACCATAGAGTACAAAATTTTTGACTATATAGGATGAAAGAATATTGCAAATGAGTAATTAAAGTGACCGTCGGCCTGTTAAAAGTGGTAGCATTAACTTGGGGTGGATATTGGCTCTATTTTCGGTTTTTTGCCTATAACTCGAAAACTACGCACTTTATGAAAAAAGCTTTTCTTTACAAAAATAAAGTATATTCAATTTGCTACAAATAATATCTCTTAAGTTTTTTTCCTAAGGTGAACAGTTTGTGCGCTAGTTAGACTAAAAAAACCTCCAAGTTCGGTCAAAAAATTCTCGTTCAAAATATAGAAATACCAAAGTTTTGGTTTTCGCCAATGCAGCTTGAAAGAACATTGCTAAACCGTAATAAAACCAACAGACTGCCTCTTAAAAGTGGCAGCACTAACTTGGGGTCGGCTCGAGAAGAGTGGGCCTTTGCTCTTTTCTCAGTTTTTTCGCTTATAACTTCAAAACTACACACTTTTTGAGCAAAGTGCATCAATGTAAAGTCAACAAAATAAAATTTCCTACCAACTAAGGAAAGGTTGTTTCACGCGTTAAAGTGTTTTTGAAAACTTAACGCGTGCTAGCGCCTAAATGGTTCACCTGAGAAAAAAAACTTAAAATATGTAATTTGTAGGAAATTCAATGTACTTTATTATTGTTCAAAAACACTATTCACTAAAAGTGTATAGTTTTCGAGATATATCTAATAAACAAAACAAAAAATTTGGGGGAAATTTTTATCAAATTTTAACGCACTCTGGCGCCGAAGCCGTTTGTCTGAGAAAAAACCTTTTCAGATATAGTTTGTAGGAATTTTTATTTAGTTTACTTTTACATAAGTGCAATTTTCTCAAAAAGTGTCTAGTTTTGAAGTTATGAGCGAAAAACCGAAAAAATATTAAAATCCCGCCCCCAAGTTAACGCTGCCAGTTTTAAGAGGCAGGCAGTCCGTTTTATTATTCATTTGCAATGTTCTTTCAGCGTGCATCGGTCAACATCAAAAATTTTGTATTTTTGGATTTCGGCATTCTGCCATCCGGACACTCATGTCCGATATACCCTAAACTTAAACGCTCTCTGCCACTTCAGCTGTTTGTCTGACAAAAAAAAATTAAGAGGCGTAATTTGTAGGAAATTAAATGTAGTTTATTTTTGTATAAAGGCACTTTTCTCCAAAAGTGCGTGGTTTTAGACTTATGAGCGAAAAATCAAACAAAGAGCCAAAAAGTATGCTCCAAACAAAAGGAAATTCGAAGTCGTGTGCTACACACAGCAAATATACACAGAGTAGAAAAACCAAAGAGGCGTCACATGCGAAAAATTGTTTATTATTTAAATTAGAAAAAAATCGATAAGCTTTACACGAAATTATCAAAAGCAAAGGCACCACCGTGAAAATTTGGACAACTAATTGAGAGTTCAGAACAAATTCAAAAAAGTTTATTTTGGTTCTTTCGGTCAAGTCACAATATTGGGATTATCCGCCATCATGCGCGATTATTTAATGACTTCTCCATCAAACTAGTGAATTAATTCTAATATAATAAAGATTTATTTTTGAAAGACGCCATACGCCATTACTAGCAATTTATTTTTTTCATAAAGTTGTATTCTATGATTCGATGCTGATGGATAGTTAACATTATTTTCTTATTTCATTTATTTTGGATGAATAAACAAAATCGCCAAGTAAAAAATAAAAAGGAGTTCTAAAAAACTAATAAAGTGATCCAACGAATTTTTAAGATTAGAGATGACTTTCAAAATTAGGGACACATCGGCGTAAAATAAAAAATATGTAGAGCTTGGCGTGTCCAGATCCAGAGAGGCCTTGGTGTTGTGAAGAGCGAGCCACAAAAGACTTTCTCAAAAGACCAGCTGTGTGCTGTGTAGAAGAACCCAACCAGAATTTTGGTTACAGAAATACAGGGTGTCTTTAAATTCAAAAAAGAATTACACAAAACTATTTCTAGCGACCTACTTCAATTGCCTTCTCTAATAAATTGGAGTGAGTCCAAAAAATTTAAAAGAATGAGTTATTCGGTCACGTGTACCTTCAAAATTGTTTGCTTTAATCCTCTAGAATTTATTACATCCTGGCCCCTGTAGCAACTGAGGTATACTGGGTGTAGTAAATAGTACTTAGGTAACTACATTGAACCAGAGAATTTAGCTTATGCATCAGTTTTGACGCTAGAGCCGTCAATACCAAAATTTTTCTTCGTTTATCAGTCTGCTCGCGGAAAAAACTATAAGTGGGTATCGTATTGCCACCACCATTTGGTACATTAAGAGAATATACGCTAATGGATTTTTAAAGTACACACATCACTTTAAATTACCTTGTAATTTTTCTCTTACTTAAGACAAAAATTACATTTTAATTTAAATAATTGAAGCAATCTTGGATAATCTTTCAAAAAAAGTAGAAATTTAACAAGCGGAAAAGCACAAAGGAGTTATAAGTCGTACGAAATGGCTGGTAAAATAATTAGTTATAAACTTGTCTCGTCACTAAAATTAATTTAAACTTCACCGAGTAGCAAGTAGGAGTAATGTGGAATAAACCAAAATTTTTTTCAAGTAGATACACAAACCAAGTAGTACGTTAAAATAAAACTAATAAACAAAGAGGTGGTCATTATTGAAATATTTAAATAAATAATAATTTAACGTTCATCAATCTAAAATTAAGCAAATTTAATTATATGGCAATGGCTAATACAAAAAAATTAAAGATTTGAAATGCTTTTAACAGTTGAAGCTCGACGAATCAAAAAACCTAATTGTATTTCGAGAAATCATCACCAACGTGAAATTGACGCCTTTAGGTGTAATTTAAATTGTTATGCGCTATTATTACGTCTGTCGAAAATAAATTTCAATTCTCAAAATTTTTATTCGACACCGTGGTTTATTAAAAATGTAAATTCAATTATAACTCCCATTGTTTCGAACATACGATGAGAATAAATCGTAATTGTCGTGAGACCTGCTCGATATAATCAAAAGTATTTGAAATTATTAATAATTACGGCATGCCCAAAATATAGTGATCAAAACAACTTACATATTCGGATTAATTCGAAAACGTACCTGAAACAATAGAAAATTATTAGTTATACAAGAAATAGTTGGAGAAACAATTTATTTTTACGGCACGAAAAAATTAAAAATTAAAATTTGATTTTGTGTGGTCTTCGATCTTCGGGATCTTCGTCTCAGGACGAGTTAACGCCTGCAAGTTGAAGAACTGTAACCCGCGAAGCAATCTTGACGTGCGTGTTACATAAAGTGCACTAAGTACCGGCGACTTTAATGCTGGAAACGGACACAAACGCCAAACCGGATTAATTTTTTATTTTATTTAACTCATCACTAACGTCTCAGGTCATCACCATACCCTTCTCATAACAACCCAATAAACTTTTAATTGCATTAATCGATCAACGTAAGTAATTAAAACGATAAACTACTCGGTAAAAAAAACTTTTAAATTTGCCTCGGCAAATATTTGAAAAAGTCGAAGAAAATGAAATGTTGGCGAACTTTTTTGCATTTAATTTCACGACTCGACTATCGCAGATATACATTGAAAGAAAACTAAAGGAGAAGCTATTAAACGGAATGATAAAACTCCTTGAATATGAGAAACATAAATCTTTCTCGCCGTTTTGGGAATTTTCAATGGCTTTAAAAAGTTTTTAAAAGAGAGTTGAAAAATTGGGCTTATTATTAAAATATTTAAATAGAAGGAATTTACATTTGCGAGGGTTAAATTGGATGAATTTAAACTTTTGGGTGCATTTAAATTGGTTACCGTTCGAGTTTTTAATACTAAACCAGTTTACATTATTTATTGCGTGTGTATTGGGTTGCATATGTGCCAAGGCGTTTTCTTCAATATTGAAGAATTTATATCATTTTTTCTTCGATCCTGAATAGCAAGTTACTTTTCAATTGATAAAACAGAAAAGTGGAGAAAAAAGGAGTACTACGCCTCTCCAACTTTCTAGCTGTCATTTGTGATTGTGATGAGGAAGAAAACTGAACTGGAGCGCTAATACTACCGTCTCTGGTACTTAGTAGGTTCTTTGTTGGGTTCTTTGATAGTTCTTGAAAGCTGTAGTAGTTTCTAAATAATCTTATGACGCTCTTAAAAGCCCTAGGGGTTCCACAATATTGTGGAGAGTTCTATAGAGCTCTCAACGATTTGAAAAAGATCTAAAAGTCAAAAAATGGCACTTAGGTACAATCATAATAACTGTGTTGTGTGTATTTTCAATTTTCAAACGTTAAAGAACATCTCACTGGCGAAAATTGCCATATTAGTGTCTTAATCAGGGTCTAAGCTTAACAAGTTCTTATTGCAACCCTCGTTAGATTTTCTAATCTTTGAAAATCTCACTTAATGCATTTCAAACAGTAAACGACAAACAAAACATCAGAAGAGACAATTATACGAGTAATTCCCTTTGTCCGGTATTCATATGAATGACCATTGAGCACTATTTAAATATATTCCGCAATTTATTGAAGATAAATAATTAGATAATTAATTTATGGAATTCATTTGCATGAGTCAAGTAACGTAATTAATTGAGAAGAGGTTAATTCGTTTCACGAACCTCTCGAATTTTTCAAAACGATATAAATAGCCTAGGAACAAATTTTTTCCCAAAAATCGTATAAACGACCGGTCTAACCACCCAATTTCAATTAAAATAGTTTTAATATGGACGTAATAAAAAAAATCGTAGGTCAGTAATGTCTACTAATTCACGGTAGCCTTTCAAAATAGGCGCATGAGAAGAAATATGCTCATCTAGTATCTTTAAGAAACCACGTAAAAACGCGCACTGGACTTAACCAAGTCAAATATACGGTTGCGGTATTTAAAAAAAGTAGAGCCTAGGGAAATGAAAAAAAAATCTGAAAATTTATACTTTAGTAGATAAAATCATTTACATAAATAAGATATAGGTAGTATATTTCGTCCGTCGAAGCCGAAGCACTATTGTGCCCTCCAGGATGAAGCATACGCCACAATATCTTCGGTTATCATCTTAAAACGTTTTACTGCGCGCTACTCTTATTTTATTCAAAGTTAAATAATCGTCCTCCATTTCACGTATTACATAAGCTCGTTTCTCTTATTTTACATTGCACGATACGCGACGAAGAGAGAAGAAGAGTAATTTTCTACGTAAATGCCGCAGATGCTATAAAACGGGCGAAATATTAAATTTTCTCTCTCGAGTTTAGCGACGCCTTTTGTAAACGTTACGCTGTAGCGACAAGTATGATGAGATTATAAAGTCGAGGTGTTTTAAATATATAAGATTTTTTAGGGATGTAAACGTTTTACGGTTGGTTTATGATAAGGAGCGAAGTTTTATTAAGCATGAAAAGTGTGTTATGAAAATATTGTACTAAAAGAAGCTTTTTTATTATACTCGAGTAAATGAACAAAAGGAGCTTTTTTTGCAAATTTTTTAAAAATTGAATTTAATTAAAAACTTAGTAAGTACAGCTCTTTTCACTCACTTTATCTGCTTTTGTTAATTTATTTTCTGCTTCAGTCGGATGTTCTAGAATGGAGCCGGGTGAATACAAATTTAAATATTTTAAGAATTTCAAAGTTTCCGTCCAACACGAAGCTCAATACGAATTATTTTCGCAAATAAAAATGACTTCGGAGACAGGTTAAATGAAAACTTAATGTGTGCCTGTGCAACGTTTCGAAAATCAAAAAGACTTGGGTAGTTTCGTGCACGAACTCAAACTTCCAACTATACAGTCTAGTCAAAATAAATATTCAACTTCGGAAAAACTCGTATATAAGAACTGAAAATTTGTACATAATTTGAGTACATTATTATAAATGAAATGTCAAAAGACCCCATCGACCCTACTTTTTCTGCTAAAAATTTTATTCAAAGTCAAAGGTCGAAAAATCGGTTTTTTGCGAATATCTCCTAATATTAGTCCAGTCAAATTAGGTAAATAGATGGCATTTGAGAGGAAAAAATCCAGGAGTTTTAAAAATAGGTATGGTTATTCGTTAAAACCTGCAGTACAACATACTAAAAGTCCCGGAGGGCGGTGGGCGAGTGGAACAGGTGGAACGGTTTCAAGGTGACTTTTTCTTGTTTCTTGCAAATAACTCGCCTCCTAGAGGTCGTACGTTGATGAAGGTTATTATAAAAGTTATAGAAAACATTATTAGCTACAAGATTGATTATATGCGTTTTTCTATAAGTTTAACTGTTTTCGAGATACAGTGCGGAGAAAGGGTTACAGTAACGCAGTGTTATTATATACTCAATGGTTACAGTGAATTTGTTCACGGGACGGCGTTGTAAAGCGAGTTTTTTTAGAATGAAATTAACAGATAAAAGTCCTGTTAACGCTAATGATATCGATTTTATTGGAAAAATTATTGGATATTGATTGAAAAGATAATTTTATGCCATTAGTGCTTAAATATAATCCCGGGCATATGGACGCCGCGGCTGGTTCGAAGGAGGTGCAATCTGGAAGTCCAGTTGTCAGTTGTCGACCACTTTTTCGAGCAACTGGGGTCGTAAATCGAATGTTGATGGCTTTCAAATGTTCCAACATCTGTGATTTATTGACGTAGATTCGCGACTTCGCAGATTCCCACAAAAAATAAATCATGGGTGTGACATTACACGACCCGAGAAGGCCAATTCACAGGCCCATTTCGCGAAATTATGCGGTCAGAAAATGTTTCTTTCAATAAATTGATTGTGCTACGCGCTGTGTGGCATGTGGCGCCGTCTTGTTGTAACCAAAACGCTTACACATTAACGCCATTCAACTGAGGAACGAAAAAGTTAGTAAACATGGATCTATAACGCTCTCCATTGACGGTAACGTTCTGGCTAGTATTATCTTTGAAGAAATATGGGTCAATGATTTCACCAGCCTATAAAGCACACCAAACACCAAACCGTGAGCTTTTGTGGATGTAACGGCGTCTCAAGTCTCAATACAGGCTTTTGGATTTTCTGCCCTCCTAGTCTGATAATTTTGTTTATTCGCGTAGCCATTAGGCTAAAAATGAGCCTCGTCGCCAAACAAACTTTTCAATGAAATGAGGATCAACGGATCAAAATGAGGAACGTACGATGCAAATCATGGTCACGCGGTTTCAGTTCTTGCACGAGCTGGATCTTGTAAGCTCGTAAACCAAGATCTCTCTGCAAAATCTTTCATAGGGTGGATGGACACAGCTCTAATTGCTGTACGCTCAACACGATGACGAATTGACTCATTCGGATCCTCCTCAACAGTACACGCGCACTATACGACGTCTCTGCGGATGCACGTTATCAATAAACTATTTGTTTAATTTGACTTATGAGATATTTGCGGAAAAACGATTTTTTGACCTTTGACTTCGAATAAAAGTTTTAGCAGAAGTAGGATGATGGGAACTTTTGACATTTTATTTATAATAATGTATTTAAGGTATACGTGCCAATTTTCAGTTCTATTGTTCATTTTGACTGTGTGGACTACTATTGATAGTTTCGACTCTGAATGTCTGAATTATATATTAGCATCTCGTGTTTACGACCGAACAACAAAATAAATAAGCCATTCGCATGGCGAATAGTTTTAAAAATGAAAATCTCGTTCTACTTCGTCCAAGTTTAAAATTTAAAACTCATGAGAAGAGTTATCACGAGCAACAAAGAAAGAAGAAATCCAAAAATTTGCTAAGTAACCAATAATTTAAACCAAGTATCGATAATGTGGGATTTTATAAAGCACTTAACAGCATTTGCATAAGCGATAACAAGAAAATTGCCCCCAAAAATTCAGAAATAAGTTCGAAGGTGCAGGTGCTCTCTTTCTCAAAACGATTACCGCCGGATAAAGAAATTATTTTGTGTACACACAAAAATTCTCGCTTAATTGTAGGTACACGTAAACTTGTTTCACCCACACACTACTACTTATTAGTTAATTCGCAAAACAACCACATAACCACAACAAAGGCTCAAACAACAAACATACGCACAAATAAAGCATTACCTAAATGTTTTACATTTGCAAAGCAATTTGCATGAAATAACGTTTTCTGGTGCCTACATAATTGTTAACAATGTACATCTAACGTTTGTTTTAATTGTTATTGCTTTTGAAATTGTCGATTTCTGTTTGAATGTATTCAAATTTGCTAATTAACTTATCGCTTATGAACGCCCCAAATGGGTTAGGGAAGTGCTAAGTTTGTACTTACACGAGGTGTTTAGAGGTTTTTAATGCGGTTAATTCGAAGTTTAATTTCCATACATTGCCTTTCGATAAACGAACGGCCCATAATAACTGGCTATTATTTACTTCGGCCTCGGGGAGAACTCCGGCCTTTAAAATCGAGTGATGGTAGTAGTAGCTATTATGATACTGAGGTTTCTTACATTAATTTTTGATATTTTTCACAGTTCCTGAAATTGTAGAGAATAAAACTGAGAAACCTATATCCGGCATCTTCTATTATTAAGTTATGTGAAGCATTACTGTGGCCAAAAAAATTATTTAAATGTGCACGAGCACGTCATTTTTAACCCCTACTTTAAAGAAGTCTTTGCATAATTTACCCATGCTTTTCAGATTCTACGCCCACATTTTTCAGTTCGTATTACATCCACTTGAGGCTGTTTTAATTATGAGCGCTTGAAATAGAGTACTTAAGATGTAGTCACGTAATAAGTTATTACATACAAAAAAGTAATTTAAACAATTTCAAAAACAATGAGCAAGATCAAACCCTGGAAGAAAAACTTAAATAAAAACAAAACAAAAAACCTAATCAGAGGAGCATCTGCGGGGTCGCTTAAGACGTGGGGGTGAAGGCCATTCGATCGCCAGAAAATTCATTTGGAGGATACTTTCGGTTGGGGCGTGCAGGTGAGCGAGCTGGTAAAAAGTTTCAGTAGAGCAATTTACGCGATTAGGAAGGTGTCATATAGATGGTAAATCAAGAGACAGCAAAGTACTGCAAAAATTTTGAAAATGTACTAGCCTATGGTATTGAGGCGGAACACGGATCGAACATTGAAAACATTTTTAGATTACAGGAAAAGTCACTCAGGGCGGGATTAGGTAGACTGACTGCTGTAGACCAGTGTTTAAAGCGCACAAGATTCTGACTCTCGCCGGCATTTACGTTCAAAGGCTGGCACAAGCAATTTACTAAAACAAATCGAATTTATCTACAAGACGGAGATCAGGATCACACCCACGAAACTCGGAACAGGTGGAAACTCCTGCTACAAAGATGCATCTGGCATGCTTGCAAAGAGGACCCGTGTACGCTGGAGCAAAAAACAGTACCAAACTTAAAAAGACCATAAAATAGAGTGTCCGTTAAAATCAAAATTTCTCATCAAACGCCGTTAGTTTGATCTGATCTGTATCAAGAACCAAAATTATTCGGTGCGGTCCTACAAGGAACACATCCTCCAAATTTAAAAAAATCCAAGATAGATACAGGGCGATTCAGATCTATTCTTAGAAAGTTCAGATCAGATGTACATTTGTGCATGGTGTTGAGAGGCCATTAGAATTGAGTTGAGTTTTGTACAAAGGAAGTGTCGTCCAGACTACAGCTGCAGCGTGCAACACCGAAAACTTGTCGGTTTTATCAAAAGTGCGCTTTGGCAAAGGACGACGCTTAAAGTTACATAGGTCTAAAGTTACCAATTTTTGAGATTTTGTAAAACATGACCAATTATTGCATTGTCGCGTATTTTGAAAAGATAATCTGCCTATAACTAAGGCCGGTCGTCCATTTATACGACATGTCGTATCATTTTTAAACCAAGAAAACAATAAATAACTTGTTTACGACACGTCTGTCAAGTGTACGAATCTCAATTAATAAACACAGGTTTAAAAATGATACAACATGTCGCGGACATGTCGTATACGACATGTCTGAAACATTTTTAACACGACATGTAGTCGACACGTCGTATACGACAAAATATATCAAACAAACAAGGGACCTCGTCCATTATGTAAAACATGTCGTCTGAAGAAGATGCCGTTTTATTAGTGGCGTTAGTGCAGAACCGAAAAAAAAAACGAAAAACCGAAGCGAAGATTTTGTGTACACCCATATTTTAGTAAAAATATACAGCGCAGTTTATATATAAGCAGCCAAACAAAAGAAATCCACGTTTTTTCCTGAATTTGTCGGTTTGAATAATGTTCATGTCCGTAATCATACAGCACTTCATATTTGGCTACTATACTGAGAAATTTAATGTTAAATTCGAGATCGTCCTTCATCACGAAGAGTTCACAATGCACATCAAACAACGAATGTCGCTTCAAATTCGAACATGCAGTGTCGTATGAAACTTGTCGTCGACAAGAAATAATTTGTTTACGACACGTCTGTCAAGTGTACGAATCTCGATTAATAAACACAGGTTTAAAAATGATACGACATGTCGCAGACACGTCGTATACGACATGTCGTATAAATGAACGACCGGCCTTAACTAACTTTGATCGTGCAGTGATCGAACGCAAACAAAATTGAGAAGATTGACAAATTTTGCAAAAAGTGAAAAAAGCATTTCAAAACTTCTATCTCGGCCAATTTTTATCGTATTGTTATACAAAGCGAATCAAATTAAAGAAAACTTTATGAGCTTCAAAAAAAGTCTGGTGATATTTTTTGATAAAATTATTATTTTACACCGTAGAAATGCGGAGACACGCTGTTGACTAAATAGTCCTGATAAATGCATGATCAAGGGTGGACGGGTAGTACGAGCGTACGAGCCCTAGAGTACTACTCGGTGGTGCTTAAAAATGCTTAGCATCAATCTCGAATCGGCACTGCACTTTTGCCCGGTGCCCAAAGCGACTCATTTCGCCCCTGTATTTGATGCATATTACTTTCTTACGCTGCTACACCTATAAACCTATACAGAACAAGATTCAGGGTAAGGGCTAGTTCACACACTCTCGGTTTTTTTCCGAATCGGATTTTTTTCCGATTCGTTTTTTTTTACTGTAGACTGTATGCAATGTTCACACGCTTTCGGTTTTTTCTGAGTCGGTCACATTGTATTCTCATCTTGTAGTAGTAGTAGTAAATCTGCGACTACGAACAAAATGGACGTAAATACTTTTGTGATTTAAGTAGGCCGATTCAGAAAACAAAATTGCAGACTGTTTTGCCTCTGAAACTAAATTCAAACTGACTTTACCTCTTTGTTACAGTCACGAACGCATTATATCGCATTTGTGTAGAAACGAATTCGACGCTTGGAACCCAACTGCAAAAATCGAAAACGGTGGAGACGAATAAATATTTTCCACTTTCAGCTGTCCCATCACCTATGTTTTTGACACTTGAAAATCAACTCCAAAAACCGAAAAATTCTTTCGGTTGCGGTTAAATGTCCGATTCCGAGCGGCGGTACCGTGGAACAAACAAAAATTGAACAAAAAACTAGTTCAAAGTTAAAAGAAACGTCTCGGAAAAGCATCAAAGTTAGTTGTTGAATAGGTACAGCTCGCGTAAATGTCCGTCGAGCTCTGTTTGTATTTTAGGCACATTGGCAACTTAATAACTATAACTATAACTTCAATCAATCAAATGGTTTGCTTAAACAAAACTTTTACATTAATTAACCCATTAACGTACAACATCTCCATATTAATTTGACAGTTGGCTCGGAGATCTGTTCGACGTATAAAGTGATCAAATGAATTGCTGAAATATATAATATAACTCCATTAGAGAAATTTCAATTTAAATCTCGAGTTACAATTGAGTGTACGTCTCTTTTAAGCTACTAAAGAAGGTATAAAGTTGGAAACAAGACGCGAATTTGCATACACCATAAAAGGATGGTTATTATCGTCGCTATTACGGCTTGCACCTCGAGACTCTTCCACCCAAATCGTTATTATAACACCAAACTACACTGTTACGGCGTTTTATTGCTTGTATCCATTATCATTTTCGTTATTATGATTGTTATTGTTTTCATTGTGAGAGAGCTCTAATTTTAGAAATTATTTTGTTAACGTTTCAATTGTTAAGTTGATTTACTAGTAGAGGCAAACGAATTGAAATTTGTTAAACGCGAATACAAAATTAAATTGCCGGTCGCACAATTTACATACGCGTTTGTTACATTTTAGTCAAATTGTTCGAAATTATTCGGCCACTTCGAAAATAATTACAAAAGTTTGGAATTTATTAGCAAATTAATTCGTCGTGTTAGTTTCGTTTTGTTATATATTTTGTATGTTGTAGTAACGGGCAAAAGTTTTTCATCGTTTAAGTTTCGATTAGCGCCCCTGAAAGGGGCGTACTAATATTTTAGAAACATTTATTTACAATTAAGAACCGGAACCGAAACCTAGTTACTAATTACGTTTTAACAATTCTACAAATTCGACAAATTTCCACTAGAATTTCTTCCTATATTAGCCATTGTTACCTATAAACGGCGCGTAAGGGATAGTATAGTTCGTATAGTCCTCCTTTTCACCCAAAAATTTTTAAAACAACGGATTTAATCTAAATAATCACCATTCAACTTTTTTTTAGTATGTATTTCAAACTCACCACCCTGTATCTGCACAACAATTCTCTGCTCACAACTTTTTGAAAGTTAGAAATAAATTATTTTACAGAGCCGCAATCTTTTTTTACCATCAAAACGCGAATTTATCTTATATTAGGGTATAGTGAGCACTTTACAAGACTAAAAACTGCTCTTGTCGTGACATAAAAAAAACTAAATTTCCGCAGTCGACAAATTGAATCTCATTTTTCAAGTACTTCCTTTCGTGTTCGCTTGGTAATTCTGTCAAGCTCGGTTCTCTCTTGTGTCCGAACAAATACTCGTTTTGTTTTAATTTTAGTATACGGACTCGAATGTGGAAATGGGGTGAATGAGAAACTTTGCAAATGCTTTTTCAACTCTCGTGTAGTATAATGAATTTTCTTTTACATTTTTCATGTAAAAGAGCAATAAAGCAGATTCTTTTTAAGCGCTTTATTTGTTAACAAATAGAAATACGATATATTCATTAAAAAATCATAACGCAATAACGCGATATAAAAGTAACGGTATCCGTGAGCTACCACACAAAACAAAACATAAATTTAATTTTATTTCCAACTTCTGTCAGGAAGTTTTTCCTGCTATTTTTCATTTTCAGACACCCAAATATTATTTTAGGGGTAGAGGTGTGCGGTCTTATCTCGTTAATCTAATTACTCAGACTATAGAATTTACATAGCGGGATCCCGTGAGGGTAGTTACCCCGTGCCCTAAGTACTTAAAACCGATATGCTGATGTTGCTAGCACATAATGTTGGAAAATTAAGAAGTGGCGATTAAAAACAAAATGAATTGATAACACTAAAAAATTTAAATTTAAAGATAATTCTCTTTCAAGCGAGTGGTTACTGCTACCTAACCTAAGTGATATATTTTAGGCAATTTTCCGTACCTTACAAGAAAAACCGTTACGCTATTATAGTAATAAGTAAGAAACAAAGGCCTTTCCGGAAAGTTATTAAGAAATTTCCTTTCAAAAAGTTTAAGTCGTGTGATAGGTGATGGGGTTTCAGAGACCCCGGCGGACAATTGATACATAAGAAAATCTCTAGAGCAACCATTAAGTAGGTAAGTACCAAAAGTAAGTAAAAAAGAGTAAAAGGGGCTTGCTTTTAGCATTTTTAAACATCGGAGAGAGGAATGTAATGCAGGTTGCTCTTTAATTTCTAGTTAGGCGTATTTTTTCCTACTTAGGTTTCCAATTTCGTTGATACCATGGTGTCAGTCCTCGATAAGATCTAGTTGTTCACCAGGAATCATTAGAGCAAGTCTCGGAAAAGACCTTGTTTAGACATCTGAGCAGACTTATAGGGCATCGTTTATTGTATTTCGGTTCTAGGATCATCCCCCCCCCCGTACTTACAATTAAATATATCAGGGTATAAGGATTAAGGGGATAGAGCTAATAATATAATAATAATAATAACGGTTCAAGGGATCGGAAAACCCTCACCCTACCACCAACGACCACAAAATCGCTACTGGATCATCCGTTACGACCGGAAACAGACCAGATTACTATGACGGTGCGCCAGGAGAGAAGGAGCCGCTCGCTTCTAGCCTGCAGCAGTCAATTGATTAGATGATTATGTACGGCTCCTCGAGAGACCAACGCACCAAAACAGCAGGTGTAATGAATCAGACCATGGGAAGCATATTTATGTTGGGGTCGCACTACTTCCAGTTTACATATCATCATATCAGCCGCCGTTTTAAGGGTAAGCCCCAGGAAGTACCCGACGAAATAATGTGGTACGGGAAGAAAACATTTTCTTTAAGATATTTATGAGCGTTGCTGAATCTCTGCGGGGTAGAAGAAAAATCTTGAATATACAGGGTCCACCAGTGAAGCGAGAAATTTTGAAAGTCCAGTTCTGCTCACGAGGAGGCGTGGAAGTTTTGGTTTATTGTTTGAAATTTAATTTAATTTGCTAAGCTAGAGGAGTGATCTGGTGTACAGCGGTGGTGACTGTGTAACTTTTTTACAACGTTAGTCTCGTAATCGCCATCACAACTGATAATGCAGACCGCTACAGACACATGGTCAGAATATTTTTGATGACATACCTACATACCTTCCTATGTTTCCGTAATTTCCAGCAGAGACTCGTAACACAAACGTACAAGTCCTACAATTGTTATAAGTAGTCCAGTCAAAATGGACAAAAAAACGTGGAAAAGTTCGGAAAAATTGGTCTATTTTGACTGAACTCCTTATACAATTGGACTTGTACGTTTGTGTTACGGGCCCCAGACTGGGGCTACAAGTCATACTGTTCGTGTGTCCATGGCTACTTTAGGAGAAGTCTTCCCGGACGGACTCATATCCTAACATGGCCGACATCTCGAGGCCTGCAAGTTCCCCAAATTTGTCCGCATGCGACTTTTTTCTTCGGGGATTTCTGAAGAGCAGGGTGTACATTACGAGAAATCCCCAAACCCCACCGGAATATCTGATAAGACACTGCACGGACTCAACCTGACCTGCTTCGTCGAGTGATGGAAAATTTTAGGTCAAGATCAGAAGAATGTTTACACAGAAATGACTCTCACTTAAGCGGCGTCATTTTTAAAAAGTAAAATGGTATAACTTTACAAAAAAAATTCTGATAGTAGGTGTTTCATGAAAAAAGTGGGTAGTACCTACTTTCAATTTTTCCGCTTCACCGGTGGACTCTGTACTATAAATAATATACTCATATGTATTGATTATTGATAGGCATTTTTGTCCTCGATACAAAGAAGTCAAACTACCACAAGATGCGGTCTGTACCCCATTTAATAATTAATTAAGTTGACCACAGAACGAGGGTAGAAATTAGAAATCTCGCAGAAGACGAATACTCGCGTAACCTTTCAATTAAAAACCACTCAATCATCTTCATCTATTGTCAAAAGTGTCGACAACTAAAAGACAATTTACACGTAAATCCACAATTTTCGGCAATTTATTTATCACCAACCCCTGGAAACGTTCACCACATTACAACTATTTATGGTGCCATAATCAACATCAACTGTAATTGAATGTTATTTTACAGTAAACACAAAGTATAGATAAAAAGTGCAATAACCGTAAAGAAAACACGAATGAATTCGATTATAAAGGTAATTTAGAGCCATTTCAACAAATAAAATATTGCTAAAATGCGACCTAACCTTAAATAACTTTTACGCACGCAAATCTTTCATTAATAATCAATAACCCTAATATTAGTTTTATAAAAAGAATTCTCAAAAATAGAGTAAAACATAATGGTCGATTAACATCGAAGGCAATTGAAAGCGTCCCAAAGGTGACAATGCGAAGAAACCGCGCGTTGTACAATTAAATTTTTTATTTATCTTTCAAAAAATGATCCACTCATCAATCATTCGAAACATATCGATGAAAGATGTGTGCCTTAATATAAAGGAAAAAGCTCCGGCAATATTCAGCTATACGTTCCAGCACCTGAGCACAGTTAGGGGCACGCCATGCCAAGGGCTAATATTTCACATCCCTTTTCCTTGTCAACTGTCTGAACTAGTGACATCAATCACGGGGGTGGAAGATTAGAGATTACTTCCCAAATATCAACAAAAAGAAACATATTATATTAGCAACAATCTGCTCCCTATTTCATCCCCGATAGCTAAAATATATGCCACACTTTGAACATTTCCGACGTGATTAGGAAATTTCGCGGATAATCCACAGACGCGAATTCCGACCTCGTTCTGTTTGTCTTATTCGCGATGGTGAGCGTTTGATAAATTTGTTCAATACTAAAGTTGAGATTATATTTTACATAAATTATGAAACATTTTTCTGGATTATTTGTAACTTGTGATATGCAAATAAGAGGGGTTGGAACGGCGAACAAGATTTATGAACGTTTTAATCGGATCTGTCGATCGCTTTCGTTTCTTCTTGGCAAAATGTTAACGGTAACGTTTAGAATTATTTAGATCTGCGATACACGTTAAATCAATTTAAACGTTTAAGAAACTTAAGCACCAAATATGTTGAGGGTTTCGTATTAGATTGGACGATTATTAAGTAAAAATTCCTTTCAATTAAAATGTGAAAGTTTAGGTCAAGTAACTGCGTTTTTGATTTTGCGGATAAAAGGCGCAGGTAAGTGACACGAAATTTGTTATAATGTCATTACGCGAGAATTATTAAAAAGTAAAAGAAATTATCATTTTATAATACTTTGCTTCTCTAAACTGAGGTTATGACCCTTGTTTTTGATTGAAAACTTGTTTTGAAGAGTCGATGTCAATTTTGTGATAGTTTCCTATTGGTGCGAAGAGTATTATCTATGAGAATGTGAAATAACGTTAAAACACATAACTACTTTGTGTAATGAAACTTTCACATGAGTGTAGGTACTTCAATTCTTATGTTATATCCTCTTAGCGGACCTTACAACTTTCTAGCACTTCCCTTCAGATTAAATTCTGTTTATTCAGTTTAAAGACGTTATCTTTTGACAGTCCTGTCAATGTAATTTAAAATTTGCAAGAACGAACCAAGAAATTGGAGCATGTCGGGCATTATATCAACCTGTATAGGTCGGTAAATTTACCTGATACCCGATGTAAACAAAATCAGTACCCGAATCGCCCTTATAACTCTGTGGTTCCACGGAGAGTAAAGAAAATCTTTTTGGAACATACGACTTTTTCAAAGTTAACGAAAACGCAAAATTAACATTTTTCGAAAAGGGCTCTTCAGAAAAAAATATTTTATATACGCCTGAACTATTTCCAGGAAGTTTTTCTGACAAAACAATACAAAATACGGCGTTTAATAAGAAACACAAACACTCGATACGTAAAATGGTTACACGGAAGCCCCAAGATCTACCTCTACTTATAGCAAATAGTTTATGAATAATTAACAAAGTTCCAAAAGACCAAAGAATTTCATTTAAGTTGGTAAAGTTGGTAAATACCCGAGCCCTTCCAAAAGCATCCCTAGAATTTGTAAGTCAAAGATGAATCTCGATAGCGGTACGGTATTGTGTAACTTAGTCATTAACTTATATTAATGTTAGGCTCGGTATTTAGCTCCTTGCCTTTGGCGTTTAACAAGATATTCACTACTTATTGTTTAGTTAAGCTCGAGTGGTTAGGGTGCTATTTTATATTAAGTAGACTATAATAGAATGTAATTTCCTCTAACAAAAGATTAAATTAAACGTCTATTCATTTCCAAACTTTTTCCTTTTTCACGAAATTCCTCTTGGATGTGACTTATTATTATTATTATTATTTTATATATTATTTTTAAGGAAGCTCGATCTAACACAAAACGGCTTAGAATTTTTGATAGTATCATTCGAAATACCAAAGAACTCCATTTGTATGTAAATTTTGTGCCGGAAGACGACTTCCAGAGAGCAATGTGCACTGAAAGAAATAGCTTTATATTTACAGCAAAATAATTTTTGCTGGCAAATTTTTGCTATAAGAAATAAAATTTTTGTTCTAACAGGTTATAAAATTTTTATATTAGACCGTACGACAAATTTGTAAAAGCAACGGCAACAGATAAAGTTTGCTAAGCGAAAATTGTTGAGGAAGCAAAAAAGTTTGTTGGATTTTAGCAGCAACAAATTTGCATTTGCTACCATATAGAAAGTACGAACGAATAAAGTCATGTGACTCAATAGCGCATGCCAAATGAATGACTTATTTATTTTCCATAAGAGTTAAGAACACGGCACATGGCGTGCATATTTACAAAACGTGTTATTTTTCTATTATTTGTATTTTGTGTTAGTGTTAGCAGTGAAAGATAATGGAAGACCTCCTGAAAACTTGGGGTTGTTCAGACGAAATCATCGACGTATTTAAACGTAAGTACCTTAGTTGCAATAATGTAATAAAACACAACACGTCGTGCACTTTTTCACCTACCTATATAAAAGTAATGGATGTATCAATGTTGGTTGTATAAGTGTGTGTTAAGCATAATTAATTGCATATTTGGTACTATGTGACACAGGATTTTACATTTTGCAAACAATATAAGAATAGAAGCTTACTGGCCGGGGAATCCCGTAAATGTTATCTAAAATCTGACGTCACCCGTCACGTTCGTCGACCTTCAACTTTCCCGCGTTGCTGCGTTCATAATTTAAATTAAGTTTTGTTTTGAATTATAATCTTCAAACGTGGTACGAATGCGGTTGAGCGATAAACAAACGACATCTCTTAATTGAAATTTTAATGATATCGCCCTTAATTTAAGTAATTAATTTTATAGAAAACGGAATTGATTTGGACACGTTGCCGCTGTTGGATGAGGGAATGATCAAGGAATTGATTCCTAAAATTGGTGATAGGGCACGATTTTTAAACGAATTTAAGAAATTTTATGAACAGAAAATATTAATACTCGATCTACCAAAACTTCCAATCATCGACGTCGGTAACATGAGCCTCATTCGCGATACTGTAAGTACTACACTGAAATAAACAAACTACCTATAGATCGAAATTAAAGAAAACAAATTGCACATTATTTGTGTGACAGATTATATTATGATTTAAATTTGTAGAACTCGCCAACAAATTCATTACCTAGTACTATAAGTCTTGCTTCATCAATAAATGAAGGAAAAGTTAACGAATATTGTGAGAATGAAATTCTAAATTCATCGTTGTTATCAGATGATGGTAATGATTTTACATATTATTAACAATAAAATATTCAGTCGCAATTTTAGCACTGCCCAATTGCGAAGCAACTATTGGATTAAGCAACGAACAGTTACAAAGCACTCCAGCAGCTTTGTATCGAAAAGACTGTTTAAAAAAAGTAGATCTTGCGACTATTTTAAATAGTTCAAATAAAGGAAAAGCCATATTAAGTTACTATAAAATAAATGAAACTTTGGATAGGCCAACAAGGGATAAATTGGTAGATGCTATTGTTGAATATGAAACGAAGGATGATGTGGATAAAAGGTATAAGTAATATACCGAAAAACTTACAACTAATACATAGATTTACTTTTTCATGATATCGTAGAATCGGCAAGGAAAAATTTCAAATTTATGCAAATGCCATTGAAGCACTTTTTCCAAATGAAAGCAAAGAAATATATTTTTCAACTACGATCCACAAAAACAATTCATCGGTAGGAACAGGAAAATTATTTCGGCGGTTTTATAATTATAGACGAAGTTTAAAAAACTGTGGAATGCTATTACGTAAGGATAAAGAAGTACACTCTCAAATATCAAACAATACAGAAAATACAGAAGAGCTGCAATGGCTCAGAAACAGTACAGAACCATGGAGGCAGGTAGAAGAATATTGGGTATCGACTTTCAACGTAAGATATGATAAATTGAAACAAGATTGTGACTATACAGTCACTGATTATATTAAAGAGTACCCAGCGTTGAAAAGTCCCTTGGGTTATACACTGGTATGTTAATTGTAATATTGTACCAAATTTATACATTTAACAGATTTTTTTATAGCTCGAGAAAGATTTTGAGCAATTATATTCTGATGCGAGTATGAAAATGTATACTGAGTGGACTCAATTTTGTAATAGGATTGTTGCTTATGGTAAAAAGCAAATAAAAGACAAGAATATTATATCTCAAATTGAAGGACTAGAAGACCCAACTCTAAGCGAAGGTACTTCCAAAATATTTTTACGTAACTAATTCCTTCATTTTTATAATGCTACAAAGTTTTATTAATTTACTTTCTCTTTACAGAGGAAAAGACTTTAAAAATACTCTTTGTGTTACCTTATCTACTAAATACCTATACAATAAAACGGAAAAAAGGTATTGGGTCCTGGAGGCCATCAAAAATTGAAATCGCTGAAGGATTTATTATGCACATTAAGGTAATTACTTGCTTAGTACTTCAATAACAGGTGATCACAAATTTTTTTTGCAAAAACTTAATTGAAGTCACTATTAGTTGTCATTTATTGTAGTTCAACTTTTGAGGGATTACACAATTTAAATTGATAATATGTGAAGTACGAAGGGTAAAAACGACTTTTGATATATCCATACTTTGTACAACCTTTGAAAATTAATTTGATTTTATGGTTTTATAGAATTTTGCTGACCTCAAAACAACATTAGAAGCAAGAGTTCAAAAACTGAAACAGTTTGGGCTGACTTTGCAACCAACGCCTATTATCGTTGGTCCAAGTTATTCCGAGATCGAATCTGCAGTCGTCTACGTCGATGGTCATATATATAAGTTTTCCACTGCATTTAAAGCTGTAGATATGTGCTTTAAAATTATACACGCTGTTCACGCATTATACCCATTGGAAGCGGAATCAGTGTGGTTGTTGTTACAAAAGTGTGTATATGGAATTACATCGAAGTGGGACAAAAAATCGACTGCGGTAATTACACTTATTCATGAACTTGGTTATTAGTGAATTTTTTATTTGTTAGTTAGAATACCTAATACTTTTATTATTTTACTTCTATAATTATTTTATAAGCGATAAGAAATGACTCGTTGTTTTCAGTGTTTAAAGATATTTCCGACCGTTACTAAGCTTATTTATCATTTTAAATATGTACATAAATTTCAATTCAATCAAGTCTATAGATGTAGGGAGAATAACTGTTTAAGA
This sequence comes from Malthinus flaveolus, assembly GCA_950108345.1. Lineage (NCBI taxonomy): Eukaryota > Metazoa > Arthropoda > Insecta > Coleoptera > Cantharidae > Malthinus > Malthinus flaveolus. The sequence continues at coordinate 82,539,714 of OX467285.1, read as the reverse complement.
GATTTTAATAATTTGAAGTCCTTTCGTAACCATCTTTACAAACATACTTCCAGCAGTAATGTAACATCAGCAAATAACGATAATAATTATAAGAATACATCAGAATATTGTAGCGAATCAAGCGAATCTATATGTAATGATGAGCCTTGTAGCTCGACAAATTTTGAATGTAGAAAAGAATATCAGAATGGTGAATCGAAAATTAACTCTCTTGAAGAATTTCAAGTTTTACTCAAGAATCATGTTCTCAAATTTGTTGCTGATCTTTATAATTCAGTTACTTTGCCTAGATCGCATGTACAAAAGATTATTCAAAGCACAAACGAATTATTTGGTAACGATTTAATGTCATCTTTATTGAAGTTTTTAAAAAATATTTTGTACGAGAACAACTGCTTGTTAGATACTGTTGTGCTTGAATTTGATAATGTCTTTAACACATTGAAAACTCCTTTTAAAAATCTTACTACCGAATATTTATGCTTTAAGGAATTTGAAAATAGCGAAAATTTTATTAGGCCAATTTCATTTGCAATTGGAACGGAGGAAAAACCTAAAAATTCTCAACAAACTATCGTTTATAAAACTGTGGAATCCACAGGTCAATTCATTCCATTAAGATCAGTTTTTAAGAAGTATTTTGAAACTTCAAATGTTTTTCAAACTATACAAGACTACATGTTTAATTTGTCTAAGATTAATAATGGAGTTATGAGCAATTTTGTTCAGTGTGATCATTGGAAAAATCTACGAAAAAAATTTCCGGAAAATAGCATTGTTATTCCTACATTTCTTTATTTTGACGATTATGAGGCAGGTAATCCTTTAGGTTCCCACTCAGGAATTAATAAAGTCGGAGCAGTTTATGTTTCGTTTCCTTGTATACCCCCTCAATTTAGATCTTCTTTGCAAAACATATTTATGGGTCTTCTTTTTCTTTCTAATGATAGAAAAAAGTATGGCAATTTTGCCACATTCAGAATGATTATTGAAGAATTCACGTTTTTAGAAAATGAAGGTATTTTGGTAAGAGTTAACAACAAAGAAACATCAGTTTACTTTGTATTAGCTCTTCTATTGGGCGACAATTTAGGCATGCATAGCATTGGTGGTTTCGTAGAAAGTTTTTCGGCAAATTTTTCATGTAGGTTTTGCAAGTTACCCAAGCAGTTATCTCAAAGATGTTGTAAATATGATCAGAAATTTAATAGAACTGAAACAAATTATGAAGAGGACTTAAAATTAAACGATGTTTCAAAAAGTGGCATAAAAGAAAAATGTGTATTTAACAGTATTCCCAGTTTTCACATAATTAAAAATTATTGCGTTGATGTTATGCACGACATTTTGGAAGGGGTATGCCACTACGATGTTTGCAAAATTTTAAGATATTACATTATTGAAGTTAAGTTATTTTCTTTAGAGAATCTAAATTATAAAATAGAAGTTTTTAATTTTTATTTTGAGAATGGAAATAAACCACCTCTATTAAGTCCAGATTTCCAAAATAAATCTAAATTATCGATGTCTGCCTCTGAAATGCTATGTTTTGTGCGGTATCTTCCACTAATAATCGGGGACTTAATACCCGAAAAAGACCAAGTATGGGATTTCTTTTTAATACTTCGGGAAATCATAGATATAGTAACTGCTAGGCACACTACTGAAAATATGATAATTAATTTAAAATGTTTAATAACAGACCACCACTCCCAATATATTAAATTATTCAAAGATACTCTTAAACCTAAACACCATCACATGTTGCACTATCCTGACATCATGAGAAAGATTGGTCCTCTCATTAATGTATCAGCGATGCGTTTTGAATCTAAGCATAGAGAGTCGAAATTAACCGCGTATGTCACTGCATCCAGAATAAACATTACCAAATCTTTGGCAATAAAACATCAGTTAAAACTATCATTCGCATTCTTTTGTAATAAAGGATTTAATGAGCTAGATATTAGTATGGGACCTGAATGTAATTTTCCAATAATTGATGGTGATTCAGATTTTAAAAAGTTGTTACCTTCTTCATTTCGAAATGGTTTTGCGACAAAGTGGGTAAAAAAGCATAATAAGCAGTTTAGCTTAAATACAGTTATTATAATAGGTTTCGAAAATTTACTACCAATTTACGGTTTAATTAAGCATATTATTGTAGACAGTTATTACAGTGTAGGTTTTTTATATCAAAAACTTACCACTTTTGCTTATTCTGAACATTTTCATTCAAATGAAGTTTTACTTAACGATAATAATCTAGCTTTTATTGAGTTTTCCAAATTACTGCTGGAAGAACCAGTTTTAATGTCAAAATGTGCTAATGGAAAGACCTTTGTTTGTTTACGGTCTGCTTTGTAAGTTTGATAGTAAAAAAGCTCAAGTTTGTTTTGATATCAATTAATTGGACTCCTTACATCATCCTTTTAAAGCATGAAAGTATGGAAGTGTACTCGTAGTTACTTCACACAAGCCCAATCACAGTCAAATCTATTAAAATTGACTAATACATCTATAAGATCAGGTACCCATGTCGGTTTTTTAGAATACGTAATTTTTAAGTTTTTGGTAATAACTGAACTGTTTTTTAGAATAATTTTTAAGTTTTTTTGTAATTTTTTTATAATAAATATTATTGGTAAAACAAGTTTTTGTTTTTGTTGCTTAAGCAAATAATTTAACCTATAATTAGCAAATAGTTTCTTTCACTGAAACTAACAATTTTTGTTGTACAGACTGAAACATTTTTGCTAGGAGAACAAAATATTTTGGTGTATGTAACGTATCGTATTTGCTAGGAGAATAAAATATTTTGCTGTATTGAATGTAACATTTTCACTAGTACAACAAATTAATTTGCTCTATGTGAAAATCTATAAAACTACTAGCAGCAAAAAAATTGTTCTTAGAACAAAGGCGATTTTGCTACCATGAAATAACATTTATTTCTCTAGGCATACGAAGTTGGTTGCTACAAATAAAGTAAATCAGCAAAAAATATTGGTTATATCGAATAATAATTTTGCTGAGGCCAAATTGAGTAATAATTTTTGCTCGGTGTACTCAATTTTTGTTGTATGTACCAAGTTATTTCTTTCAGTGTGAGTGATTTAAATATATCAACAAACAAAAAGCACTGTTGGGACTGTAGAAGAGAGCACTAACATAGCGATTCAAATTGGCTATTAGTATAATTAGCGTCGTTCTTTTAAAAACCACTACAAAAACCTAATCAAACTAAAATGAAAACTAATTAATGATTTCAGCACGATATACTTAGTTCAAAGAACTTGCCAGCGTTTTATTTTTTCGAAAACGTCTCTATTCATTGCTGGGAGCTGCAATAAAAAACAAATTGTTTAATCTCCTATGTAGAATAGGCATTATCAAACTTTTTTTTAAATATAAATTTGCACCTTCGGGTTATATAATTTAGAATTACAATCACAATAAAATAATAAATCAAAAGGCGTATATATTCGAGATCGACAAGGTGGTCGAACTTCAAAATTTGCCTTAAAGAGTAACTTCTTCACGCAAATTGCACACTTTAAACTGTACGATTATTTATACCTATTTTATAGTTTGTAACAATTAGTGTATCTATGCAAAATTATGAGCGAGATGACTTATCAAACGCTCATTAATCATAATTGTGCATTCAAAGTAAGTTATCGTAATATGGTGCTATTACCAAAATTACGAGGCGTGTCTTGCCTAGAAGTTTCCTATAATGATTTATATTAAGAGATGGCAATTGATAGAACTGTTAAAGCTTCATAAGAACAAAATTACTTTTATAATGCGTGCATTCTAATCAGTTCAAATAGCTCTAAGAAATCTGAAATTATAATTAGGAATGCCAGCGGAAAAAAACACCAGGTGAACTATACACGAGACTACTCGATTGCAATTTAAAAGGCCACAGTTCGCACGATCTCCAAAGACGTTGACTTCAAAAGCACCAAAATTTATTGCCTACACTTAATTTTACATATAATTTTAATAATAACTTATTTATTGGTATACCCAAATAAACTATTACAAGAAAAATATAACAAATTTAAATTACTTAAACCAATAGTAGCCGATTCAGGGCAGTAAAACAGTCTGATCTTCTCTCAACAAAACAAAAATAACCATCAAATAGGCGCTATGACAATTATAAGAAAAAAAAAACAAAAACAATCGATAATTAGAAACATTTACAATTACAAAATCTCAAATTATGAAGGCAGATCGACCTGTACGACACATCACCCTACCAGCGACTACAAGGAAAGCCCATCCTTGATGAGACGCTTCCTATAAGTTGAGACTGGGAGAGACAACAATCAGTCCGGCCGTGAATTTAAAACACTTGCGTTGTTATAAGAAAAGCATCTCCTGAAAGTGTGACTCCGGTGCGTTGAAATGGTTAATAACTCTCTACCACTAAGGTTAAAATGATGGACATCAGTTCGGTACAGATAATTAGGAGCTTTGAAGGCTAAGACCCTATAGAAAAAGCAGGCGAAACTCTCGAATTCACCTCATATTAAGCCATCCCACCACGTCCAGGGTGTGAGAAATTCGATCGTATTTCCTTGGACCAAAGATAAGTCGAAGGCATGAGTTCTAGACGCGCTGGACCCTACCTACGTCAACTGAATCAAGACAGGAATGATACAAAACTTCACATTAATTAAATATGGAGAGAGCCAGTGAATCACTCAGAACAGATATGAGCCTCGTATCAAGTATGGAACGATTAGCATTAACCATCTTAAGAATAGAATATAAATTCTTAAGCAGATACGTGGTTTGGGACTTGAATCTCAGCTCAGTATTTAACACAACACCAAGATTTTGAGCCTCGTTCGATAAGGGTAGGTTAGACCCTCCGAGATCTACACTAATTTGAGGAAGCACTGCCAGTCTCGCACAACGACCACCGAAGAGCAGAACAGGCGATTTAGAGGCGTTTAAGACGAGATTATGTTTATTAGAGAAGGCTTGTAAGATCGGAATTTAATGAACTGATCGCATTAATGACGTTATCGGGAGGAAAGGAAGGGTAGACCTGCGGCGTATCGTCGGCATAAAAGTGATACTTACAATGGTAAGAGACGTATATACAAGTCGAACGTATAGATAGAGAATAAAGTGGGACCAACAATAGATCCCTGAGAAATGCATAAAACACAGGGTAGGAAGTTCGAAAGTAGACCGTCTGTCTTGAGTCTTGATACTTTGAAGTCTTACACCAGAAACCACCCCATTATTAGTTATTTTGAGTCATTTGCCTATAATTAGACTACTATTTATAGGTAAAGTATTTACCAAAAGCACATGCAATACCAAATAAAACATTCCATGGCTTTCTTCTATTACTGTTGAGACTTGAGACCCCCAATAAACGATTACTGCAATTATTATTCCTAAGTTTTTTGGGTCACCAATGTCTGCGCCATTTTTAAAATTTTTTACGCTTCCTTGATTTATTAAATTAAATTTTTGATAAGCGTCAGAAGAGCTCATTAATCTGTATTATGTATTCTACTACGAGACGCTGTCAATACCTTATTTGCACTATATTAATGGAACTGGAAGCGATTTTACTAAAAAAAACTGTGAGGGAAACATCAAAATTTTGGTCGTCAAAAAATACTCTTATGGTAGGTAACCGTAGCTATACGTAGCACCCACGTCTAGTCATCTTAACATTTTCAACTTTCGATTCCACGTTTTTCATGCCATGGGTATTGTAGACATACTGGTGAACCAAAAAAATGAGTTCAGCTTTCGTTTTTAACTTCAGCATCATTTTTAAATCAATCAGACATCAATCAAAACTTTTGTAGAAAAGAACTTTGAGAAAAAGGCTACAGTTATTAGATTTTACATATTAAGATGATGCTGAATGATCATTTATCAAAATTGGACTAATTTCTAAAACAATTTTCGTAATTAAATTAATTTAAAGGCCCAATCTTTATTAAAATTACAATAGTACCTGCATAAATGTTAAGCCATGCAAATTCAACACGACACACAACAATTAGCTGTTGCCATATGCAGAACAGTTATAAGCGTTAAGTGCAATTTATCTATTTGGAAGAAATGCTGGTTGAAAATTAACAACTAGAAATATAATTATCGAAGATTTAGGACGAGTTAAAAGTTTGGCGAATTAACTCAATTATAATTTAATAGAATTAAAACCAATTCGTTCAACAGAAGCAATAACTTTGAGTTCTTACAAAATTATCTGATCACTCAAATAGTACAAAGTAGGCCACATTCAAAATTGAAATAAACGAATAAATAATCAACCCACAACCGCCTCATCTGTATCTTCAAGATGATCTTAACTTAATCCAGTTTCACGAACTTTGTGACAATTGACTTAAGACTATTTCTAAATAATAATTGAGATGTACGAGTTTTCAATTATTGAGTGCCACCCGGTATGTTTCACATGTATACCGCCAATTCAAATTACTCAGCTTTAAACTTACAAAAAGAAAATGTTGAATTTGGATATAATTTCTGCTCGGTTGGTTTTTTCACTAAACAAATCCAAACCCTCCTTGGCAAGGTAGTATACCTACATTTGAAGTGGTTTTTACCCAACACAGAGCAAGATTCGTGCAATCCGCGAATTCGGTCATGCAGGAGAGACATTGAACTTTCAATCAAATTTCCGAGATCTCAAAATTTAATGTTTTCTTTTCAACAACGAGTCAAGTTAAAATTTAAAATTTTTATGAAACAGAAACTCGACAAACTAGCGCGAGTATATAATTTAAATAAATTATTGACACTAAACAATATGAAATATAAATTAACAAAACTAATATTTATTTAAATAATTCACCAATTGATATTCAACTGCTATCGGCAATTTAATTCTACAAGTGGTTTATTAGCTATCAATATTTACGACCTCATTAACGCAGGCGAAATTCTCATAGTCTATCTGGCGGCTCGCTTGATACAAACAACAATCCAATAATATATTATTTCAAGAAATTATTAATTTATGGAACAGTGTGCGTTGGAAGTGATTTTAAAGGCATACCAAACTTTCGGTGGCTTGCGAAACATTCCAATTAATAGTAATTTGTAGTTTGAAACGACTCAAAAGAGATAATCGCTCATTTGTCTTAAATTAAATAAAATTTAAATAAGAAAAACAGTTTGTTGTAATAACGGTGGAAGGGGGGAGTAATAATCTAAGAATTTCAAAAATAAAATCAGGACCGGAAGCAATCGGGAATAAGTATACAACGCTGGTGTAAACATAAGGCTGGACCACAGTACATATGCCACAGTAGTTCATGTACTGTGACTCGACGTTAGACTACATGATGCCAATTTTAGCAGAGCCTGCAGAAAGTCCTTCGGTGCACACCTCTGTGACACTACATTGGATTGGTGAATGGCTATCTGTCAGACTGTGAGTTGCTCTCATAGTAGATATCTTACCAGATCTCAGCGACCTTAGATCCGCACAAGAGCAAGTGAGAAAGAAGTAACCTTGTTTGAGGGGTAACCATGGTTACGACGTAGTACGAAATTTGGGTTTCTGCGTAGGTCGGTAAGATTGGACAAGATCTCTAGCTACAGTGGACTTTAATCGGCTCCTGAGGTAGCTCTTTACAAATCTAGCCGAATAAGAAAAATAATTGAAATACTGGGGGAGGGGGGCGATAATAATCTAAGAATGACAAAAATAAAATCAGGCCCGGAAGCAATCGAGAATAAGTAGACGATGCTGGGAAAAACATAAGGTTAGATATTGAACTACATGATGCCAATTTTGGCGTAGCCTGTAAAGCCATTCGGTGCACACCTCTGTAACACTATCATGGGTATACAGTTAATCGAGAATTGAAGGGAAGGGAATCGGGATTGGTGATAGGTTATCTGTGAGTTGCTCTCGAAGTATCTACAGCGGACTCTAATCGTCTCCTGGGGCACCTTACAGTTCATCAAAACAAACCTCGATAAAGAGTTTCTAAAAAGGCACAGAAAGCACTTAGGCACGCCGGTGTTCAGATAACAGTAGGGGCGTAACATCTTTACGCCCCTAAAGATAGCTATAGGCCCACTGACAGGCCAGTCTCCTTAAAAAAATCCCACATATTACAGGAGGGAGAACCTCACATGTAAAGGATGCGAGAAGAGAGCGAATCTTTTCAACACTAAAACAGTCCACCCTAGGTTCTTTTTATCCGGAACCAGTGGATAAGTAAAAGATCCATCTGATCACCATAGCAGGCTTGACTAAGGAATGACTGCGGATGGGCTCATAACACGACAGGGTTATACAAAGGGCCGACTTGGACTTACGTCCATTTTCATAATCAACTTTAACTTAAAGTCGTGATTTACTTTAGCATATCCATGGTTTCCTAGAGCAACTTTAGTACTTTTAGGGCTACTTTAAGGTAAAGTGCTTGGTGAGGTTCCCTAAAGTGGCCTTAAACGTACTAAAGTTGCCCTAGGAAACCAAGGATATGCTAAAGTAAATGACGACTTTAAGTTAAAGTTGATTATGAAAATGGACGTAAGCTCAAGAAACCTTCTTTCAGAACTCTCGGAAATCACACAACTAATTGATTAGGTTAGTACAGAATAGAAGGGCACTGGTATATAAGCTAAATATGCCTCAATACAGTCCGTTTAAACGAGGAAAAAAGGCGTTCGCAAGACGCAAATATTTTATCATAAATCATAACTTCAGCCAGCAAAGTAAAATAATTGGTTAATTCAAACTTTCAAGTAATTTCAAGTATTTCGATGAGAAATAAAGTTGTAATTTCCAATCGCTTAAAATTCAAATTTAAAAGCATAAAAGTGTACTTTATAACATTACAATTGATATTTATATGTTGATAATGTTCCCAGAACAAAAATCAATAGGAAAATTGTGACAAAGCGACACATACCAAGTTTATTATTATTGCCTATTATACAACTTCTATACAGCTTCTTTAAAGTTGAATTTTTTGTAATTATTTACAACTTACCCGGTACGGTACATTATAAGACGTGGTATCGATTGTAATGCCTTACCTGCAACAAAGAAAGAAATTAATTTACGAATTAATTTAGATTGAAGTCTTAATAAAAATTTAAAAACAACATTTTTGAAGACATTCTTAGCAATAAACAACTTAATGACATTGTAAAATTATATTTAAGTGATACAAATTAATGCGAGAGCGCATCGCCATCAGAAACAATCCGATAATTATTCTTGATTGGATAAATAAATTATTTTGCAAAAAACAAGAGAAATACTCGTAAATATGTTTCTACATAGCTTTCATATTTATTCCTTTCTAAGTTATTAAACTGAAAATTAACTTTTCTTCTATACAAAACTGAAGTAATTTGGATTTTTATAGTTGATGGAGCTAATAGTTTCACTTTTCTTGAAAAATGATAAAAGGTAACAACCGATAGTACTAGTACTAGTAGGTGCCCTTGCCCTTATGTAGTAGGACCTTATGACTTATGTGTGCATATTGCAGCACGCGCCACTCACCATTGGACCTAATACTGCTAATACTGTATCCAGTATTTTTTTAAACTGGTAAAAACGAATCACGTGATGAATGATAAGCATTAAATATACCACAAACTTGAAGCAATATATCTGATGAAGAAACATCAACCTATGATTTCGATTGCAATTTTTACTTCTTTGGAAAGTAGAGATTGGTTTTGGTTAAATCGTAAAACCGAACGTGAAGTGTAACCACAATCTCGATACTATAACGGTATCATTGCACCTACACTCATGCCATTGCACACATGCACATGCCGTTGTAAGTATCTGCATCCATTTAACGCTTCTTAAATTTAAAAGTTGAACGAATCATCTGTAATACACCAGGAGATTGCATAAATTGGCTACAATGGCGCAAAAATTTTTAGTTACATTTTACAAAATTTCCGAGCTTTCTCCTTATTCTCCAGATTTAGTTGGTAAACAATCCTCGTTAACTCCATTTTTCGTTACCACCACAACTGATGCATGACGTGCGAAAACAATAGATGTAAATGATTATGTATGCAAGTCAAGTTTTTAGTATAAACACAATCCTCTTGTTAACTTAGAAGTAGCAGGTTACGACCTAAGATAAAATGCATTGAACTGTTTACAACACAATGTGGTAGATTTAAAAGGTTTCCTTTAACTAGAGAAAAAATCCTATAAAACCATAATAGTGCACTGAGCTTTTCTGTATATAAATCCAATTGTTATATTTGACGTATTTTCAGTTAGAAAAAGTGTGGAATTTCTTTTTTGAAATTTCCTCTCTTTTAATAGTTAACACATCTAAATGTAAAGTGCCTTAGTGCCAACAATATATATTGTGGTAGCAATTTGAATGCACCCCATCGTTACACTAAAAGTGCACGGATATTTAAATCTTCTCGCTCTTTTGAAACTAACTAATTCTAAAAATAAAATGCTTTTAGACCACCCTTTAAGTGCTTTTTAGTAAAAAATTGATCATTTACTTTCTTCATGTCTAAATAGCCGTTTGGAAATTGGAAATTAGTAATAAAACCGACCGTATGCATGTTAAAAGTGACAGCATTAACTTGGGGAGACTCGAAAAGGGTGGATTTTGGCTCTTTTTTCGGTTTATCGCTTATAAGTCGAAAACTGCGCACTTTATGAGAAAAATTTTTCTATACAAAACTAATGTATATTAAATTTCCTACAAATAATATCTCTTAAGTTTTTTTCCTCAGGTAAATGGTTTGGGCGCTAGCGTGCGTTAAAATTAAAAAAACTTCCAAAATCGGCCATTCATTTTTTCGTTCATAACTCGAAAACTACGCACTTTTGGAGAAAAGTGGTCTTATACAAAAATAAGTTACATTCAATTTCCTACCAAATATGCCTCTTAAAATTTCTTCGTTAAACAAACAGTCGAGGTGGTAGAGCGCGTTGAAGTTTAGGACATATCGGCATTGTGCGGGAGGCAGAATGTCTAAATACAAAAATACAAAATTTTCGAATTTTATCGATGCAGGCTGAAAGAAGATTGCAAATGAGTAATAAAACCAACCGTCTGCCTCTTAAAAGCCGCAACATTAACTTGGGGGCGGCTCGAGAAGGGTGGGTTTTAGCTCTTTTTCAGTTTCTCGCTTATAACTTCAAAACTACACACTTTTTGAGAAAAGCGCGTTTATGTAAAAGTAAACCAAATAAAATTTCCTACCAACTATATCCGAAAGGTTTTTTCCCCAGACAAACTGCTTAGGCGCTAGAGTATCCGACAGAATGATTATTTGGAGTTTCCAATGTTCGACGTGAGACGCGCGGGTGAGCTTGATTGGGGTCTTTAAACGTCCAGAGCAGTGACAGTATAGAAATCACACCTACCACACTATAAATAAACTTCATATATTTGGGTCCAAAACTGCACAACTCGTTCAAAAGAGCCCCAGAAGACGTAAATACGTAAATAAATAAGCTTAGGGGATAGGTAGGGGACGTGTAAATATTGTTGTAATAATCATTGTTGATTGTTGTCGCGGTCGCGTTTGATTGCAGTTGGATTGGATGCCTAATGACAGGTAGACTCACTTCTCCTGCTCATTATTAGCCACACTATACGATACGACACACATCATACTACCCATCACGTTACCAAAATATCAAAATGACAAAGTATGACACTTGTAGTGTATTTATAAATCACTCAATAAATAAATAAATTTAAAAAAATGCAAGATAAAGATAAAAGAAAAAAAAGTCCACCCCAAAACATGAATTTCCACAAAGTTTAAGAAAGATGTTACAAGTCGTTCCGCTAGTAAAGTGACCAGCAAAAGACACGGGTTCGCATAAGAATCAGTCTCTTTTCTGTCCTTGAAAGTTGAATAAATCGGAAATCTTCCATAGAGATGTTATACGAATTTAGACAAGGTACCCTTTTTGATCAGTAACTTATGTTCAGGAAATTATAAATTAAGTATGAGGATCATAAACATTCGGTCGGTCAGTTTTCTAGAATATTCAATTGTCGTTAGGAAGCGGCGAGATCTACAGTTTTTCTACAGATTTTCTGAAAGAATAAGACCTGGCAGCTGGATCTTACATAACCAATAATTAAAGGATTTAAATTTAAAGGATAGTCAAAAATTCTATTTTGGACCAGTAAAAGTCAACTTGTATTTTTGACCGTATAACCATAATCATGACCATAACCAGCCTGCCCCTTGTGATACCTGTTTGGCACCCCTAGATAATAAAAAGGTTTTTCTCCTGAGATTGTTTACTAATTGTTTTCGTGGCTTTTATTTCCGGAAAAATTTCGTTTGGGTGAAAATTTAGTATCTTTACCTTTCATTAAATAGTAAAATGTTAAGTTTTCATTTCAGTTCATTTGTTTGTTATAAAGACATTAGGAGCGAGAGCCTGTAGGCCCGAGCGGAGGCACAAAGGGTCTACCTAAAACTTATCAGTACGTCAAACCAATTTTTGAAGAGTAGTAGTTTAAACCCGACAGCTCTCAAGCCGACTAACTTGAATTAAATTAAGAAAACAATTTTAAGAAGGTCTATTTGGAACCATTTCGCGAATCTACGTAATGCAAACCATCCTCTTTTATTAGGGACTTTGTGAAGGACAGTTTACATTAAAATGGTTACAATACTAAAGCCTTAAAGTGTCTCATTCACACCAAAATCGGCAACAGTAGGTGAAGTTTCAACTTTCCCACCATTAGTGAAAAATATACGTGGCAAATTCAATCGTTTGAAAATTTTTTAAAATTGTGAAACTATTACAATCAGTCGCTAATATGTAATATGAAAAATATACCTACTATAGGTTGGCGAAGTTCTCCGCAATAAATCGATAAATAAAAAATTTAAGGAAAAGCTGGAAAACTCGGCAGAAAACGTATGCGCCTGGTAGAATTTTAAAACGTTGACGTACCCACTACATTAAATTGATAACCAGATATTAAAATTCAGAATTTCTTAAATTTATTGCTTCTCGATATGCCAAGATAAATCTAAAAATATGGTATATGCGAATTCGACGCTTTAAAAACGTGCCTGGTAAACAAGATAGGGTTAAAAGATGAAGAACTTTTAAACTTGCCTACGTTAAGAAGAATTTTTTAACAAAATTTATGCGTAAAATATAAATGATATCAAAAAGGCAAGAAACTTACTTTTAAGTCAATTAACATTCGAGACATCAAAAGCAATTCTCTTAAAAAAAAGCATTTCAACAGTAAGAAATTTTCACCACGATGAAAAATGACGCGCATCTTTCAAGAAAATGGAATAAGACTTGACAGATACTCAAATATTCATGAGAAGTCTCGAAATTTAATGAACAACATTTCTGCTAGAGACGTATCCTGTAATAAGTTTTGGAGAAGTCGTCGTCAAAATTAAAGTCGAAATATGGAGTGTTTAATGGAAAACTTTTCGAAAGAGTAAAACGTATTTTAGTAAGAAAAAAGTAATTTGATGTAGGAGCTTTTAAAAATATTACCAACAAAAGTGCATGTGCTTCATTTCATCTATCACCGCACTTTCAATTTTCCACCGTAACATTCAAACCAATTTATTTAAAAAAATCTTCCCCTCCATTCTGACTTTTTTCCGTACACACACAAAAAGAACTTATTTGCCACAAGAAAACTTTAATCTTATTTTATAAAATTTATCACTAATAAAGATCTTGATAGAAAACAAAATTTGAATAGGAAAATATAAATATCGCACACAAAAAGTGAGTCGAGAAATCCTAAATTCGATATTGCACCCCTAACTTTGAATTGAAAGGAGCAGCTTACGAAAAGCTGCGAGAAAATCGAAATATAATAACACGGTAATCCAGTCACTTTAGTACTTTCTTGCGTGCGATCATTAAAAGCATTGCTAATCTGATTTCGTTTGATTATTTTGTGAATATAAGTAAATTATTCTCGAATTTATACCGCAATCTTAAATTAAATAAAGTCGTTTGGGAGGAAAAAATACATTACAGAACATTGTATTGGATTATGTTAAAGTTCAAGTTGTAGACCTTTTTCCCTCTTTCGGTTCTGTCTTTTGTATCATCCTGAGGGAAATGAAATTTACCAAACGAAGCAAAAATGTCTGTTTCAGTTTTCTACTTTCGTCCAACATGTCACGATTTTGTAAATGTGAGAAAATAACGTGACGAATGTAAAGGTTATTTGAAATTTTTTTAATAGGTAAACCACAAGAATAAATTATTGAAGAGATTTCGATTAATTGTAAAATTAAAATCGTAGCAGGCTTGATAATTATTATCATGTGGTATTTTTGAAGTTTTGAAGATCGGGGTAACGAAAATAGCTAAACTAGCTAAAACGATTGTGTAGCTCCGAGAGAGTAGGCAGCAAATTAAAATTCAGATGCACTATAAGAGCAAGAGAGCTGCAATTTGAAACGCCTACGTAATTCGGGAGTATAGAGCCAGAAAATTAAAATACCTCTAAGTACCGGTGCGGTACATTAAGAGGATTTTGCTTTACTCCTACTGGAGTAATGCCTACTACGTCTACACGTCTACAGCAGCAAATAAAACCCTTCCACCCTTACATTTGGTAGTAAAATCCAAAGTAATAAGGGAGGTTTACAGATTAAAAACTTACACCTCCACAGAAAGGAATATGTAAGGACATGTCTCAATCCTAAGAGAGATGGCAGAATACCCCATACTTAGTACGATGTCTACCTATGGAATTAACATTCCGACAAGGAAAGAATGGAAAAGCAGGCACTCAACATCAACATGAATGCACTTGTGTTCTATACAGACAGCTCTAAAAATCCAATAGGCACAGTAGCTGAAATCATCGGGGACGGCAACTTGAGGCAAGGGACCACGCAACCGTCTTCCAAGCAGAAATCTACACCAAAAAATATTTGTAGCATCTGACAGTTAAGAAGCCCTTAAAGCGCTTAACACTTGTGAGGTGGGATCCGGAGTTTTAACTGACTGCTTCCGCAGACTGAACGAGCTATATAAAAAAAAAATTTGTTAACCTGGCATTAGTGCCAGCTAATGCCGACATACCAGAAAACGAGAAAGCGGACGGTCTGACTAAGGCCGGTCGTCCATTTATACGACATGTCGTATACGACATGTCTGCGACATGTATCATTTTTAAACCTGTGTTTATTAATTGAGATTCGTACACTTGACAGACAAGTTATTTCTTGTTTTCTTGGTTTAAAAATGATACGACATGTCGCAGACATATCGTATACGACATGTCGTATAAATGGACGACCGGCCTAAGGAGGACAGCAAAATATGACCCCTTAGACCAGAAACAGCCTTTTGCATTTCCTATGACAACCATGGACAGGGACCCGCTATGGAGAGGATGTGCAGAGAAAGAGGAAACTCCAATTCATCTTCTGCTGCACTGCGAGGCTTTGACAAGAAGTCCTTACAGCATTCTCGGTAGGAGAAGATGCTCCAAAAGAGAACTGCCCAAATTATCAATTGAGAAAATTCTGAACTTTATTACAAGCACAGAACTCAGATAAAGGAATACTACACAATAATAGATCCGACAGGTCGCGATGCAAAGAACCACCTAGGACCACCCTCAGAACGTTAATAATAATAATAATAATAAATGCATTAAGAGGAGACACGTTGATTAAAATTGAATAACAATGGTTTTCAAGGTGCAGATGGTTTTCTTACCACCTAAATGATTAATCCACGCACTTCTACTTATTATTTAAGTTCTACAAAATTCTCCACTAAAAAACGCCAAAAATTGCGACATTTTAAGGGTTTCATTGATTTGTACATCATCGATACGACATTATCACTCAACAAACCGCAGTGTTGAGGGTCGCACTTTGGGGAAAGATAAATGCATTATATCTACCCTTATATGTGACTGTTATCTGTGTGTGTATCGAAGATTAGATTAGGTTAAAATGTTTACCGAAAAATGGAAGAGAGAAGCTTTTAGTACGGTAGCATTTTAATTCCGACGCGAAAATACGCCACTCGGTGCATCGAGTTGTTAACCCCTCGCAAAACTTTCATAAAGAGCTTAAAGCGAATTTTAAAAAACTCATATTCATTAGTGATTAACTAACCTAGCAATTATAAAATTACCTTTAAAATCGCTTAAAAAGAAGATCGAGGTAGTAATACGAATAAATCTTGTAATTAAAATGCACAAAGGCATTTATTTTTATGTGCCAAACAAGTATTTTGCTTGCATGTGGCTGTGTCTTAGAAATATACAAAGCTGTTTACATGCCAATGCTAATTTACAGTAGCCACTCTTGAATTCTTAAAATGTTCACATTAATAAACTAGTATGGAGGGGTTGTAAAAAAAGCAAAAGAATATTATGTAGTAACAAATTAACATCAAAGGACTCGCGTTACTTTTGTCCCTATAATTAGGAGTTTGTCGACACACATTAAGAAGACGTATTAAGTGGTTTAATTACGGCTCAAAGCTAAAGGAAAGCGCTCGCAATTTTATTACCTGCTTTTAAAGACATCGTGCAAAGTTAAAATTAATTTTTAAGCTCAACACACACCATTTATAAAGGGACTCTCGACGACAACCGACTTGATGAAAAAATAAATTTATTTTTTCCGTTTGCTGGTGAATTAAATTTTGACTATTACGACAATAAGTTAAACTAACACTCAGTTTCGCGTAAATCCTTTTGGAAGTATGAAAAAACTGATAAATCGCAAAATACTAAAAAAAGAGTACGTTTCCATGGTAACGACGACTGAAATGTTGGGCGCCGAAGCAGGCGCCACTCTAGGATAAAAAGCAGGACAAAATACGGCTTTATTTTTAAGCTTTTGTACAGAATTTCATTATTTTAATGTTTCTTATTCTCGATACAACAAAAGCAAACTTTATTGCTCGTAGTCTCGTACCCAAAAGGCAAAAATAAAAAGAGTTTCATCCATTTATCCGCGTAGTTGGCATTCAGAACTCGACTTCGAATAGCACAAACTACGTCATTTATGCAGTTGAAAACTTGGAAATTCAACTATTAGGTAGCAATTTACCCCAATTACTGTTAAAGCCAAAATTTTGCTATTTTAAAGCCAACTTTTCGATTAAGTTGGCTTCGTCGCGTCCAAGCAATATCCATGAGATAAGAAGGCCAAGAACAACCATTCGATTTTACGCAAATCCCTCTTTTAAACTAAAATGCGTTGTGTTGTTCTAAAATAGGTCACAGACCTCATATCATGCCGATTCCCGAATCTAAAGTTAACGTTGAGATTCAAAAATAATAAAACGAGATCACAACCTTTCATCGCAACTTCCTCCACACTTCCACATGGTTTAGTTGACTGTTTATTGGTGATGAGAGCTAATTTTGCACACGAAGAGTTATTATGCTTAAATTAATACGAAAATAGCCATGTTTATGTAAATTTCAATAAAATTGTTATGATGTCGATGACAACCCCGATGACCATTTTAGTTTTACACAAGTCTATCGATAAATTTTACATCTAACGTTTGTGGCAATATGCAAATTAAATTGGCTTTTAATGTTGTAGTAATTAAGAGTCGCAATTATTGATAAACGAATAAGACCGTTAATAATAGAATTAAGAAGCAGCTGATGATTGAGTTAATCGACTTTTGTTTTATTTTGTTGAATTTATCAAGATCGGGAATCAGGACCGGCCTGGCCTCCTGCAACAAAAAGTTACATTCTTCTCGCAGTTAAAATTTGGCTACCCCATAGTTGGAACATCCCTTAAGTTATTTACCTCAGATGAACGATTAGGCTAGCGCGTTATAGTTAAAATAATTTCTAAAATGAGCCCAAATTTTTTTAATCGCTCATAACTCGAAAAATACGCACTTTAAAAAAAAAAGATCCTATACGAAAATAAGGTACCTATATTCAATTTCCTACAAATTATGGCTCTAACATTTTTTTTGTCAAACTAACAGTTCAGGTGCTAGAGCGCGTTCAAGTTATCGGGGACGGCTCGTGAAGAGTATAGGTTTTTCCTCTTTTATCAGTTTTTCGTTTATAACTTTAAAACTGTACCCTTTTCGAGAAAAGTGCGTCTATGTAAAAGTAAACTAGATAAAATTTCCTACAAATTATGTCTCTAAAGATTTTTTCGTCACGTGAACGATTTAGGTGAGAGCGCTCGTTCAAGTTAAAAAAAACTTCCAAAATCGGCCAAAAAATTAAAAAATGAAAACAGAAAAAAAGCCAAAATCCACCCTTCTCGAGCCTGGCCCAAGTTAATGCTGCCAATTACTCATTTGCCATGTTCTTTCATCCTTAACAGTCAAACATTTTGCACTTCATGGTTTAGTAAAAGTGGACTATTTATATTACTCAAATCATCATAAAGTAGTGAGTCGTGAGAATTTAAGAAAACGCGGCGAAACGATCGAAACTTGCATTGATTCGGTTAAAATTAAAAAATTCGGTACAGCAGCATGGGTCTTGTTACAGAATAGCCACAATGCGCCGTTTTCTTTTCTTCTAAAATCTATTGGGAGTCTTAATTGTCTCCAAAATATCTTCTCGATTTTTTAGAGGTGTTTTAAATTCCATTCCCACATTTCGGTCCGATTCAATGAAATAATACATTACGTTAAATAGAATAACAATAACAAAAGTCTTCGATCAAGTTGAATAAACATGCAAAAGTCGCTCATGTGTAAATATTAAAAAGTAAACAAAATCGTGAAAGAGAATTTTGTAAATAAAATAATGAAACACAAGCATATAACGTAGAAAAGTATTATAAGAGTACAATAGACTTTAACGGCTCAAGGCAAAAGCTTTCAATTTGAGGATTTTCAACCGCGAGCGCTTATAATAGTGTAAATATAAAAATGTAATACTAAAATACTTTTGATGTACCTACATATTGAAAGAGAGCCAACAGGGAGATAAATAAAACCATATTTGTATATCAGTTGTCACCAAAAGCATGGTGGATTTTTTACTTTGCTTCAAAGTAAAATGATTTTAGTTATATGAAAAATCGATATGAAAGCTTTACCTAATATTTTAGTGCGGTTCGTGGTTTCGAGAAACTCCCAATTCATTAAAAATAGCACAATCAAGACTTTAAGCGCAATATTGTACAAAAGAGCGCGTTTTTCGCCAACTATCTGGCGGAGTTACCAACCTCCTAGAAGCTAAAAGGGAGGTCTTGTACTGGATTTCGCCTAAAGTAGAAACAGGCCCTTCGATGCTTCTAATTCGTGGTACCATTGATGCCGAAGTATTGAGAGAACGCTGATTGGTGGTAGGTGTTGTCTCAAATCTGTTTTCACTTTTGGCGAGGTTTAGAACAGAGATACGGTCCTTAGCCCATCTTAATACCAAACGTAACGATTTACGACGATACGAAATAGAGGACGACAAGAGTCGGTTGACAACCAAATTTCCTGTACATAAACCACTTTATAACCCGAAGTCCCCATAATTTATCTTAAAATATGAGTAAGTGATTTGAAGATTAAGGGGTCCGGAGGTTGAAGAAAATATCGAAAAATGTTAATAATTACTAAGTTGAGCAAAAAATCACAAAGTCGACGTTCAGAGCAAATATACCAACTCTGTTCTTCCACGTTGACCTTGACTTACAAAAAAAAACTAGCAATCAACAGAAGAGTAGAATAGAAGGAGATGAGTCACCATAGTACCCCTCTGTCGGCGACAAAGCCTCAAGCCCCAAAAAACCGGCAAGAACACACTACAACTACATAATACCATCAACCGCTCGACTGGACAGAAAGCCACAACCGTCTCATAACTGGAAGTTTCTTCAAATCAGTATCAATACTACATATACCTTAGCTACATTATACATAAAACCTCTCCGAAAAAAGGTTGGTCTATGAATCGCCGGAGTTATAGAACCCAGGAACCTCAAATTGAGGTTATGAACATCGGTTTAAAATGATTCTTTATCGTACTGATAAAATGGTTGTCGCGGCAAGAGCAACTTGTGAATGCTCACATTCATCCTATTAGCTATGTTGAGCTAGTCACACCCGAGCCAGCCACACCCAAACCAGCAGTTTGTGCGAGATATGGCCCTAGTTCTAGAAAATGGCCCTAAAGTTGTCAGAAAATTTAAGGGTTAAGCCCATAAATCTTGGATGCATAAAAAATTGGATAACACAAGTGACTCGCACAGTAAGGTCTTAGTTTGTAAAGGTAAGCAGTGAAGATCAGTCATTAATATGTGCCCCAAACCGAAGAGTATTGTCCAATATCAAACCCAAACTCCTAAACGACTTAATGTTGGAAACCGCAACATCACTGATTCTACAAACGATAACCGTATCGACCAATTTAGCACTACCAAAGATAATGATAACATATTTACTACGATTCAGTACCAATTTATGTTGGCCGGAAATAGTAGAAACAGCCTCAAAGTCAGAAGAAATCTCATTAATAGATGTTAGGGAGCGGGGCGTCTCGCACAGAAAAAGCGCGATAAAGCTGCGTACACTCGCGCCAAGCAAACAAGTCTGACGGAAAATATGTCAACTAAAATTGTAAAATAGGAGGTGGAGAATTTTAAACCAATCGGTACTATCCCGGCGTGTAAATTCCTTGACAACTTGACGACTTTTGAAAATACAGCGCCACCAAAGCACGCCTACTCAACAGACTTGTTTGCTTGGTGTAGCTGTATCATGAACATAATATACTAACCCTACATCCTACACGTATTACAGTATGAAAGAATAAAAAGAGAACTAGAAGTGATCCCTGAGTAACCCCTTTAGCCTACATTCAGAGAACGCATCCGATATGTTTTCGCTATGGTCAGAAACTAAGGCGGAATAAACGCGCGGCTTACTTTTTTATCTAGTGTGATCTAGTGATCTCATGGATACTGAGAATAGTTCCTTATACTCCATGCTATTATAGCCTATAATAGGCCAGGAATACGAAAGCTCCTACGAGCCCTGGGACACATATTATAAAAATTAGTTTATTTGTAGTTTCGAGGGTGGTGATTACAAATTCCACAACAGATTTCTGATCAGCTTGCAAAATTTTTTCACTCAAATTTAGAGGTTGCGAGAGAATTCCCTCAAAACATAAAGAGCATCGCTCTAGGTACCTCATGTTTAATCATTCTAATAAGATTTTCAGCTAGCGGAACCTTCAAAGGTGTCTTATTTTTGGAAATATTTTTGAATTTCCTTTGCAAGAAATGCCAGTCAAATGTTTACACTATCGTTTACAGACTTCTGCAAGACTTTCTAGAGTCTAGAGCAGCAATGGCGAACCTTTTTTTAATGATGGGTCAACCAATCAATTTTTTGTTAATGAAGTCGTGGGTATATTATTTGCAGTGACTGCGCCAAGGTTTTTTAAATGAGTGGGCACAATATTTTCGTGATGGGCATATACATTTTTAGATAAATATAAGAAACGTCACGTTCAAGGCCGTAGCCAGAAACAATTTTCAGGGGAAGGTTTGCAAGTAAAGTTGGACGATTTTGTATTCCTAGCGTTAGAAATAAAGTGGAATAGTGCCGCAGGCGCAAATTTTTTATTGTTCAAGGTCAAACGGCTTAAAAACGAAGTTCCGGATTTTTAATAGCCATTGATAGTATCTCCAAAGATAATGTTTCACAAAAACCAGGGATGGAAATTTTAGCCATTTTTTTGTCTGATTTTCTTTTAGTTACAAAACTTTAGCTTAGACTTCGTGAACATGCTCGTGGGCCATTAAAAATTGTCTCGTGGGTCAGTCTATGACCCGCGGGTCATATTAGGTTCGCCATCGCTGGTCTAGAGTGAGTAGACCTTTAAAAATAAACAAATTAACAGGCATTGAAATTAACAGATTTTACAGAATACCTCCCAGTGTCTCTCATATTTCTCGCGGAAGTTTTCTGGTATGTGATAACGAGACCTTACTTCCGAACCAAAAGAGCTACGACAAAATTAAGAACATTCGGAATCCCCATTAAATTTTGAATCAAAACAAAGCTGAAAACAAGAAAAAAATGTACTAAACTTCACAAATGAAAAAGTGCAATCGAAAAAGTAAAATTGACGAATATCAACAAGTTGCCTTCTTCTTCACCCTGATGACAGTATTACGAATGTGAATTTAATGTTTCAGTATACCGAAACGAATCAGTAGGTGAGAAATACAAAGTAAATGATAGTAGATAATATTAGTAGGTGCTATTCTTGTAAGGTCAGAAAACATTATAAGTTCAACTATTAATTAAATCGATTCTTGCTCTTCGCTCTTCTACAGAGTTTATTACCCTATAAATTAAATCAAAGAAAGTAATCGACTATAACTAATTACGAGCTCAAATGAGTGTATTTAGAATTAAGCACGGTGTACTGAAAGTAAGGAAGCAATAATTAATAACAAACATCATTTAAATCATAAAGTTGCGCGTTACATCATCGAGCCGTCAACAATTTGCCTTTACCCCACAGCTTCTGCTACCACCAGACCAACTTTGCGACTTTGCCAATTATAAATCTTATTGTAAATATTTATTACTTTTTAAAACAAACTAAAAGATACTGCAACTTAAATTTTAAGTAGCAAATAACAATAATCTTGCAGTAAAGCCACCTTTATGAAATACTTAAACCCATTATACAAGCACCCGAAATTTCTATTTGAGAGAAAATTAAATATGCAAATATTTAACAGCTTCTATTTGAATTTTCGCGAAAATTATCAACACGTGGTATATTTCGAAATTATGTAAAGGTTAACGCAAATAAAGGAAAGCGCCTTAGAAAGACGTGATAAACGCAATACCGAGGGTATTAAAGTGTGGGATACATTTTCATTACAAACGACCAGACTCGTAGTGGAGCTTACCGCAAAATTTAATTTGGATGGACGTGACTAAACTACCGTCTTAATTCTGGACTATGACAAATTTTTGTATGTGATTTGAATTGTTTAATAGTTGTACCTACATTAAAAACGTTTTATTTTTAGGTAAAGTAAATTGTTAATTACCCCAATAAATTTTTTAGTTCCAAACATTAACCGTTTTAACGATCATCAACCAAATTGAGTCTTCGAATACTTCAGCCACAAATACCCCTTAATTGTCTTGGATTTGAACAATTAATGACATTTTTATAGTGTAATACACCGAAGATGCAAAAAGGGTTAAAAAGTACAGTGGAAGATTTATGTTGTTATTTGCTAATAATTTTATTACCACTATGTTTTTCTTCGGCATAAGTAGCTTCTTTGTATTAAAAGCAATTTGTTTTATTTTATTTTACTTTTTTTCGCTCATTAATAAATAATCCCACGTAAATGAAGAAGTTTGAGATAAATTAAGTAGCATTAAGATCTTCTTATAAGAACATCTCCATAAGTCATTCGCATCGCATACATATACCAGTCAGCAGTAGCTGGAAATTGAAAATTATTTTTACAAAGATTTATAATTGAATGGCCAATAAAAATTTTGAAAGCATAAAAAGTACTCGTATATGCAATTTTTCAACGAGTGAAGTTGTAGCATCCACTTTTATACAGCCAAGGATGTAAAATTTTTCCTTCGTTAAGAACGTGTACGTATTTATTGCAGGAAAAAAAGTTATGTGAAGTAAGAGAACATGGGAAGACGGGGACGTATATTACCGAGAGGCAGTTTCAAAAATAAGAAATGTTACGTTTGTAGCCAAAAAATGTTTAGCAATTACTAGAAAATCTTTCCAATGAAGGGTTAGACTGACTTATTGGAGAGAGCTGCCCAAATGTTAAATATGGGGTTACAATTTATGATGCCTCTCTAAATAAGAAAATTTCGGAATTATGAAGCGATCAAGCCTAGGGCTGGGAATTTTATTCGATATATGTGATTGTGATTGTCATAATTTCTTATTTACTAGTTATGTATTTTGTTTTTGTCTAAATGTTGGTTCTCACCTCGTGAGATGTGTAATTGTGGGGGCACATTTTTGGGCTTCGGCCTGTAGTGTCCCCCAAATGTGTAAAGTGAAGGTTTGTCTGAGTTTGTTGAGTTTATTCAGTAGCAAACACTCTTACTAAACCATCAAGTAGAAAATTTGAGACTATACAGGATGAAAAGCGACCGTCTGCCTGTTAAAAGTGGCAGCATTAACTTGGGGGAGGCTCCAGAAGGATAGATTTAGGCTTTTTTCGGTTTTTCGCTTATAACTCGAAAAACTACGTACTTCATGAAAAAAGTTCTGCTTTACAAAAATAAAGTTAGGTATAGGTACCTATATTAAATTTCCTACAAATTATATCCCTTAAGTTTTTGCTTCAGATGAACGATTTAAATGCTAGCGCGCGTTAAAGTTTAAAAAACATTGCAGTTTGAAGTTATAAGCGAAAAAAATGGAAAAAGAGCAAACGCTCACCCTTCTCGAACCGCCCCCAAGTTAATGCTGCCACTTTTAACAGGTAGGCAGACAATCTAAACAAAAAATGGTACTTTGTAGTATAAAAATTTTCTATGTATAGGCTGTTTCTACTTCTTGACTATACCTACTGTAATCCGTTTTGAAAAGAGCTATAAATTAAACTTACAATGTCACCCCTTATACATTTTTTCACAATTTCTATTTTCTGTAATTCTAACAGGTAAAATTTAAAAAAATTATAAAGGATTTTACACCCAGATAGTAGGTGTAATATACAGGGTATACAGCAGGGATGGCCAACTCGATCGCGACTATCCCCGTTTATCCTAGGTCAAAAAAAGCCTCGGAATTCTCCAATAATATTTTTTTGTTTACCTCAAATAATTTCCCTACTTTGTTTTTGTGAAACATCTTTTTTTGGAGACACTATCAATCGCTCTTAAAATTTCTAAACTTCGTTTTAAGCCGTTTGACCTTGAACAATCAAAACTTTTCATTTTACTCTACCTATTTCATTCTACTCTTTTCTTCAAATAGGGGGCCCCAAAATTTGACTGCGCCTAGGGCCTTAAAAACTATAAACGCGCCTCTGTTGGTAGATCGCACAGGGTTTCGTCAGTAAACGGTAGATCTTGGGTCTAATCAAGTTGGCCACCCCTGGTATACAGGGTGATAATTGTACACAATCAAATATTGATTACTGAAAGTTTGTGTACTTATTTAATTAACACCTTGTACCTATTATAGAAAGGAGGTCAAATTGTGAACAAATAATGTACTTATAAGGAGGCTTTGTAAGTTGAATTTATGTCTGTTTTCAAACGAAATACAATAGCTAGAGTCAAGAAGTCAATTCTGAATAAACAAAAACAGCCAGTAGCGTATTTTAGTTTGGTTTTGCCCCAAAAGCCGCCCTCACATACTTCGACGCGATCTACCACTTAACTGTTCGTTTCACAAAAAATCTAAGAGAAATAATTTGTAGGAAATTGAACGCACTTTATTGTTGTGTAGACATACTAATCACCAAAAGTGCGTAGTTTCCGATTTATAAGCGAGAAACTAAAAATATATTAAAAAAAACTTTTTAAAAACTTGTCTTCTCTTAGAAATGCACTAAAAAGTAGAAAATAAAAATTGATCATCAGACAGACAGATCAGAAGACAAGGGTGCAAGTCTATTCACAACGTTTAACATCAATTTGATAAGCTCAAAATGAGCACCCTTGTCTTCTAATCATGATGATCAATTTTTATTTTCTACTTTTTAGTGCATTTCTAAAAAGTTTTTTTTTATATATTTTTATTTTCTACTTTTTAGTCTTTACACTTTTATTAATTTTACAATCTTTGGCAATTTCTTTAGTTTTTTTAAATTTCTTTATTGTAATTTAATTTAAGACAAACTGTCACTAGCGCCATCTAGCGCCTTTTTAAGAAAACTAAATTGAAATGTCAGTTCAAATTTCAATAAAAATTACAAATTAACGTGTCTAATTATTTTCGTAGACAAAATAGCATTTACGACTCGAGATAAAATCATTTTTTTAATTAATTAAATTTAATTAAATGTAATCGTTGAAAAAATGCACAAAATTTCTGAAAAATTCTGTCACCTAAATTAAGCATGCATGCAAAATTTCAGAACGATTGAATCACGGGAAGGTATTCAAAATTGGAAAAATAGATCCCCAAAATCCTCACAAAGCAAGCTAATATAAGAAAGTAAAAAGAGAGCCAAATTCAAATGCTGCTACTTTTAACAGGCAGACGGCCAGTTTTATTTCTCATTTGCAATGCTCGTTCGTCCTAATTAGCACTAGTGGCCCTAGATCAGTTGAAAAATTCTAATTTTAACGATTTTCTATCAATTCCCAGTACACTATCCAACTCTCTCCAGTTTTTGCCGTTTAAAGGAATGTTGTTGAATTAATCCTTATTCATTTTAATTTTTTTTTCTAATTTTAGAAATAATTGTACACGGGAAACCTAATACAATAAATCTAAATTAATCAACGTCTTTGACCTAACCGGTAGAAAAAAAGAAAAAAAATAATTTAACGATCAAAAGTTACGTTAATAGTTTTAGATCTTCAATATCAAGTCGTTTCTAATTTAATTTGACTTTAAATCAATATTAATGATGTTTTGTAGTGAACGTAAATCAATATCAACTCTCCTAGAGAGAAAGACAGTTTAGATAGAACGACATTAAAAATTTTTACAACAGCAAAAACAACTTTTCCTTTCGAAAGAGTGAAAAAGGCAAAAATTAGTAATTAACAAAAATGTATTTGGGCAATCTTGGAAGTTGATAAAATTCCGAAAGTGATAAATTTGAAGAATTGCTCAATTAGTCTTGTTTTTACTAATTAAACCATACTAAGCGTCTTCTTAAATCGATAGTAAACAAGCCGATTATTTAAAGTAACCACGTATAATGCATACAAATTACCTAATAATCTCCTTTTTCGAAAAATACGATACAATCTATGATGTCTCTATTAGTTACAGCGTTTTGTTGCTCAAGCAACAAACTTATAGGTACGTCGAGCAATTCTCACTTTCCATTATAACGTTTTTCTACTCGACCATGAGAACACGAAAAGAAACAATGATTAAATTGAATAAAAAACGATTTGTGAATCCTGTACCGCATTATTATTAAAGCATCTTTTTAAGATTAATACCCTCGCGTACAAAAACACCACATTATCATCAAACCTAATTTAAAGAGCAATTTGGAAAGAAAGTACCATTATTCCTTTTTACTCCATACCCCTTAGAATAACAAATGACAGTAATCTGAAATTCTCCAGAGCGACATGCACTCATGAAATTGTTGATGGTTTATGCAAAAGCACCGCCACAATTCACACTGTAATAATAACGACATAACACAAGGTAACGCGCCAACGTGATGAATAATTAACGTAATTTGTATTCATGTAAATGAGGTTGGCGTTACTGAAAATCCAAGTGTGAATATTTTGCTCGGATTAAACTTTTAAGAACATACCATTATATAACTGGTATCGGATTTTTTCATATTTAAATACATTAAAGTCCGCTAAGTGCATTTGAAACACATCAAAGTATTCGTTTTACTTGTTAATGCTCGACTTCAAATTGAATAATTAATAATCTAGGTATACTTTTTTCATTTACGAGCCGAGTTTGATGCAGCCAGCGTATAGTAGGTGCTCGTAAAAGATGCAAGTAAATACGCTTCAAATAACTTCATCAAAGTATCAACATACGAAATAATTGAATAACGAGATGAAAAGTGAAGCTGGTAGTTTTTGCTCGTGGCTCGTGGTATTAATTGAGAACACACTAATAAGCTTTTGCATCTTTGAGCCACATTGGAGTAATGAAAGTGTTGAAAGTGAGTAGAACTAGAAGATTATAATTAGTTGATTACTACACAGATTATTATTGAAGTGGATTGTGGTACATATCAAAGGTAATATTTTAAATGGCCATGCATTCGACAACTTCTCAGTGTCCGATTAATGGGCGAGTACCTGATGAATATTGACGGTGCAAGACAGGGGCGTACTGCCCGAGTGACTGCGTGGTTTATGGATGTAGCGCATACATAGAGATATGTGGAGAAGAAGTGCTGCAAGCAGAGAACACGCGCACAAACTCGAATTAATTATGGAGGTAACAGGAAACTCAAGTTCAAGTTATCATCAGCTAAAGTGGATGCTGAAAACCTTCTAGGATACCAACATCCGATGGTCGTCACAATATTGTCCTGTACGCCAAGAAACTTTACCTTTTGTCAGTTTTTGTCATTTTTGACCCAGAAGGACTACTTTTTCGGCAAAGGCAGTTCATACTTTTCTAAACTAGACTAAACTGTCTACAATTTAAGATCAGAATAGTTTCTGTAGACCTAATAGTGTCAGAGATACAATTGTACAAAAGTTTGCAAATCCGGAGGTCCGCCAAAGACAAAAAATTGGATTTATTATTAGGTTTTCATCATATATACAGCAGACCAACAAGGTAAAGAGTCCGGTCTTTGTCAAAAATCCAAAACTAAACATAACTAACTCGTGAATTAGTGTGAGTGGTTTCTGGGCTACTGAGCCGTGGTCGATAGGTTCTTTGAGAGACTCCTGACATTTCGTTGGCTACTGTGGCAAACATCTTCAGAGATGTTCTGTTCTGTGTGGTAAAGGCCGAAATGACCATACCGAAGGTTCAGGAAGAGATGTCTGCCACAGCAGCCAACAAAACGTCCGGAATCTCTTAAAAAGCCTCTCGACCACTGCCCATTAGCCCAGAAACTACTCACACTAATGACGCCGACGGTCAAAGCTTAAATACGCAAATAAGTAAATCTTGTGTATTTTTGCAAGCTTTTGTACACTTGTATCTTGGACACCATTAGGTATACAGAGACCATAATGGTATCAAATTGTAGAAAATATAGTCTACTTTTAAATAGTATAAAATTGTTTTTGCCGACAAATGAGTCCTTCTGGGTCAAAATTGGCAAAAACTGAAAAAAGGTTAATTTGGCGGTTTCTTAGATTTTTGAGCCACCCCGCACAAGACAATATTTTGAAGGCCATCGGATTTTGGTACTCCAGAAGGTAAGGAGTCATTTGGAAGAGGTTCCAGCGTTTAACCTCGAAGTGAAAACAAAAATCAAAATTTAATACCTCGTGCACTCCACTAAAATAAGTGGCAGAAGTGGCATCAGAGAATGTGTGTGGCAGAGGATTTGTTTTATTTTTGAATCAGAATAATTCTGATCGTTCAGAATTAGATTGTCAGGATAGATTTTTTCGGAAGAGTAAGTTGGCGTGGCCCTTTCGTCTCCTCCCTCCTCCCTATCTTCAGGCGTAAAAGGGACAGTCCGAGAAACTTTTAATTCAGGCATCTGAAGATTCATTTTTAGATAATTAACTAGGACGACGTCATTGTCGTATGCAAATACAGCAATAAAAGAAAATATAATCAAAAACCGTTCAGTTAACTTGAGAAATTTCAGGGCGGTCGACTATTTGAAACTCGGTTCAGCTGGAGAAGAAGACACTTCTACAGAGTACGAGTACAATAGCTGCTTACAAAATATTTATAGTGGTTTTCGTACCATGAAAGCTCTTCAGAAAAATTTGTTTTTACAGGTGGACGCACAATACTAGAAAAATCGGCAAAAGTTGCTGCAAGAACAATACCTATTAGTTTCCCGTAAAAAGGAAATATGGTCCAACCCACACGACGAAAAGAAGCAAGGAGCGTATAATTGCATCGTGGGACGTTGTAGAAGAGACTGCAGAAGGATGTTGCAATAAATTATATGCACACATTGAATTACCTAATCCAGATAAGTGCAAAACCTTTCCAAGATACGTCTTACATTACCAGTAGCGTCATCAGAAGCCATATTTAAATTCAAAACCCATCACGATAGGACAAAAACACTAAAAAATTTAAATAATAATCAATTACCGATTAATCTTGTCTCGAAATATCTAAAGTGAAATTTATTTTCCAATTGAACGACAAACTGGTTTCCTAACCTTGCTCCAACTGCTCCAACTTACTGTCCATTTTAAATTCCGTTAAAAATGTTTAATTTCGCTATTACACGCAATTAGTATAAAAAACAAGTTTTTAGTATAAAAATTGCAAATTAACCTTTTAGAAGACAATTAATTTTAATGAAGTAAAATTTAATCAAAACTTCAAATTAAGTAAAATAACATCATATGGTTATTTCTAAAATGAAAACTTTCAACACGGGGTTGAAAATTGCCGACTTGACTAATGTTGACTAAATATCAACCAGACAGCGCGGACTGTTCATTAATACTTATTAAGGTACTAAATTAACAGAGAGAGGTAGACTATTGATGGGGTAAAAATATTTCAAAGTGTCGGCGTACAAGTGTAGTGAGACGTAGAGTTTTCATGCCCAGTTGAACTAGTTTTCACATTTTTTACCGCTAAAAATTCCCCAAGCACAATAAATTGGAATTTATAGCAATCGAGTAAATGATGCATTGCCATATTTTGGAGTGGAGGATCAAATGCCATATTTTAAAACAATTACAAGACAATTGTTTACAAAATTTATAAATAGAAAGAAATGAAAATGAAGCTTACCAGTATTAAAACAGGCCGAGTTCCACAATTGAAAAACTTTTTAGAGCATTTCAATTTCAAAATATAAAAATAGCGCCCTTAAGTAAACTTTTGCCAAATATGATGTTTTCAATAATGATGACCGATGAAAAATCACGAGGTTTGTGGGCTCATCTGCCTTGAAAACCAATCACGACGGCTTGTAAGAATCACCGACGACCTGTAAACAATCACGCGAGATCTTTGAGCGGCTTTAAGCCCGATACGGTACACTGTTTCAAAAGCATGCGTAATATTGTCGACTGCCCGGCCCTGATGTCCCTGATATGTTTTAACATACCTGGAAAAGTAATCACTAATCAGATATTCTCTGTTGTTCAGGCTGCGAAAGTTCAGAGCCAATGCCTACCAGAATTCGTTCGCTCGCCGAATGCTCTCAGTGTGCAATCCTTGTGAGCAAGCATAAGTGGTTTGTTTATCTGCGTGTTAGACACATTAAAAAAGATAAGCAAGAGAGTTTGAAGGGGGGGGGGGGGATTGTGAATAATATGGAATTTTGTTTGTATTAACTTTTATTTTGTTCTCACCTCGTGAGGTGTGAGGTTGTGGGGGCACATTCTTCGGGGAGATCCTTTATATCTAAATATCGAGAGTACTGGTGTTCAGAAGTGGGAAGTTTTCAAATTGAAAACGCCATTTTTCGAAACTACTCCAAAAAAATAATTAACATATCGTTGTGAAGACAATTGAAGGGGTTTTCTAAAAAAGTGCTACTCGACTTCCCCTTCCTATTTCAGAATTGACATCCTCTATAACCAGTAGAGATACATTTCTGAATGCGTATTCCTATGCGTTTCTAGACCTCTCGTGTTCAAAACAGCTACGCATATAAGGCATAATATTTTGCTTTCCCCTACGTTCTTTTTTGTTTACGTAAGTTGCGCTTGGCCCATACCCGTTCCAACAATACTAGATCCAGACATCATTTTGAAAATCTCTTTCAGGATGACACTTGGACTGTTTTTTGTCAGGTCACTACTGTCTAGCATCTAGAATGTCTGTTGTGCATTCAATAGGCGTTCACAAGATCCACTTGTAGTGCTCTACGGATTTTTTGGGCCTTTGCACATGAAACACGTGTATTAGGTACTTTAATGCTATCTCCGTCTAGCTTTACAATTTAAAAAACGCTAAGGTAGTAACGGAAAGCAAAATTCTTTCAACACTTTTAATATTGGGAATAATTATATTAATCTTACGTAATTTTTTATATTAAACATATAAAACGAACCTATAACGGTCAATAATCAAGTCAATCATGAATTATCTATAAGAATTCCTTTTTATTTTTAGATTTATAAACTGGATATTCTTTGATTAAAAACAGGTTTATGTGGATGATTTTGAGGTTACTCTTATGTTGTAGACAGACTTTCATATTTACTCCGTACTTAATATTTTTTTTAATTCTAAAAACATGAGCTCTATTTAATTTTCCAATTATCAGATCGTTTTCAAGGCAAGTTAATGCATTAAAGTAGCGAAAAAAAGAATTTTCAATTGATAAAATCAGCAAGTTGGGAGAAGGAGTGCGGTTAACATAATACAGCAAAACTTTATGAGTGGAAGTATGAGCTGGCATCGATATAAATTCAATAAGGACTAACTACTAACTACAGTGGGTAGAGATAAGGGTGGCTAATTCAAAATCTAATATCCTCGCCGCAAGTAAAGTGGGTTATCTGCAAATAATGGATAGCGGCCATTATCTAATTTTTGCAGAAAACAACTATTCCCTTTTCTTCCGGCCAGTTGAAATTTAATTAGCGATGATTTAATAAACCGAGGGCGCTTAGCCAGCGGCTGTGGCGCTGTGGCAACTGTTGTGTAAATACAAAGCCAGCGTCGCGTTTTCAAAATTATTATTATGTAAATACTATTAAAATTACTAAATGGTATTTTATAAGATTGTATTAGACGCCAAAGGCATTGCAATCGATTATTATTACTCAAAAATAAAATAAAAAATTTTGGACGAAACGATATTTTAATAAAGTCGACTCTCTCCGCGTTCCTCAAATTTAAAAATCATTTTATTTGATATAAATCTTGGCAGAATTCAGTCTTGAAACTCAATTTTAGCACAAATAATAGACAATTTAGCTTCTGTTCAACGTACAAAACTCAAATGAAAATCAATTCAATTTGACGTAATTTTTCTCAATATCGAAGGCTTAGAGTGTTTTTTCAAGACATTTTTCTATTATTTTTCTTGCAGGCCTCGTGGGGTTATATATTTCGTTCCTTTAGCAACCCATAATCCTGTCATTCAGAACGATATCGAGCTCGTAAAGATACGTCCGGCATGTCGGTTAGGGTTTCATATATTACAAATCAAGTGCGGGAGTGTTTTTTATAACGCCATCTCGAATCATTGCTGAATGTGAATAGTTTTTCTATTTCATTTTATGTACCAATTATTAACTTTGGCATCATTTGCTCGCTTGCTTTAATAAATTTAGCGTAATGGTCATGGAAATAAACGTAACCGTAAAAATCCGATGTGACTTAGAGGCGTTTTACGCAAAACCTATAATAATAAAAATTTACAACTATGCGCTTTCCATTTAAATTTTACTTAGGTATTCGGCATAAGATATTTTAAATACGAAATTGGACAACTTCCAATTTTTAACTGTCTTTTTGCGAACATTATAATCAATCACAAAAAGAAGAATAAAACGAGACCATTTTGGTTCGCATAACATAAAACTTCCATAATTGTCATGTCATGTCCAGTGTACTTCGATGAAGACTAAAATATTTTTCACTTTTCCCCATGACCTACCTTCTACCTGTGACTTTGTATGAAAATATCTACCCATTCACCCACAGAGGTAGATATAACAATTGTTTCAAACACTACCTCTACATAAATTTACATAAATGGGTTAAAATTTGAAAACCTAATTAGGTAAGTGTTTAAGAAGTAAACAATTGCCTTGTAGAGATTGATTAAAATAAATAAGTTTATTTGAATAGACCTTGTCCTAAGTGTAATTTTAGCAAGTTACGATTTAAAAGTTAAATGATGTAAATTGTAAATCAATGGATCTTTTAACGTTTACGTTCAAAATAATAAGACACAAATTTTGATTTGATGATAAACTCGAAACTTGGAATTTCGTTTTCTAAATTCCTCCATTATAGTACAACATTCAACGTACCTTAATACCATGATTCGGGGTTCTCTAAATTAATGTAAAACGCTTACCAAATTGAAGAAAAGTAAAATGATGTGAACATACCTGAAACAAAAAAAAAAGGTCATTAAAAAATTATTCACAAGCACATTTAATAATAATTAATACTTGGGCAAACAATTTGTTATGAACAGGAAACATTGAAACTTATTCAGAATCAGTTTTTAAAAACTCCAGGCGGTTGCAAAAAAATGGAACAATTCAAATACTGAAACAGTGGCTAGCCAACTATTTCAGTGAAAGAAAAAATGTAATTTTCTCTTTTTCCAGTTCAACAGAATTCGTAATTCATAAACTTCGGTCCGGCGGATTCTCTTCGACTTCAAAGGCGTCCGCCACCACGAAAGCGGCACTTAAAACCGTCTGCCACAGTAAACGTATTTAAAATTATACAAAAAATGCAATTTTTTGATATACAAACTTGTCGTGTATTATAATATGGTTTAGTTGGACCCCCAAAAACTCCTTCTCGAGGCGCCAACTTCAATGCGGTCTAACACCTAAACTGTTCATTTGGCGAAAAAATCTAAAAGAAGTAATTTGTAGGAAATTGACTGTACGTTATTTTTGTATAGAAACACTATTTACTAAAAGTGCGTAATTTTCGAGTTATAAGCGATAATCCAAAAAAACAGTTTTTAGACCGATTTTGAAACTTTGATCGAACTTTAACGCGCTCTAGCGTCTAAACCGTTTGTCCGTGGAAAAAACCCATCAGAGATAATTTGTAGGAAATTTGATGCATCTTACTTTTATTTAGAAGCACTTTTCTCAAAAAGTCCGTAGTTTTGAAGTTATAAGCCAAAAACTGAAAAAAGGGCAAAACCCACCCTTCTCGAGCCTCCCCCAAGTTAATGCTGTCGCTTAGGAGTGACAGATTGCCGTTTTCATTATTATTTTGCTATGTTCTTTGAGCCTACATTATCAACGTCAAAAATTTTGTAATTTAGTTTAGTATCTGCATTTTGTCTCCCTGGTACGCTACGTCCGATATATAAACTTCAACACGCTCTAGCACATAAACTGTTCATCTAACAAAAAAAATTTACAGGCATATTTAGTAGGAAATTAATTATATTTAATTTTTGTATAGAAACCCCTTCCTTTCAAAGTGCGTAGTTTTTGAGTTGTAAGCGATAAAACAGTTTTTCGGCAGATTTTGGAATTTTTGAAAAACTTTTAGCGCGCTCTAGCGCCTAAACCTTTCGTCTAAAAAAAAAAAACTAAGAGATACAATTTGTCGAAAATTTGATGTAGTTTACTATTATATAGAAGCACATTTCTCAAAAAATGTGTAGTTTTGAAGTTATAAACGAAAAACTGAAAAGAGGCGCCTAAGTTAATGCTGCCACTTAAGAGTGACAGACGGTCGGTTTTATCACTAATTTATAATTTTCTACAGAATCATTAAAAAGTTTGTACTTTATCGTATAGGTTTTTGGGCTGTGAGTGTACTATAGAAACACAAAAAATATTTACAACGCTAGGAGGAACTAATCTGCAAAGGGAAATACCACAAGCTTTTTTCCAAACCCTGCTTGCACGTGAACTTAAGCTACTACTTGCTGTATTATTACTGTATTAGTAATTATACATATACAACGTTTTGTTTACAAATTACGATGGGCTTAAAATCAATAATGATTTATATTAATAATAAC
Source organism: Malthinus flaveolus (assembly GCA_950108345.1). Taxonomy (NCBI): domain Eukaryota; kingdom Metazoa; phylum Arthropoda; class Insecta; order Coleoptera; family Cantharidae; genus Malthinus; species Malthinus flaveolus. Next base: position 82,504,254 of record OX467285.1, on the reverse strand, counting down.
CAACTATGCAAAAGTCTTCTAGTCTTTTGTGTGTGAGAGCTCAAATTACAGACATTTGCGCTTGTCTTCTTTACGATAACTGCTCTATTAAAACGTAAAAGGTAACTTTATTATTAAAGACTATACATGCTACAAGTTTACTTTCCATAAGTTAAAATAATAAAACGGCCGTAAAACTTTTAGTGCCTGCTGTAGAAATGTCTATCACCTGATTGCATTTTGCAGTAGTTCCCGTATTTGTATTCGGTTAAGCGTCACAACATAAAATATAAAGCGAAAAAAATTGCGTATCTACAACCTACAGTGTGGCGATGCTGATTTTTTCTCTCTAAAATGCAAAATAATGAGGTTTATCAAATTCTTCTCGGAGCTGAAGAGAAAATCTCACGTTTTAGAGGAGCAGTTTTGTGGCGAATTAATTATTTATTAGAAATTGCATCCATATCATTTTAAGGCGGCCAAAAACAATGATCGCCAACGTCGTAAAGAGAACGAAAACGGTGACATGCGAGTCGAAGAAGAGAATGGAAAAAATATTTAAAATATGTGGATGGTGAAGTAAATGGTCTTTAAGTTTACCGTGTAATCAAATCCAATCAATGGCAGAGCTACTGCCCACTACTAGTAGAAATTTGAAATTAACAAACCACCCAACTCGATTCCGAATAGCATAATCTATAAAAGAGGCATAGCTTTTACGTCTCACCGTGTATAAATTATAGCTTCATGCAAAATCTAGCCACTCTAGTAAATTAAACAATTTGTTAATTGAATTGCAACCTTAAACCAACTGCGGCTATAAAACAGTTTCGATTCGATAGTTGAAAGTCATTAAAAATCCACACCCAAACGCGCACAAACACATAAAACATACCTAAGATAGTCTCATTTATACGTTAAAGATGTAAATAATTTCGGGCGAGTTTCATCTTACTTAAGGGCCGTTTCGCCCAAAAATTACGACCGCCTATTTAATTTGCATCAAGTTTTAGCACCACTCCGTTTAAATTAAAAGATTTATTTTCCCTTTGACGATAAATTATTGAAAATTTTAATTTGCGCTCGAATCGGACAAAGGGGACACGTATGTACTTACGTACTCGTGATGGACATCAGGTGGCGTTAAACTAAGCAAATTGACACGTTGAGCCCCGCACGTTGATGACGATGACAGTAACAAAAATTATTCTCTTCAAAGCTTCCACTCTAAAGTGACAATAAATATTAAATTTTTTCACAATTCGTATGTAGCATAATGTTCAGTTTTTATTATTTTGGCTCGGAAGCATTTTAAGCTTTACCAAAAGCTCACGAGGAGAGTTTCCGAAAATTTAACTTCATTGAAATATTGCGGCCACGAGTACTTTAAAAAAATACACCTAAAGGCATAAACCAATAAAATATATATCTAGACACTTTCTATTCAAATTTGGAACAAAACAAGAGAACACTTCACAAAAATTTTAAATTCTAACACCCTAGCGACTACTTATAGCTAACTCACAGATGGCACCTGTATCGTAAAATGCCTACCCAGATTTATGTACTGAATCTCGTGCCCCATACAAGAGGTTTACGAGCACAGAATATGTGACAGAGTTCATTTGATAGACGCTTTTACATATGGGACAAGCGAATATTGCATATTGCTATGCTAATATATTGTCTTTGAAAAATGTCCTTGCTATTTTCATTTTCAGCGTGCGGGAGAAGAACTCACGTGCGTAAAGAAAATTCGAGATGCTTTACATAACTTGACATTCTTAAAGATTTAAATTTTTAATATAAAAGAATTGAAACTATTTAAAGAAATATTTTATTGAGCTGCCAGTACAAACATTTAAAAAAGTTCGTTGACAGAATTAAAAGCTCCGGTGTGGTATAAGTGTAGGTATATTGGGTAACACGATTAATTTCATATTTCATTAATAGAAAGTAAATAAATGTAATAAATAAATAATAGCATTTGATGTATCAAAACATATTCCTACACATAAATAATTAATCACGTTCAATATTAAAATAATCTAAATTAATTTTCGCCTACATTTGAAATTTCTTCAATAAGTTAACCGATTCAAATAATTGCACCTTTGTTAAAAGTAAAAGTAATGAAAAATAAATAAAGCAACATCGAATTTATCATTTTGCATATTACAAAGTCTATAATATACATAAATCGTGGGTATCTGCACTTAACACCCACGCAATATTTTAAAACTCAAAGAAAACGCTTGGTTATTGCTATTATACAACTAATTGTTCAGTGTAGCGATAAAACCATACTTTATATTATTTATATTGGTTTCTTCGCTTTGGAGAAGATTGCAGAGCTTATGGTTAGTGCGAAAACTTTTAAAACGCGACGAATTGATGCGTATCAAGGTTGGTGGTTTGTACTGCCCGTCGAGTCCAAGCAAGTTATTCAATGACACAAATTAATACATCCTTCAAGTCTCTCTTTGTGACTACAGGACTTGAGCGATTCTCGTGCGAAGCATTAATTTGTTTTTCATAATTAACAAACTAATTCTTGCATTAAGCGATTATACAATGATAAATCCAAACTGCGTCAAAATGTCACTCTATTCGACAATAATGGACGTTAATACTGGCGGTAACGTAATAATTGTCTAGACTCTAGACTGGTGTATGACATCGTTGCATGTTTGTATCTTTTTGCAAAAAAAGAGGTTGAAGCTCGTCGGTCAGGCGAACTGCGGATTAATACCGCAAATTTGTGCAAAGGGACCCAAGCGCAAATTGCTCTACCCATAGCGCCTTTGAAATAGTACACCCGATACCTGAGGTGGTATCTGGTTTCGGAATTATTCGCCCACAGAAAATTAATACATCGACCACTCATCGGCACGTTTTCTACATGAGCAGGCCACGGATTAAAAAAATCGCTCGTGTCAGAAGTGACAATTTTTGACTTGCGTTACAAGTTCATCCCATTCCTTCACAAAAGTGTCTCTTTTGGCGAACAAATAAAATTAAAATTTACCATAAAATGGACTTACAACTATTTCCATTTAAACATTTTTCTTGGAGGAAATGGGAGCAATTTCACCCCCAAAACTTCCTGAATTTTACTTTTACATTAAAGCCAAATACGAGTTGTATAGTATAAGCAGTGTAAAGCGTCGTCCAGACAACGCGAATGCAATGCAAATGCAACGTTTGCCCAGCGTTTGCTAACGTTGCATTCGCGTTGCAGCTGTAGTCTGGACGACGCTGTAGAAGCCAAATACTTAAGGGTTATCCTTGATAGCAACACTCACACAAAGCTTAATGCCACATATAGACAAGAAATAAAGCGACAAATGTCCTATGGACTTGTAGATGAACGTTCAGCAAAACCTAGGGGTGGGATCTGGCCTAATAATGGCCTGTATCCGCATACTAAAGTATAGGGGGGAAATTTTTCTCAGTCTGATCTGGCTACCAGCTCATGTCAATATACCAGGGAACGAGAAAGAGGACGGTCTGGCTAAATAGGGCAGCAAAATAAGACCAAGTGGATTAGAACCAGCCTTTGGCATTCCCCATGAAATGGTAAAGAGAGAAATAAAGTCACTTCTGGTGAAGTGGCATACTAAACACTAGAGAGAAACTCCTGGACAGGGACGTTCTAAACTCTTATGGAGAAAAACCCGCTTTTTATTCGGAATGAGCAGATGTGAATTACGAGAGGCAACGGCAATAATAACCAGCCATTGTCAGCTTAAAAAGCACGTGTAAAAGATGGGGCTAGAAGAAGATCCACTATGCAGGGGATGTGCAGATGAGGAGGAAACTCCAATCCATCTTCTACTACACTGCGAGGCTGCGAGAGAACTCACATAAAGGAAGACCACATCCGAGGCGCAAAATAGATCCGAGAGGATTCAAGGAACCACTGGGGGCCAGCCTCAAAACTGCAAATAATAACGCTAATCAAATTGTTGCCTGGGCGGTCAACATAATGCATTTCAGTACAGCAATAACACCAAACGGAATTAGTAGATAATTATTCACAACCAACCATTAAACATTATAAATAATAAGTGTTAACGTATTTCCATAAAAAATTCACCTCGGCTCAATCTGTTAAGAGTTTCTGTCTCAATTAAAACATTTTACGATCCAACCACATAATAATAATAGACATAAAAATATTAAAATATGAATCCATTAGTTGCAGCAAAGACCTTTGTATGAGTAATTTGTATAAATAAATAGCGAACATAATATTACAAATTTAAATGCACCGAGAGAGCATTGTAAAATTGCATTCCGTGATGTGTAGAAGATTCTGTAACGAACTTATGCATGTGCGAGTTTGACGTGTGTTGAAAGTGCATTAAACATCAATTTTCGAAATTGCGATGAAATTACAAAAATATAAAAACATTAAAGTGTTAATTTATTAAGAAGTAATTTAACAAAAGTCGTCCAACTGGAAGAAATTGCAAATTATTATAATATTACTACAAACAATCATCAGTCATTTCGTTATTAAGTACGTACTTTGCTGTGAGCGCATATAGGGTGAGATTATAATTGGTGCCAAAGTACGTGTCAAATTGAATTTAAATTGAATTACTTTTAACGATCTGATAAAATAATTTAAATTCATTTAACGAAAATTAAGTTTCACTTTAATCAACGTAGGTGGGTGCACTTTTTGTAAGTAGCACATAGTCGATTTAGAACGGTCGAGGTGAAATAATGGATTTGAATAATTAAATACAGGAGCGTACGGGCAAAACTGCAAAAGTAATAAATTTTCTAGGGATTTTCTGGACTACCGTTAACGTACGAGACTGAAGACAGGTAATAATAATAACAATCTATTTTTAAAGTTTTGGATAACCATTTGGTTAAATATAACGCTAAGTATGAACTCGGTGTTATATTGAAGCAAATATGGCCAACGATCAGCTTATTGTTAACATATTATGTCGATTATTGTCAGATTAAATTCAACCAAGTTATTACGGCAGACGGCAGGAGATATCAACAACAGAGTAGGCTCGATCATAAATGATGTAAGTGGGACCCCATATGGTGAGAAAGGAAGAAATAACTAGGCAGAAAGACCGAACGTATTATGTACGAAAAACCAACTGAAAACCATAAATATTTGGCGGTTTCTTTATAAAAAGAGCGACGAATTTTCCTCAGAGCGACTATGTGGAAAAATTAGGACATTGTTATTAAATAGAAATCATTGGTGAAACCACAAGATTGTAGACACAATATCGTAACCGTTTGGATTACCAAGGATAATAAACGTCGTCTTTCAGAAGGAGTTAGTAATAACTAATTAAGGGTTAAATCGCTGTATGCAAATACAGCATATCTGAAAAAATGGAACCAAGTGAAAATATAGAAAGTTCGGAACAAGAGTAAAGACAAATCGGCAGCAGAAATATTGGTCGTAGAAGAGGCAAAGAGAGCGAACACAAAGCAAGAACCACTAGCGAGAAGGGTGGATGTTGGCTCTTCGGTTTAGCTTACAACTCGAAAACTACGCACTTTATAAGAAAAGTTCTTCTATACAAAAATAAAGTAAATTCAATTTCCTACAAACTCTATTTCTTAATTTTTTTACTTCAGTAAACAATTTAGGTGCTAGCGCGCATTAAAGTTAAAAAAGACTTCCAAAATCGGTCAAAAATTGTTTTATCGTTCATTACTCAAAAACTACGCACTTTTTGAGAAAAATGTTGCTATACAAAAATAAGATGCATTCAATTTTCAACAAATTAGGCCTCTTAAAGTTTTTTGGCCAAACAAACAGTTGAGGTGGTAGAGCGCGTTGAAGTTTAGGGTATATTGGACGTAGCGCGCCTGGGAGCCAAAATGTCGATATTTTTTACTAAAATACCAAATTTTTGATTCTGACGCATGTAGACTGAAAGAATATAGCAAAGGCGTTATAAAACCGACCTTCTGCCATTCCAAAGTGGCTGCACTAACTCAGGGACGGGAAGGGTGGGTTTGGGTCTTTTTTCAATTTTTCGCTTGTAACTTCAAAACTACACACTTTTGGGGAAAAGTAGTTCTATAGGTGGTAGTATAAAACTAAACTACTTTAAATTTCCTACAAACTATATCTGGAAGGTTTTTCCACAAAAAAATGGTTTAGGGACTAGAGCGCGTTAAAGTTACAGAAATTTCAAAAAAATATGTTGCTTATTGTTTATCGGCTCTTATAAGTCGAAAATTGCGTACTTTTAGACTCTACCCTACCCTTTAACCTGGCATTGGTACAATTCTTTTTTTTTACATAACTGGTACACTGGAGTATCCTATACCCAAAACTCAAACTTTGTCTAAAATGTTAAAAATAGAAAAAATGGAAATATATTGGGTCGTCTAGATCAGTGGTATTCAACCTTTTTGGTTCGCGTACCCCTTTGAACATTTTCTTTATATTCAAGTACCCCTATCATATTATGCAAAAAATTTTGATGACGTATGTTTAGTGCCAGCTAAAGACATAAAGTTCTATAAATAAGATTACGTTGTTGTGTTTCAAAAAATGGCAGGTTGCGTCATGCCAAATGTGCCCCCTCAAAGATTGCTACGCGTACCCCAGGTTGAATACCACTGGTCTAGATTTCAGTGAACCTCTTTAACTTAAAAAAATAAAAAACTGTGATCCAAAGTAATGCTATTGTTCGAGTTCCTATAGAATTCGGTACTAAAGATGGCTCTAGAATTCTAAATTTGTTTTGTGTGATAAATATTTAAGTTAGAGCATTCTAGATTTTTATCTGGAAGATTAATGGTAAATAACAAAATAACCGTTAAAAAAGTATTACGAGAATGGTACACTGGGGTATGTGATACCTAAACACACTTCACACTGACTTCACTCATACAAAGTACAACTTAGGACTTAACTTTTGGTATTGATGGGTTACATAGAGTTTTAGGAGCAGATAATGTGACTCACGTGCTAAAAATTAAGAAGATGCCAAAGTTCCAAGCATGTTAACATGGCCCTGGGTATGTCATACCCCAGTGTACCAATGCCGAGTTAATCAGCACATCAAATTAGTTTTAAAAGTAGCCATCAGTTATCTCAATACGCGCCACAGTCCAGTCTGTCGAAAGTCTTGCTAAATCCGCGTATCTTAGGTCTGTTTAAGCTCCATTTACACTAGAATGGTAACTGTAACTCGTACGAGTGACTAAAACCGTCAACTGAAATTGTGTAATGTAAACATTCGTTTTAGTAGTTACTCGTGCGAGTTACCATCCTAGTATAACTGGAGTTATACAGCCAATGTCAAGTTGGTCACATCCAAACTGTGAAAACGCAAATAAGCAAGTTGATGTACAAGGTGATTCTAAAATGTGTACCCAACAGTTTAGTGGATATAGAGCAAGTCAATTAATGACGAAAAGCTTAAAAAAGTTTTTCTCTAAAATGGCTCCTAAGGGAGATACAGCCCTTAGAAGGTGGTTCCATGAAGAGAGTTTTTATTTAATGTCTCCCAAACCGTTGGAGATATTAATGTTAATATTTGGCATAACTACCAACTTTTCATGATTAACAGGACCACCTTATTAAGATTTTGAGATGTCAACTCAGAGTAGGTAGGTAAGCTTCGCATGATTTTATATGTGGGAGCTCAAGAAGTTTACTAGGTTTTGCCAAGACAGACATATTAACATTTATATTTAATTTTTGTTCTATATTTAATTATTTAATGTGGTATTTTACGTCCGCATCAACTACTATGAATGGTTATTAGCAGACGGGACCTATAGCTTTAGGTGGGTTCCGAACCACCAGGACCAAGGGCATTTGACACATAGAGACACTCCCGAGGTGTCAGTCGGCTTTGAACCAGCGACCTTTCCATCCGCATGCTACGATGTTAGCCGCTACACCACCCCGGTCCTCTGTTCTATATTTAAATTTCAATATCGAATAGGCAAGTTTGAAAAGCTTCATAAAAAGACGCCTTTCAATTTCAATTACAGCCGATCTTTTAGCAAACAGCAAACAATCCACTAATGAAAATGTTGTAATAAACTATACCTACATTTTACCTTTAAAACCCTATTTCACTGTTTTAGTAATAAAAAAATTTTGTGAACCAAAAATAGTTTTAAACAAAAGTTCTGTCAAGAAGATGTAAATTGAAAATTCTTTACCGTGCAATTCGTAGATGCAAATTCCGACAACAACTGATAATTTATCATTTCAAACGTTGCCTGTAGTACAATTCGTTTTGGAACAAAAAATTAATTTACTCCGCCACGAGCAATCTAATTGTTTACAATTTCAATCAGCTAATCAACCCTTCGCATTTACCATTTAATCAAAAAACGCATCTGAGAGTCAATTAATGTTGTCGTTTTTAAAAAAAAATTGCATCGAATTTTTAACAAGTGCCTCGGCAGTAAATTACACTTGTAATGGTAATAGAACATCTGCCCCTTTAACTTTGAAAAATAAATTCAAGACCTAAAATTGATACACGTGAGATTTTCCCGTGTTCCTTGCACCCCTCTATTGAACCTAATTAACAATTAGAGCTTAGAAAAGGCGAATACAATGCAATATTCTCCTATTCATCCGACGCATATGCAACTAGAAATCCCATATTATACGACACTAAAGATTTACTGCATGCAGTAAGGGTGCACAAATTTTATAGTGCGGGTGACTCACGCAGAAGAAGCATACGTTGTTTTTTTGTGTTCCTTATTTCAATTTTTCGTATTTATTTTTTAAATATTTGAATGCTATACATATTTCTCGATCGTACCCACGTATAAAATTCCGCTACAAACTGAAAGGCTATAAGGAAAGAGCTTATTTTAAACGAGATCCATATCAGCTGCACCGCTTGTATAATAACGATATAACCACGTGACCGGAATGACAATCCGTGACTTGACAAGCATCTTATAGTCTTGAAGAAGAGATCTTTAGTTGATCTCTTTGGCAGTCGTCGTACACCATGTATGCATATTGACTTAAACAAATACAAGATTGTTAAGATTGTTATTACTAGCGCGTATATAAGAAAAGCGTCCAATAACTGTTCCTATACGCAAAATTTTTACAAATGGTAAAATTTATCGTTCTCGCAATATCGCATCTCTGTGTGTCTTTGACATAAATAACGAAAGGTTAGTGCTTTAAAACGGAATTAGATGCATCGTAAGTCGCGCCCACCCGAGAAATTGTTGAGTAGGTTACAAAGTTTTCTTCCTGTTCATAAATCAAAGACTCTCTGACTATGTAGAAGTTGCGACTCTCTTATTTCTTTCGAAAGATCGAGTGCGCACGATTTTTTGAACTTGAATAACGTCAATATTGAATCAAAAAGGTATATTATTGTTCTTAAGTTATTCGTATTATTATTATTAATAAGATCAAATAGGGAAAAAATCTTTCATTGTGTTTCAAATCGAGAGTGCTTTCGATTTTTGACGAAATAAGCTTTTTCAACTGGCAACCCTAATATACGAGGACGACATCTAGTTAGCCTAGACCAGGTTCCATGCATAAACAAAATATTGCGTTACCACAGCAACGAACAATAACTTATTAGAAGTGTCAGTGTTAAGTTTGACGTCAAAAAAGTAAACCAGAGTTAAGCAATAAATTAAAAGAAAAAAGATGTCCACCGAAATTGTGAAAATCGAAAAATTGGAGTATCGAGCCATCATCAAGTACCTGTATTTAAAAGGGTTAAGAGGTAAGCAGATTTACGAAGATATGGTTAATACCCTTGGTGATCAATGTCCTTCGTATGCGACCGTGAAAAATTGGACTGCAAGCTTCAAAAGAGGTAAATTTTCAATTGAAGATGATGACCGATCGGGAAGGCCAGTTTCTGTGTCATTCCCCGAAAATATCGATGCAGTTCATGACATGATTTTATCAGACCGTCGAATTGGGCTAAAACGGATATCTGAAGCACTGAATATTTCATACGAACGCGTTCATCATATAGTTCACGTCAATTTGGACATGAGAAAAATTTCTGCAAAATGGATCCCCAAATGTTTGAATGTTGACCAAAAGCGTGCGGGGTAGAAACATCGCGTTCGATCTGTGCTCGATTTGAAAACGATGTAGACTTTTTAAACCGAATTGTTACTATGGATGAGACTTGGGTACATTTCTACGATCCCGAAACAAAGCAACAATCGATGGAATGGCGACACTCTGGTTCTCCAAGACCTAAGAAGTTTCGTGTCCAAAAATCTGCTGGAAAAGTTCTTGCTTCAGTTTTTTGGGATTGCCATGGAGTAATCATGATTGATTTTTTGGATAAGGGTAGAACAATAACTGGAGATTACTATTCGACATTACTGACCACTCTACGGGAAAAAATTAAAGAGAAAAGACGCGGAAAGCTATCCAAAGGTGTTTTGTTTTTGCAGGACAACGCCCCTGCACACAAATCTCATGTTGCCATGCAAAAAATTCGTGATTTAGGGTTTGAATTACTAGAACACCCCCCTTATTCTCCAGATTTGGCTCCGTCCGACTATCATCTCTTTCCTCAACTGAAAAAAAGTTTAAAAGGTCGTAAATTTTCTTCCAACGAGGAGGTAATAAAAGCTGTGGACGTCTGGTTTGCAGAGCAAGAAGAAACATTTTTTTTGAAAGGTCTAGAGACGTTGCAGGTTCGCTGTAATAAATGTATCCCATTAAGAGGAGAATATGTTGAGTAATAAAATATTTTGACATTGAAATTTTGTTTGGTTCTATAGTAGGCTAAGAGTTTTTCAATATATCCTCGTACAGAACGTATTTTGAAACGTCTTAAGTATAAATATAAAAAGATCTCGCTTATCATAAGGGATGAAGACTTGGTTAAATGAACAAAAATTACCCCTGATTTATGTCTAAAATCAAAAAATAAAATTTACTCCCTCCATAACGTTTCTGAAATATGGCGGAACATAATATAATTGAATTTTTAATTTTGGCAAAAACTGAACAACGTTTCTAGATTCTGAAGGGAACTTTTTCTATTCTATCAGACGAAGCCAAAAAATTTTTGTTATCATTCTTAGCTTTTTGTATAATATCGAAAAAAACTTTTGTTTTTGAAGCTCTCACACCGCTCGCAAGACAATTGAGTTATTGAACACCAATCACGTCGAATTATTGGATCATCCTCCATATTACAGCGCTGACTAAAGTCTAAATAACTTCTTTACGTTTTCCAGATTCGAAAATAAATTGCGTGGACAACGGTTTGAATCGCCAGAAGAATCAGTCGAAGCTTGCAAAACCCCCATCTTCCCATTTTGAAAAGCAATAAAACACTTTTCGTATAATAAATCTTTGCCCATTTCCCGAAGTTTTCAGTGTTGCCCTCGTACTACAAAGTTACAAAGTAAGTGGAAGGTAGCGTGAATCGTGAATGAAATAGAAGATTCTTCAGGATTTTCAGGTTTTTAAAAAAACTCGCAGAAGACTTCATCCCAAAAAAAAAATTGGGGAGAAACTATACATACAAGAGACGCCAAATACTTGATCCATCCACGCGATCTTTAGAAAGTCAAATGTTAATAAAGCAAAATTAATACATTAACGTTCCACTTTCCATTTAAATTATTGATAAGTCGACGGAAGCAAAACGTTACGATAAGATCTTAATTCACAGCACCCTCAAATTTAATTAACGTCACATCCAAACCGAAAGTTTACAATAAAATAATTCATAAAGTACACAAAAGTTGTTAAATTGAACAAAAGAACAACTCATAAAGGTATAATATTGGCTACTTTATAATTTTATCACGTATCATATTGGATCAGTTGTGGATCACTTCTACACAAATGTTCGAGAAAGACTTTCGGTATAAAGTTTGGCAATAAAAAGTGGAAACAACGAAAACAGATATAGCATCGAACAAGTTTATAGATTGTTTTTGTTTGGCTTTTTTCGGATTTGCTCTTTTGTATTCCACGAGAGAATTGCTCTTAGTTGCAACCGATGCATTATTTAGAGATTTTATAGATGTTTATTGAATATTTTTGTAAAAGAGCAAAATAGGTATAGGAAATGCGCAAAAAATATCCTTCGAGTTTGGGCTGAATTTAAAATAGGGGGTTGTGGCGATCGTAACGTAATACCAACAAATTTTAATTACGCATTTACTTAAATATCATTTACGTTGCGGGTACTACTCATATCGAATTACAAGAGATTAATTTCAATTTGCCCGGGCTAAACTTACCTAATTTTAGCGAGTTTAACAACAGGTCTAATTGGAGTTTTAAGAACTCGTTGAGTGCACGACGGATCCGAAGCTCTTCCTAACATAGGACTAGCGGCACCAAAATCTGAACTTTTTAACGATGATAAACTACCACAAAATCCATCACTACGTCGTTTAAGTTTAGGCGAAGGCGCGGGACCGCTCTTATTAAACTTATTCGAAGGCGTCGAAGGCAAAGTTCGACAAGAATACGCGTTGTTGGGCTCGCTAAGATAATTTTGTTCGGGGTAAGAATAACAAAATTGTTTGACTTCTTCATTTTCGTCGATGTCGGATATGTAGTGATCGTTGAAATAATAATTTTTTGGAGGGGTGAGCGTGCTATCGGGATTTCCAGAATCGATTTCCTCGACATCCTGATAATCGCTAAACGTCCGATTTAATTCCCTCGATAAATTATGCACTTCTTCGAGTTCTCTGTGCAAATCAGAAGCTGTCGATACGTACTTTTTTCGTTTTTCTTTTTTAAATTCTAAATTATCTTCCTGATTGATGTAATAGTCGGAAAATTGCGCATTTTTCCTACTTAAAATTGGAGTTCCGCCGTAAGAAACGCTATGTTCCAAAAATTCGCTTCTCCTTTGCACCGGACTGTACGTTTCGTTATAGTTGAAGTTGTAAGATTGTGGAGGCGACTCGATGCTATTTGATTTTGTTAGAGACGGCAAACGTCCCAATTCGCTGTTTGTCGAATTTAGCAGTCTGCGAAAACTATAAGTACCCCGAGACGTAAAATCAAATCGAGACGTTACGAATAAATTGGCCATAGGCGGCGGGGTAGGTATAGGCAGGTCTGCTAGACAAGAGGGTGGTCTCATTGTTCGTTCTTTAGAACGCGGAGTAGTAGGAGCAGGGTCCGATTCAGAAGCTCTCATGTTGGTTGTTGAAAATGATGAGTTCTGAACAATGAAAAGTTTGATTGTTCGTCGTGATTAAACACCTGTCACGGGTTTCAAGTTTGTTTTGTTTGCATCGCAGGAATTTGTTTCTCCTATCATTTATTTCGTTGTTGTGTATTTGTAAGTTGTAAGAGAGGAGAATATGGTTTTGTTTGGTTGTGACGTTTGTTGGAAGCTTTTGTTGTTCAGTTTCATTTCTTGCATAAACAACCGTGTACAAACATTAACATTACAATGTTTTGATAAGGATTTTAATAAATTATAACTCGCATCTTAAATGAATATGGTATTCGGTTTATGTCGCTCGAGTTGCAATGTTGATTTAGCTGCACGACTGCACTTTATGTTTAATATACAGGATGTCGCAAGTAAGGCGGTTTTACAGACTACAGTAACAAACATTCCATTGCCTTTTCGTGGAAATTTTAATTTAGAAAGGTAAAGCATTTTTCGCTAAGAAAATTTCCACAGGACCTCTTACACGTAGCTTTCTATGCTGTTGAGGGACACCCTGTATTTACTTGAAGGAGGGTAAATATAATCAAATTGTATACATAGCAGTTAGCCTATTCCCAAAGGATACCGAAAACTTATTTATATAATTCAATAAAAGCAAACACGATTTATAGTAATCCGAGGCGTATAAGGCCAAAAATTATTTAAAAATCAGTCTTACGCGCTAATATTTAAACCTGTTCCAAATATTTAAATTAGTCGCTAATCTACGCAAAGCAAAATTTTAGAATAATCTGATGCAATTAATATTATAGACAGTGACACTTAAAAGTTCTTGTTTAAAGCAGATTAAAGTAACAAATCAATTTTACACCGCCCACTTCGTTTCGTCCTTTTGGGGCCTAGATTCCGAAGAAATTCTTTAAACGTATCTCTTTTTAGTTTTTAAGCCTATGTCTACTAATAGTTATAGCTTCAATCTTAATTGCTTTAATTAATTACAATTTAATACCTACCAAAAATAGAAAAATATGTAAATGAGCATACCCCTCGATAAGGACAAATTTAATGGAGAATTTAAGAAATTTGAGTACCTTCAATTAGGGGCCATAAAACTGAAAATAATTTCAACACAAATAAGTATAAAAATTCGTTAATTGGGTACTAAAATTATAATTAAAAATTTTGATGTTGTATTGAATTTCGTGTCTTAAAAAAGGTTCATATTATCAAGATAATAAAAAGGACCATAATCATAAACGTGAAAAATTTCTTAACGATATGCGCGGCAAATTCATAAAACGCCGTTTGTTATGTTAAAACTATAAACGATAACCCCCAAATTTCCCTATAAAAAAAAGCTAATAAAAAGTTAAAAAAATCCTGTACACTGTTGGAGCTTTTTTTTTATTTCAGGTATAAATTTGGACCGATTTATATCGTTTAACATTTTTAGCGACTCATAAACCAAATACCATACAGCGTATACACAATGCTCGCGGATATTTTAATAGACACATTTTACGATTATTTTAGTGTGCTTAAAGATGAATTTCACTAGCACGTGCACTTATCGATCACATCGTGGAAGTAAACTTTGGAAGCTCGAGTATCGATGTTTATTTGTTAAAAGACAAATTTAATAAAACGCGAAAACACTACCGGTCATACTAAAAGTGTACATAAACTGAAAGTGATTAGACATTGCGAACGAGAAGCACCCCTCGGGTAACACGAGGTTTTAAGGGTGCGTGTGGGTGCCGGGGGTGTTAGGAGGGAATTCATACGTAGGGTTACGTAGGGGTTTGGTGACTAAGCGGAGCGGACGTGGCGATATGATACGATTAGATGTTGAGGTATAGTCTGTTATGACAAAACTGTTAAATTATTGATTAATAGAATCATAGACGTATCTTAGTTTGTTCCGAGCGACATCTTTGCCAAATGTTACTTGTTAAAGCATAGAAAAGTTAATGGAAAATTATTTTAGTTAAGTACATTTTACAAAGGAAATTTAATATTCTATCGACTCCGAATTTAATTTCCTCCCTACCATAGTATTACGTAATTAGGGAGGGGTTAAAACAATTTGGGAGGTACGTTAGAAATTCAATAAGTTCTTGTTAAAATAATAATTCTTATTCTAGGAAATATTTTAATAATTTTATTAGACTTCTTTCCTAAGAAAATTACCTCTAGGGTGCAGATACAGGATAATTTGGAACCGCACCGCAACCAGGTAGATAGCAGCAACATAATAGGTCCAGGGCACTCAGCCAAGCAATTCAAAATGATTATTCACAACACTAGACTCTAGACACTCTCTTAACTACTTGTTTATATTACATGTCACGGTTTTAAAATTTTCTTTACATTATGAAATTCATCCACGCATTTGATTTCACGATTTCAAAAATTTAGTTATTATACAGGGTGTATGAACGTGAACTATCCTAACAATCACATTTTATTTATTGACGTACAAACACGCCTCCTAAAAATATTTTTGCCTGACAGATAAAGAGTGGTGATTTATTGTAGTGTAACGGTATTACTATACCTTTTACTACAAGCCAAGGAATTCCAGATAATCACGCTATCCGGAAGTCCTCAACAACAACAAATGTAGCAACCCCTATTGAGTTTTATTTTACTTTCTTTTAATAAATAAATAAATAAATAAAAATTTCCGCCAATATTTGAGCAAAAAGTTTTTTAAGAAAACGTCAAAAATTCTTTAAAAACAACCCCCTATAAAATAGGTTTTTGTAGAACTTTGTGGCAAAATATCGTAGAAAATTTTTACTCCGGATCGTTTTAGACCAAATCGTGGATCAAAAAATCTTTGGAAGGCTTTAGGTTTAAAAACGGATCCAAGAATTCCCGGAGAGGGCCCAAAAATGATTATGATTAGTCATATCGCATTAGTGGTGTAACTACTGTCTGTGAGGATATTTTGAGGAGGTGACTTTGATATCAACCAGCCAGTGTCACATGCCCCCTCACTCCCGAGGAGCGATTGCCTATAAGGACAAATAGGCCATGGCTTACAGGCCACAGTAATAAACACGCCAAACATTTTTAGACAATAGAAAAAATTACTATACCCCAATGCCCTAATTCAAAAAATAAAGTTTATAATATTTACCAAAGAAAAACAAAATTCAAGAAGAAAGAAGGCCAAGTTTGAAGAGGTTTTAGAAAAAATGAAATTATCTAGTGATTGTCATAATTATTTAAATATGGGGTCATTTAAAAAATCGTAGTAGGGGCTGTCAGTGCTTTTCTCTTACCAATAAAACAAATAAGTTTAAGAAAAATTTTTTTATCTTTATTGGTTTTCATTTAAAACCCCCCGTCAAAAGTGTTTGACCATCCCGTACACCTGCCAACCTTATCTCGTAAACGAATTCATTGTTACCCTTCTCTGCGCTCTATCTCGAAAACGGTTAAACTTACGGAAAAACTTTATATAACCAATCTTGTAGCTAATAATGTTGTCTATAATTTTCATTATAACCTTCATCAACGCACGATGTACAGGAGGCAAGTTATTTGCAATAAACGAAAAAACTATCAAAACGTACCATTTTATCCCCTTTCCATTTCCCTCCCCCTCCAAGGAAAACTCGACGCTATAGGTCGTGCAATTTTTTATCACTTATTACGAGGATGGCACAGAACAATTTGCCGCAGGGTGAGAATTTTTTAGATTTTGGGGTTGCGCGCTAATTTTACGGGACTTACACGAGTAGGTAAATGCAAACAAAAAAGTTTTTAATACTATATTAGATTGATTCCTCCCATCTGTTCAAAATTTGCAGCCATGGGCGCCTGTTGAGGGGGGGGGGACTTCTAAATAAAACCAAAGAACATAGAATTATCAGAAATCCTAAGCTTATGGGATCTATGCGCCTTCTTTTAAACGTAGTACACCGGTGAGATTCAGATGTCGCTCCTCATTTTAGCACAATTTTTCGTATACCTACGTAAGAGTAACAAAGAGAGGTACAAAAATACATAAAATGTTTGTCTATTCTCAATTCTAACAATCTTAAGAGCAATGGTCACGTTCTTCAAAGTTTCTCCTGCGGGGCAGCGGGTTGGGACGAGGTAAAAACTTGGCAAAAGATGGGCTGGCCAAAGGCTCGACAGGACGACGTCAAAGTGCACTTACGTTTATAGTAAAACGCTAGTGTACGGACAAGACGAAACTATTTAAGTAAGTCGGCTAAAATGCCTCTTTTAAAAAAAGTGATTTATTAGCCTTCTAAGGGTCCAATTGGTGTAATACCTGCATTTCGACACCCTTGTCACACGTCACTCAAGTACACGTGGACTAAAGAGGAAAAATATTGGTATATTCCATAATCATTCGAAAATATAGTATTTTAAAATACTGGATTTTAATTGTTATTCTTTAATTTGGTAATATTATATTACTAATTTATCACATTTAAAGACAAAAATATTATAAATATAATATGTATAGTATAGTACGTATACCTATTATACAGAATTGTTAAAATTTTTAAACGTATACCATATTGTAGATAAACTGATATAATTTTATTAATTATTGATCATACGAGACCTACAATTTTATATACAGGGAGATTTATAATTAGGTGTAGGCAATTTTTAGATCTATTCTGCATAATATTTGAAAATTTTCTCTTAGGTATTAGGAAATTGGTCGCAAATATGACTGACTTTCGAGAGCTAATATTTTTGTATGTATTAACTCTATTCAAATTTCACAAACAGGCCTTAGTCATTTATAATCTACTCATTACACACACAAAATTTCAAAACTCTAACTTTAATATTAGTCTCAAAATTAACTTTCTTTGTAAGCTCTACATTTACTCTACTCATGCGTAAGAACATGTTCCTAAAAATACCAAGAACGAATTAACTAATCGAAATAGTGTTTACAGATTTGAAAGCAGGTTAAAAAGTTGCAAGTTTTTAAAGAATTAACTAAAGATTAACAAAAAACAAGTTACAGCTTAAAAACTAAAATGAGAGTTTTCGGTTTTATCAGTTTTAGCGAGAACGTGTAAATTTAGTTGATATTTTTTTCAGATTATCTGTTGGTGTCGGTACCGAATTGAGCAACTTTGCTAAATTTAAACCTACGATCTAGCTCTTCAGAAAGTGAGATCCCTATGTTACGCAACAAATTTCAATCCTCTTGTATATTATAGGTAGTGTGTCCCCGGATTGCCTTCACTATACGTATATTTGATCAAAAATTTTTAAATATTGTTTAAATATTTTGAAATACCGCCCTGCTTGGTCTGAAAAGCCTTCAATCAGATATTTTGTTATTTTAAAAATTGAAGGTGGCAATGACAATTTGGGAAAGACTAATTTCAGTTTAGGTAAAGTGCCCTTTCAGTCAATAATAGAGAAAAATGTTATTTAGAAAAGTTGTTCAGAATAACAAATTATATGCAAAACTTGGAGGACTTCACAGTTTATGCTCAAAAGATTGCGGTTCTTGCACAGCGGGGCATAAGGTCAATTGATAAAAATGGTAAAGTTTTAATATATTTTTGAAAGCAAATTCCACTATCGGTAAACACATTTGGGGATACCCATCATAAATGCTTGATTTCTGCATTGTTTAATTTGTTATGGTACTACCTACCTAATTATAATATATTATTAATTGATGATTGATGAGTAACAAAATTTTTCAATTTAATAATAATAATTAAAAATTTATTAACAATAAAAACCTTTATTTATTTATTGAATTGTATATTATTTCCGATTTTATAATTTTTTTGCAATTTTTTGC
This sequence comes from Malthinus flaveolus, assembly GCA_950108345.1. Lineage (NCBI taxonomy): Eukaryota > Metazoa > Arthropoda > Insecta > Coleoptera > Cantharidae > Malthinus > Malthinus flaveolus. Next base: position 82,485,330 of record OX467285.1, on the reverse strand, counting down.
TAAAAATCAAAAGTCGATAATTTAGCAATTCTCACTCGAGAAAAATTTGCTCGCCAAGAAATATAATATTTTACTTGTGTGCCCCAGGCATCTTGCTCTAACCGAAGGTGTCGCCCAGCTTAGTGAGAATACAAAAGCAGGTATAAGATAAGATAGTTCCGCTAGATTCCTTATAGTGGGCGACACATATTTACTACAAAATCTGCAGTTTTACGTCGTTTTACTGTTTCATAGAAAGCTAATTATTTCTAAACTTAAATAAATTTTGCTATAAAATTGTTATTGATGTATAGTTAAGGAACAACTTTACTAAGGCCTGTTGTCACTTTTTTGAAATTTGCTCTAGGTTATTAGGAAATTGGTCGCAAATATGGCCGATTTTCGGGGGCTAATATTTTTGTACGTGTTACCTTTATTTAAATTTCACAAACAGGCCTTAGTCATTTATAATCTACTCATTACACACAAAAAATTTTAAAACTCTAACTTTAATATTAATCTCACAATTAGCTTTCTTCGTAACCTCTACATTGACTCTACTCATGCGTAGGGACATGGCTCTTAAGTAGGTAGCTAGCAAGAGGATTTTTACAATACTATTTACGACTAAGGGGTAAAGTTGCTTTTCTATTGTTATTTTATGATGGTTATATTATTGTCACGAAAGTTTTTGTTGATAGGAAGTTCAAAATCTTTGGTCTTTGGTACAACAAAGGATTAAAAGACCATTCGAATAGACCTTTTTTAAACCATTTAAACTCAAGTTTGGACATACTAAAATTAAATGTTTCATCTTCTCACACTCTCGAAAGTACTGTAAACTGAGCAGAGACATCTGGAGCTCAATTGTGTTACTACACTTTAAAAGGTTTTAAAATTTTACATTGGTTGCTTTTTCTGATAATTCTATGTTCTTTGATAAAACTAAACCTACCTGTTCGTATACGCCCTATAGAGACTGCTGGTTGCAGGTAAAGTGGAACAATTTTATTAGCATTCCTAAAAAATTATCTACGGGCGTGAATGTTTTCATGTCCTTGTCACCCCCTCAAATCCATAAAAAAATAAATTCTTTTCTGTGGTAGAGTGTACAGAAATTAAAAATTATAATGACGCAACTCTTATTCAAAACCAAATGTCTGCAGAATCACTTTTCAAAAAGCATTACACGGTGACCCCAAGTCAAAAGTAATCACAGAAATATCGATTTTTGTATCGAGTTTGACCTTGAACAATTTAAAAAAATTCGCCTGCAACGCGTGGCGCACGGCTTGCCCTTGTGAAAAATCCGAGCGCCCATGTTTTCAGGCCATATACAATCTGATGACCTACATACCTACTGGCCAGAAACGGCGAAAAACCGTCCCTGTCACCCCCAAATCTTTAAAAAATAAGTGCTTTGCTGTGGTAGTGTACAAAAATTAAAAATTGTAATCACGATACTCTCTCTTTAAAAGCTCAGGACTTGCATTGGAATTTGCAGCTGCTTAGAGTTAATAAAGTTCAACTGTCTGCAGAATCGCTTTTGGAAAAGCATTTCACGTTGATGATCCTAAGTCGAAAGTAATCACAAAAATATCGACTCGTTTACCACATAATATATGGTTAGCAGATGAAATGCATTTTCCGCTCACTTAAATACCTTCTTCATATAGGTGACAAGTGTGATAAAATCTTAACATCAAGGGTGGTGGGTGGTAGGTAATACAACCTACACAAACTTTTTCAACTCGTGTAACGTTTAGAATTTACTCGATTTAAAAATTTTCCTTTGCATTATAAAGTTATTCGATAGGATACTATAACATAACATATAAACCGCGTTGCCCTTATTCGATACGAACAAGAACCCTCTTAGAAATTAAATTAAACTCCAGTGTCTTAATTCTTAAATCAATTAACTCGTGTGAAAAATCCGAAATGCAAATTAGCTGTGTAAATTTAATCCAATAAATTTTCAATTTGCCGTTGTCATTTTATGGTTGAACAAGCGTGAAATGGATAGAACAAGTTATAAATATGAAAACGTAATATATTACCGCATTATTATTAAAATAATAAATTAAATAATAATTAGTATCTATTGGAAACCTCTAATTTTTATTAAATTAAAAACCAAACCGCAAACATCGTGTTGCGTTTAATAGAACTTCAATTTAGAGTAAATTAAATTCCTCAGTTTGCAATCGAACTTCAGTAATGAACTCACCTTTTTAATTATAGTAAATTAGCGGGTTCGAAATCTACTTCCATTCTAATGCCGGGCGGTGTCAAATAACGGTAAAGTGTTGATTACCTGAAACAAAAAATGAAAGATTAGGAAGTTAATCAAAGAGTCCAGCGAAGCAGGGTTCGTCAACACTTTGCTAGATATTTCTGAACGCGAGCATTGAAAAAATTTGTTATTAAAACTATATACAACCAATAACCAGACAGAATGCCATATAGCCATTTGTTTTTTCACGGCACACTAGAATGCTTTAGTTGCTTTTCTTTACTCTTTCCGAACAGCGTATAGTAAGTCGTGAATGGTGACTTTTTTAGAAATACGCAGAATGCCTGTAAAAATCCAATATTTAACCACACTTTCCTCGACTTTGGCTAAAACAGCCCAAACTGTACTGTGTCCCACCTTCCCATGCCATCTGTATTACCATACAATTTGTGCTTCTCGAGTTCTCCATTCGTTACGTTACATCTAATTTCTAAAATCCATTTACCAACTAGAATTTTTTACAACGTAGGTATGTTTAATAAATTCATTCGCGATTTGATCATGGTCACGGCGAATTATAATTTTATTAACGCTTTTTGGCACGTACGATGGTGGCAGTTGCCTTCGTGCGAGGCGCGTGGATTTACCAATTATTCCAAAAGCTCGAAGGTTGCTTCTTTGATTGGCAGAAACGTCTTGAGTAGTGTTGCCGGGCCGAAATCACGTCTTACTTTTGATTCAATTTATTTTGTTATTTTTGATTAAAAATAATAAAAGTTCAAGGCTCTTAGTTCGAACCACCTCCTCTTCCAGAGCACGCCACAATTATTTGTTAAAGGGACGATGGTAGATGAATTTAGCTTCAATGCTTTCCCACGAGATTCTTTTAGTTGACATTTCCCCATCTCATTCTCATTGATGTAGGATTTTTGAAGTTTATCTCCCCTCCAACATTTTGGCGCTTCTATTTATCGTTATCATTATTAGAGACATTTCTAGTTCATTGCGTTTCAATTCCATGTAGCTCTGCATTCCAAAGTAGCATTTAAGTTTAAAAAAACAAGATGGCGCCACCGTACCGTGAAAAACAAGACTACACTTTTTCAATGTTTGAAATGTAATTTCAGAAACATAAGCGCACATTCTAAATGTTTGAGCACCCTGTATCAGTGTATCTTATACACTGGCGCGCAAGAGGAATCTAGTTTTGGACCGGTATTTTTCAACTTTTTCAAACTATTGTCTTCTGTCTTGTTGCCCTTGATTCTTACAATTTTTTTTAATTATGGCATTTTTGCATGTATATCGAGCATTGAGAAGAGAGCTTACAGACTGGTCTATAAATTAAATATTGCTCATAATTGATACATTAAATAATCCGCAAGATTTATTAATGAGTCACTAAATACAAACAGGTTTTTCAGTATCCAGACTAGTAATGTAAAACGGTCACTGGCTGCCACACAATTTCAAGTGTTTGAAGAACAAATTATTAATTGTTAATAGAAACTTTCATCTAGTGGATGCGATTTATCTTTTTTAAAAACTTTAATGGTCGTTTTATAATCAATTTATCATAATTATAATTTTGTAATGAAAACTAATTCAGTCAAGTTCTTTATTTGGTCTCGAGAAGGAAGTTATTTCCCTTTTATTCGAATGCTCGAAGGAAGCTCATATGAGAACTACTAAAATGGAGTTTGAATTATTGTGCAGTCTCGCAAACCGTTACGGCTCCGTAATCGTAATTTAACCGCAAAATGCAAATATTACATAAACGTGTCAATTTCGTTTATTCGCATAAAGCGCAATAAACACGAAAATTTCCGCACGTTATAATAGCTTATAGAGAGTGAGGATATACAAGAACAAATAAGATTAATTGACTGCTTCCAAATACAATGCATCAGCAAAATTTTCTGTTAACACAACAGTGAGCAAACAAGCAAATCCACACTAGGAAGCCACATCGTTTGTCCCTCGTGGAATAACCAATATCAACAGCTTAAATACAGTAATACCAACTTGTTTTTGATTGACAGCTACATAATTAGTCTTCCAAACTTTGTTTACCTACTGTCGATATTAGTTGGTAATAATTAGAATATTTTAAAAGAGTGTGCCTAACACTACAAAGAAGTAGTTGCTGGTTAAAACTAAAAAATTAAGTAATTGGAAATTAATAATAGTTCTATCAATTAAGCTTTTTGCAAAACTTTCTTCCCCATGGTTTGTTTGAAGCTTACGTTTACGTTCTAAAGCTCGCCACTCACGTTCCAACGCCGCAGTAAGATTTTGTCGAATGCGATAAAATTGAACATAATTTGATCGTGTATTTTTGCTGTTCGACCAAGTCGGTGCGATTTGGTCGCAGACAAACATGTCAGTCTGCCACAGTACAACAGTGTTGGTTGGGTCGTTTATTTGATCGTGTATTTCGACTTTGTTTGTTGTCGACAATTGTTAGATTGTACGATTTTATTACTGCGAAACAAATCATTTGCTAGTGAATTTCGAAAATGACTTATAGCGAGACATTTTTAAAAGATTTTTTAGACCAGTATAAAGAGCAGGGATGTCTTTGGTAAATAAAATCGCCAGCCATCATAATCATGACAAAACCGCTAGAAAAAGAGCTATGGACATTTTGGTTGCTAAATTTCAAGAAGTGAAAGGTTTTTGCACCACCACCTATACGTTTATTGTGTTTTTTCGTCTTTTTTCGGTTATACAAAGCGCAAGAGCCGTTAAGAGTACATTTTCATTTGACATGTTTATTATTTGAAAGTAAAACTCGTACTGCAAAATCCTAACGTGTGTGTCCCCATCCGATTTCCAACACAATTGTACTGCAATCTCATTCGACAAAATCGTACTGTGGCGTTGGAACGTGAGTAGAAAAGCTGCCAACACGAGTAAAACTGAGCTGGGAGGTTCCACCAACTTCTTTAGGCTAATAGTACCTTAGAGAAAATTTAATTTGTGGAAAAAGTGCTCTGATACGTATAACTCTACCTCTTAAGTAATTTTGAAGGTGTAAATGACACAAGAAAACTTATATATAAATTTATAACAGACAATCGATGAAACTAAATTACATACAGATCTCTCTGGCTTTGGATAGAGTGGGGTGGGGTGGGGTGGGTTTATAGTGTACAACCGCATCAAAGTCGTTTATGATAAAAATCATTTCTGTTTTCACTTCGAGATTAAAACTGGAAGCTTTTTCAAATGATTCATTACCTTATGGGAAACTAAAATCCAATGATACAGATACAGATGCCCCTTATGGGTCAAAATTGCCCAAAATGAAAAAGGTAAAGAATATCGCGGTTTCTTGGATTTTTGAGCCACCCCGTACAGGATGATACTTTGACGGCCATCGGATTTTGCTACCCCAGAAGGTAAGGAATCGTTTAAAAAAGGTTCCAGCTTTTAATCTCGAACTAATAGCGCGCTATTCAACTTCAAAAAGCTTCCTATTCCTAACTTGGAAGTACGATAAAGATTTTGTTTAAAAAAATCTTTAGCTACGTCCTTATTCTACGCGATGTGATATGGCAAAGCAGGGTCTAAACAATGCAACGTTCTTGCTGAAAGTTTACCGTCCTATCTTCGCTAAAATCAATGTCAACTGACATCTTTGTCGTACCTCTGTGTTTTTGCGCAACACGAAAACAATTAATCAATTAATAGGATCTTTTTTGTAGGAAATTTTGTATAAGGATAAATTTTCAGTAGGAATGATAGTTACAGAGTTATAAGGAAACAACGAAGAAGAGCCTTTAAACGCCCCCCCCCCCTCCCCCCGCTTGCTCTCCATCCTCCGGAACTTTTAGAATGTACCTATTGCAGATTCCAAAGAAAAACTGTACTAATTTTCAAAACTCTTAGATTTTTTCCCTTCAATTTGTCTTATTTGATTGGGTTATTTCTTATCTTATTTGTTCATATGAAGTTTTCAAATTATTATTATATTGAATTGGTTCTCGATTGGTTTGGTTGCAGCTGGTAAATTCGATTATATAATTATTAATGAAGAAACGATGATAAACTACAATTATATTGTTCACGGCACTGCAAAAATCAGACCATATGTAGGTACATAAGTAGAAATTTATTACTATGAAACGTTGACGATAGAACGATATCAAAATAACAGATTTAACGGAAAGTCTTAAAAATTAAATAGAACAAACTACCAAGCAAAAATTACAAAAATCGAATAATTACCTTATGATCTTAATCGGCTAACAAGTGTTTTCCATTTAAAAACTGAAATCCCGTAAAACGGTCGCACAAAATGGGAATTCAAATCCCTCCTATTACTATTACTATAGTACTAATTATGCTTCAAAAAGCGTCAAATCTCTTATTTAAAGTTGACTTTTTTGATTAATAAAAATAATTCAATTGAAAAATTGAAAGCACAAACTTTTAAAACGAAAGTCAAATGTTGAATGCGAACAATTTTACACCTGATGCGATACGAATGAAATTGAAGATAACGACAAATAGACGAGACGGACTAAAAGCCTACGTCATCTCTTGCGATTGATTATAAAGAAACAAAATTTCAAATTTAAACTGCAAAGTATTACCATGAATGGTAATGTAAGAAAAAAATTAAATACGATCACTTTTACCCCTAACGTAACAATAGTCCAGTCAATGGGGAGAAAAACAGGCCTTTGCTCTACAAAAGGTAATGTAGTTCTGAATTTTGAATATGTTATTGAGTTAGGGGCCCTGATGAAAAATTCAAGTTTTCGACCCAGAGGGGGTCCGCGCGAGCCGCCATCTTGGATTAAAAGAACGAAGAATTGGTTTTTCCGATTTAGCTTCTTAACGGTTGATCCCACGACAAAACTGTCAAATTCAACTTTGAAGAGGACAAAATTCCCTACCATATTTATTCTATTTACTTTGTTCCTATCTGTTACGGTTTCTGAGATATAAGCTGGAGAAAATCGCTATTTTTAGAAAAAATGAATTTTTTGGGTAAACTTCGCTTGGAGACTTTTTACCTTTCATTTGAGAGAAAATTCTTTGGAACAAAAGTTGTAGGATTTTAAGTTGCCTTTAAATTGAGTGTATCGCTGATATTTTAGCTCAACCAGATATAAAGTTAGAGCAGTTTTATGATAACCTATAAATGTCGAAAAATGAGTCATGAGTGTTCGTAGCTCGAAGTTTTTGTTACAGCCTCCCCCCCCCCCCATTCACATATAACAATTTTTCTCACATTTCAACATTTATTCCATTTAAAATGGTTAATGGGGGGGGGGGGGGGGTAGAAATGTTAAGCGAATTTTCTCGTTTATATTGCAAATAACCTGTCTCATATTATGTCGACAATTAACAATTATTATTGGAGGGTAGTGTTCAAGAAGAGGGGATTCGACCTCATATAACATTAAAATCGGTTCAGGGGTTCGGCAACCACATGCGTTCAAAGATTGCGGTAAGTCGCACTTCCCCATGAAACCAGGTTTGTCGGTACTCTTTTGACCATAACTCCAAAACTTTTTGTCCGATCCGCAATTTCTTTTTTCCATCTCAAAGCTGGTTAAATTTACTATCAGATTCTTTATATGAAATTTTGATTAAATCCTATAAAATACCCACACTAGCCCACTGAACATGTGGAAATCGTCATATTTCGCAAAAACGTACACATTTAGCGTGGGGTGAGATGAGGTATTTTCACGGTATTTAATTAAAATTTCATATACAGGGCTGATAGTAAATTTAAGCAGCTTTTAGATAAAAAAAATCAATTTTAGATCGGACAAATAGTTTCGGAGTTATTGAGAAAAATGTACCAAAAAAACTTGGATCCCATAGCAGTACGCGGTTTTTAACGTGCTAGGATTTTTATTTTATGGAGCTTGATTAAAATCTCATATATGCAGTCTGATGGTAAATTTAACCAGCTTTCAGATGAAAAAAAGAAACTACGGATCAGACAAATATTTTTGGAGTTATAGCCAAAAGAGTACCGACAAACCAGGTTTCATGGAGAAGTGCGACTTACCGCAAGTTAGCCAATCTTTGAACGCGTGTGGTTGCCGAACCCCTGAACCGATTTTAATGTTATATGAGGTCGACCCCCCCCCTATCCAATCCCCCAATATGAGACAGGTTGTTGGCAATATAAACTAGAAAATTCGCTCAACATCTCTACCCCCCCTCCAACATCCATTTTAAATTGAATAAATGTTTAAATGTAAGATAAATTGTTATATGTTGATATGGGGGGGGGGGACAAAAACTTCGAGCTGCAAACACTCATGACTCATTTTTCGACATTTATAGGTTATCATAAAACTGCTCTAACTTTGGATCTGGTTGAGCTAAAATATCAGCGATACACTCAGTTTGAAGGCTCTCAAATGAACGGTAAAAAAGTCTCCAAGCGAAGTTTACCAAAAAAATTTATTTTTTCTAAAAATAGCGATTTTCTCTAGCTTATATCTCAGAAACCGTAACAGATAGGAACAAAAAATCGGAAAAACCAATTTCCCCCCTCAAGGTCGAAAACTTGGATTTTTCATCAGAGACCATAACCCAATAACATATTAAAAACTCAGAACTACACCACCTTTTGTAGGGAAACACCCCCCATTGACTGGACTACAAGGAACTGCCCCTTAAACGTTTTTGGAGTGTTTATGAATTACCCTGTATATTTCTTTTAATCTACATATTATTGTGTGACCATTAAGTTGTGCAATTTTACTCTTACCTAATAGGTATCTAAATGAAGTTGCCTCATTTATAGTTTCCCAAATTACAACGAAAAGACTTGTATCCGAGACACTTCATTTTGAATAATGGAAATGAAAATTCCTATTTTGAGAGTAAAAATTATTTTTAAATGATTTCAGCATTTAAACAGGTAGGAATAAAAACACTGATTGTATAACACTTTAAGAAGAAAATAAAATTAATTTTTGGCTTATTTTCAAAACGTTTGGTACTTCAAATAGTAGCTTTTTAAACAGAACGGGAACCATATATTTTCGAAACCAATAAACACAGTTTTTCACTAATAGAATCTTATGCTATTGGAAAAATCCTTGTAATATTTTGGAAAACCTTCACTTTTTCACTAAAAGCTTCAGGTGGTAAAATGTAGAAACTGACTTTTTAGTTTATCGCTCATGATTCGATAACTAGGTACGTACTTTTACATCAAAGTGTTCCTATAGAAAAATAAAGTACTACCTACATTAAATTGTCTTCAAATTATGTCTCCAGACAATGTCAATTCACCCACTAAATTTGAGCAGATTCTGGTTATTTTTTGTGGTAGTAGATGCATTATTCTTAAATGAGAACCCCTTAGAAATTTTAGCTTAAGTTGGGAAAAACCTAAAATTTTGACAAATTTGTTATACACAGAGACCTTCAATCGACACTTTATAGAAATGACGAAAAACTGTGAAAACTGATTGTGATTCATTGTGTTTTCTTATGAACAAAATGGAAACGACGTGACACGAAAAAAATTGAAAATAAGGAAATATAAATAATTAGACCAACTGAGAGCATAAGTCGTTTCATCTGATTATAAAGAAATCAAGTTTTAAATTTAAACTTCAAATTATTACCGTCAATGGCACCTTTAGCCCCTAACAAAATCCGCAAGTTTTCTTAATTGAACCCAGCTAACCACACATATATATTTATGAAATTTATCTGTTCCTATTATGGAGAAGGTATTTACTGTGAGTCAACTTTTAATCCATATCTGTCTACTTATAAACAAGTTAATTACAACATACACATTAAGACCTTATTAATTATAAAATACATCATATTTAATTTAATTTAATATGACTTGTAACAAGTTTAAAATTGTTTTCTTCAGATTTGCTATACCGGTGTCTTGGGTAAGCACAAAAAGTTCAAAATCCGATGTCTACGAGCCTACAGACATTTGCCAGAGCAGACAGTGAGCATCAGGTGGAATATGTGTTCGACGCACGACGTTCTTTTTTTTATTATTAAAGAGTTGGATTATTACTATTACATAGAATATTCCCTCAAGTATTTCTTATTGCTCCTAAGACAGCCAGGCTTTTCTAATAAAAATTTTTAAACGCTAAACATGCACCTACCTGAAATATCCGATAATTAAAATTTCCATGAAATGAGTTCCTCGGCATTTACTTTTCGCGTAAAATTTAGTACTAAAGAAAAGTTAGCATAAATATGCATTAATACGTAATAAAAAACTGATATATGAAAGTAAACCTATATTAACGATATAACGCATGTATAAGCTGAAAGTGTTAACAATCAAAATTTTATTACCAGTGCCGCACAAATAAGTACGCATTGAACATCAAATAAAACAAACTTTACAATAAACCTTCTTCCAATAAACTTACATTGTGTGCACATGTATAAAAAGTAAGAAGAAACTAAAGAATTTACACCTTTTTCTTCTCTATAAACACTATGGGAAATTATAGACGTGAAAGCAAAACGTTTATACTAATGTTGCTGTAAAATGTCTAATATACGTAATGGCGTGCTTAACGCCTTTTAACCTATGTCCCCTAAGAAACTATGAAATTAAGATCTGCGATTCACAATCCCATTACACGTTTGCATTTTTTTTCCTTTTTACAACGAGACAAGTCATCTTCATTTTGTACAAAACGTGATAACTCGGAGAGGATATTAAATTATACTATTATGGCTAACGTGAGGTGCTTCGAGCATGATGGGGAAGTGGAACGGTAAAAACTTTTGTTTAAAATCGTATCATCACCTCGGATTACGAAAACAAATTTTAGGCAATTTGTAACTGTTCTTAAAATCAAGTTGTTCTTTTGCTATTATACAGTGTGTTTATTTGAAAACTTCCCAATTACTCGAAATTTAATTGATGCGCGCTTTTAACGAAAAATGCGTCGGTTTAGAAGCGGAGGGGGAACTTCAAAACAACCGTTGATTAACTTTTATGACGGGCCCTTTCACCCCTAGCAACCCCTACTTGGAAATACAGTCTGTTTTGACATCTTGAATGTCTATATCTATACTATTGGAGTTTTAAAAACTTCAGTCTTTAAATATTCCCAAAGAAAGAAATCAAAAGGCGTTAAATTCGGAGATCTTGCCGGCCATTCTATACTCCTTGGTCGAAAATGTATATAGTGACTCATTTTAAGAACACTAGACAGCCACGAGAGGTGAATCGTGCAAGACGCGTCAATCCCAATACACAAGCCTATGGATTGACCCGTCTTGCACGTTTCACCTCCCGTGGCTGTCTAGTTCTTAAAATGAGTCACTGTATACATTTTCGACCAAGGAGTATTTATAGTGCATCTCTTCTACCAATCCATTGCCTAGGATCTTAAAAAATTATGATTTTATTTCACCATCATTACATCATGAAAACCCTTCCTTGGGTACCCCCCCCCCCCATCCACAGAATTTCAGTGCAGTGCTTACTGTAAATACAAGCATCAGCATGCGGCCCTCTTCGAGGATATAAAGGCCGCGGATGGACCAATATTAATAGGAACGAGACGGATAAATAGCCGGATATAATATAAGAGGCCTTTCTAAGGAACTTTTTAGGCTGTATGTAGAAAAAAATATTGACTAGTTGAGATGCTCACTCAAATTCTCCTAAGACCAGCACAGAATAGAGAGTAGTTTGTTAGAAGGTTCCGTGACCTATAGGCGGAGGCGCTACTCCGGTATGAAGAATGTAGAAACTCGATATAATATAATAAATTCTAATTAAGTTTATACTTAAAATAGTTAATTTTAATTTTATTCACTTAATTATTATCTAATAATAAACAAATGATTAAATTACCGCGAGACTGGCAAGTTTCAAAAAGGTATTTTTTCAAATTGTTCCACAAATTTAAAATTAACGCATGTGAAGAATAATTAAACGAGGCATTTAAATTACAAATTCTTTGTATATACCTGCATTTTTTGTCTCGTTTTACTTTTATTACCAAATCTAAATTTAAATTATAAGATTATAACCGCGTTGCTATTCTAAATATCTATAAAATGAACCTTTTAACTCGGCTTCACATCCGGCAATAGAACGAAAATGTTATGATTTGTTTGGATTGTACATTAACAAGTTAAAATAATGTATGTACTTATATATTCCACATCCACATGGATACATGAATTAAAAATTACCGAAAGCTTCCAAATAAAATAGAATTTTGTTGGCAAACGTTAGTTCGTAAATTGACTTTTATCCTCTCTCCATGTTAATCTACCAATTTGTATGTTAACAATTATTGCAAAAGTGATCAAATAAACATTGAAATTGAAATATTTATTTATCGCCTTTTATGAACTATCGTATAAGTCTAAAACAAAAATGACACTATTGGATATTGGAGGTACGTCTTTACCTGCACATAATTTTTCGTTTATTTCAACCCAATTTATGGAATGCAATTCGGTGGCAAATGGCGCGATAAACGAATTTAAAGCCGGCAATTTGGAAAACGTAACAACGTTTTCAACAATTACAAAAACCATTATATAAATTATACAGTTGCACGTAATTTGTCATGCGTTGTTATCGCGTTATATAAAGAGCGATATGAGTTCATATATCAGTCTACCGTGTTACACAATCAGTGTAGGTAATGTAGTATCTGCTATTCATTAAGCTAATGCATTTATTTCGTGTAAAGTAAAAACTTAACATTCAGATCGGTAAAATTGAACTTTTCAAGTTGTCATTATGACAAAACCAAAGAAAATACGATGCAGACTATCTACAGCGTATCTCCCGGACAGAAATTCCTCCATAGAGTAGAAACAATGCTTATTCAAATAACTACTCTTATCAGTTTTTTAAGGCTTCTCCGACAATGCTCATGGGACGATGATTGTATAGCTTGGCATCAATAGTATTTTTTGAGACATGGAAAGTCTGAAACGCTGACTGAGCGACTGAATGTGTGATTAATCCGCATAAAAAAAAGATTGACAGTGATCGCTGCAACCAATCCCTGCCAACAATATAACAGCTGTCTTTTGTATGCGACGACCCCCCACCCCCCGAACGACCGCGTAAGCGATATTCGAATGCACAAACGAGAAATAAGCCATTTGCCAAAACACTAAAACTAACACATCTTTTGAGCCGCCTAATGACGAACAAGATGCTAGTCAATCCAGATATAAATGGCCAAATCAAGTAAGACTGTCATCTAATAGTGACGCCCAATAATTTCACGCATTTCCCAGTGAGGTGCCTTCTGTTACTTGAAATAATTAGCTTCTGCGTGTTGTCGAAGTTTAATTTTAAGAGAAAACTAGAAAACCAAAAATTAGCCTCCTCAAAGTCTGCTCAAAGAAGTTACTCAGACTCTTAAATCTATGATGGACAGTATGTCCGCAAAGAAAATCGTCTTTGCAGGACCCGACACATGACAAACCAGGTCGTTTACATAAACAACGCCAGGCCCCAGTATCGACCCCTGAGGCACAACATAATTAACAGACCCAAGAAACAAGCTACCATTCTCGAAGTGAACCCCCTGTCTTCTCCCAGTCAGGTATGATTCAAATAGTCTAAAAACCACTCCCATGACAATTTTCCCACCAATAACAGCTCATGCAAACCCCTTAAAAGCCATAGCCCTACTAAAGTTGCACAACGATAGAACCGAATGCTTGGCCTGCTCCAAACCCCGAATGCTTGGCCTGCTCCAAACCCCGCATGCCGTCACCCACCACACTAAGTAAAGCCTTCGTAGTCGAGAGCCTACCGTGAAAACCAATCTGCGCCTCAATCAAAATCCAAAACCAGCCTCGATTTTAAAATCACCTTCGTGACCTTCCCAAATGTGGTGATTATAAAGATTGGTCGATAATTTTCAACCGATCTTGGGTTTTCTTTTCGAAACAAAGGAATCACCCTTGCGAACTTAAAACAGCTAAGAAGCGCCTCCTCACAGAAACACCGATTTATCAGACCAGACGGATGGCACGGTAAATTCTTGAACTGTTTTAGAAATCCACTATTAGCAGCTTCCGACGACTAAATCTCTGTTTGAAATCGGAACAAAATTGACCACAGATAACCGAACCATCGAAATAAGGCAATGATGGTTTGGATAATAATAATTTCATTTCTCGTTTAATTCCTTTCAATAATTTCCGTGGATTCCTTGTAAACTTCCTCAAGGTCACAGTTTATGAGGTTTTCTACTACTTATACAACATCAAGTTACGACAATGACTCGATGCTTTATGAAAATAACGCTTGAAGAATATTATAAGAGTCTTTTTTATTTGAGCACATTAATTGTTTAAACAAAAAACGTTTTAGTAATTGGAATAAATCGAGTTGGCCGTGTTTGAAAATAAAGTTAACTAAATAAAAACAATGCTATATTTTTCAAACAAAACGTTAATCCAAAAATCCCCCATAACCAACCCCGATCCCAATTAGTTCAGAGTTGCGGTTTTCTACTCCATTACGATTTTTCTATATTGGAAATGGGATTTGTAAACAGAAATTAGGTCAACGCAAACGGCTGTGTTATATTATAGGGGTGGTTTTTAAAAATTTAATAATTGGTTATACCATTTCGCATTTAAGAGCGAAATTTGGGCTGGCATAGTTTTTTTAAATGATGTAATTGGGAATGCACAAGCAAACAGCTCTCATCTTAAGCAATTTTCTTTTTTATTTCTTACAATTTCAGGAATTTTAACAAGGAAATGCAAATGAGCCTCCCAATTTTGTTGTAATTTCGAGTAAAGAAGAAGAAAAATAAAATAATTTAATGACCAACTTGTTAGTTTTAAGTTGGTATTTTTATTTGATATAATAACAAAATTCTGTTAAATCCCACGATAGGGTGCAGCTGATACGGAGTAGCGTGTCAAGGTATAGTAAAAGTAAAAATTTATGGAATATATTGCGTTTTGTGCGTAAAACTAAGGCCAGGCCCATTCCGACACACATAAAGGGTCAACGGTCAGCTGGTGTGGATCTGGGCCACTTATATAATATATATAAAAACGAGGCAATCCATACTGCGGATATGCGCACAAAACGACCCGCAATAATATTCGCTAAACATTTTAACACCCCCTCCAGTAGTAAACGTGTGTAAGAAAGGAAAATAATAAATAAATTCCGAAACCGCCAAGTTGACACTTTAATTCTAATAAATTTCGAGTGATTTGAATAGAAACTCAACAACTACCAATTTATGCAATTAAATTTACACTTTTACTAATAGCGAATAGAAATAATGATACACGATTTAGGTAAATGAAGTATGCAAATTAAAACTTTAAATTATTATTCGCCTGAATGTAATTTATAGAAAATTTGTAATTTAGAAACCCAAAGTTTAACGTGAGAGAATTCCCCACTTACCAATTATATCGATAACTTTCTTCTTCTTCGCCTCCTATCGTATACATCTTACACACACATAATTTCGTTTATCTTGATTAAAATTTGTCTCGACCGTTAAGTAAACATTGAAGAAGATATGTTTTTCACGCATGGATGCGCCTTTACATACTCGTTATTTACAAATAATAATAATTCATCTACGCTGGATATTGTTAAAAATTTGAAATATTAATCGGCAGATTTAATAAAGTGGGAAACTTTATTAACTTAATCCTCCAGTCGTGGACAGTAGAAGAAGAAATCATCGTCTAGTTTCTGCAAAGTTCAAGGATCGAGAAGAGAGAACATAAACATAAAGACATAATAATTATTGAAATAGGAAAAGAAAGTTTTCAGTGTTAGACTAAAGCAAATCTCATTTCGCTTGTGTTATACCCTAAATGGACGACCCCTAATTTAATTAAAATTTAAAACGAAAACCTCGGCCAAATTTTAAAGTCGGTGAAAATTCTTGACCCAAATAAGTTTTCTTTATCGCCCCAGTTTGAGAAATAACAAACATAGTTCTATATTACTATCGTGTATAAACACAAACTTGGAAAAACTTAAACCATAATAAATATAAATTAAATCCTTGTTTAAGTCCATTAATAAAGCTAAATGCGTCATTAATTTCATTTCAAAAGAAACACTTCATAACTTCCGTAAAAATTTAATGAACATTCCTACTAATAACACAAAGTTTCCGTAAACGTTAGATGAAGATGTTAAACACATCTTTGTCTTTCGATTTTAATTTAGTACGAAAATAAACACAAAGGCAGTCCGAAGAAGTAAAACTTAAAAACACCTCGTTCTGAAAGCATTATAACAAGCGCATTTCCTGAATAGATCGTAAATTAGTATAAATCCTAAAATAGAGGTGCTCCCGTAAAGGGTGAAGTAGGGTGAATGGTCGTTCTAGCTATATATAGTTGCGATCGTAAATAAACAGTTCGCAGGTGTGGCGCGTTGAAAGGATCTAAGCACGCAGGATGGTATTTTCACAAGAACAAATCTATCAGTTTTATCGACTCGAATATTTAGAAGATGTCTCATTCTCATTCAGGCAAAAATATAGCGTGATCGGCTAATTGGAGCCTTTTAATTATTATAAATTCTGCTCTAACGGAATTCCAATAATAAATTTATTAAATAAAAAAGCTTGCAAAGCAGACCTCTTTAACTAAGTTCACAGTAATCTCCACTTTCTACAGTGTGTTGCACTTTTACGAGTTATCATATCAATAACTGAAAAAGCTTGTATAATGAATTTCTAATTTCAGTATCTCGTATGTCCTTCTCGAGCATCTATCACAGCTTCATGACATTGCGGTGTACTGCTAATAAGATTCCCGATGGGCTCTTGCTGCTGATTGTCCCATTCTTCTTGCAGGAACTGACGTAGCTCATTTAATGAAGCAGGCTTGGGTCTTCGACTATGTAATCGTCTTTTCAGCTCATCCCAAAAATGATCTATAGGATTGAAGTCAGGAGTACAGGTCGTCCAACATCTTCGATATCAGAATTAGCCGTCACACTTGGTCTATGGAAGACAACGAGGCTGTAAAACCATTCAATGAAATGCCGCCCCGAATCATTATAAAATCACCTCCAAATCGTTCGCGAGTTCTTCTCCACATTCTTTAACGACCAAGAGCTAATCGAGTAGTTCGATGCCGTCTAGACATAATGGGGCATATTTCAGGGCATCTAGCGTGAAGGTTTACTTCTCTTAACCTTCTCCTCACTGTTCTCTCACTTATTCTTATGCTTCTTGTGGTTTCAGGGCAGTTTTGTAGTTCTGGGGCGGTAAGAGTGCGATTTCGTCGTCTACACCCGATGAGGAGCACTCGTCTTCTACCGGCATCATTAGTCTCTTTAAGTCGTCTTTGAAGTCGAGAAATTGTGGATTAATTCACTCCTAACAGCACTGAAACATAATTATGCTGTCTTCTTTCTTCCAACAACACGAATTAAACATTAATACGCCACTGTTGCTATAATCAGGCCAGGATTTACGGATTTATCATTTACCATTAGGCTAACAAGGCCGCAACTTAGGGGCCCGGCTTAAAAGCTAAGCGAGTAAATATTTTATTTTGTGGAACATCTGCTTTAGAGACACTATCAATCAATGTTTGTGTAAAACATGTTTTGAAAACTTTTTGATCGCTGTCCACTTCATAAGAACACCTGCTCATTTCAAGACAAGTCTACCCATGAAGTGGACACTTTTCAAAAAAAAATAAATGAATAATTGACTGAAAGTCTAAAGCTGGACACACACGTAAGGGTATACCTGAAGGTAAACCTGAAGAAGCTTCACTTTGGTATTACGTTTATCCACACACGTAAAAGGGTATACCTCAGGGGTGGGCAAAAGCTGGCCCGTTGAAAAATCCCGCATGCAATTTTTTAAATCTCTTTTATGCGATTTTGTTGAAATCAACAATATTAGTGTGCGTAGTGTACATATAAATAATGAAATATATAAATAATAAAGAGTATTATAATTTCGAACAGCCGTATGTTCGCATGTACCCAAGTAAGAATATTTATTATTACTATTATCAATTATTAACTGTCAAATTTCTTTGTTTAAATGCTTTAAAATGCAAGTGTTTTTGTCAAAAAATTTCTTGGGCAGGGAAAAAACTCCACCCAAAATATTCGCATGTGCACGCGTACGCGGTATAGTCCTCCGGCCAGGGGGGCTGGAGCCGGCTCGGTCCGGCTCGCGCGAGCCGGTTGTTAAAATTTTTGAAACTTGGCAAGCCGCTTGTTAAATTACTATAAATTAAAATTGATACATAATAAGGAAATGGAGGAATGTAGCTCAGGCTCCATTTATCTTTTGTTAAAAGGGGCCTCGGAATTCTCCAACAATATTTTTGGTTTTTCTGAAATAATTTTCCTACTTTTTGTTTTTGCGAAACTTCTTTTTTGGAGAAACTATCAATCGCTACTAAAATTCCTAAACTTAGTTTTAAGCCGCTTGACCTTGAACAATCAAAAAGTTTTGCCTGAGGCGTTATTTAATCATATTACCTATACTCTTCGAAATAATAGCGAGCCGGTTGTTCAAAATTTGGCAGCCTACCCCTGCGGCCCTGGAGACATTTTGAAAATTTTATTTTGGCCCGCGCTTAAAAGTATTTGCCCACCCCTGTTATACCTGAAGGTTTACTTGTTCAGGTTGCTTGCTCAGTAAACAGACTAGTATAACTGACACCTGAAAAAATATGAATTTTCATATATTTTCGTTTACTATGGTTTACCTGAACAGGTAAACCTTCAGGTTATACCCTTACGTGTGTGTCCAACTTTACTTATTTATACAAAAATTGTCCCATTCAAGAGAACTCTCGCTTACTACCTATTGGTGCTTTAACTATCTATTTATGCCAATACGAAGATATGCTATGCTCGTATAGGAACAAGTTTAGATATCGTAGCTCAACAAATTATAAATTTCGAAAACGGCATATTAAATATCTCTCGACATTAGTCTTGGCGTATATACGCTTTAAAAAACTTAACACTCGTTTATTTATTACAGGTATTTTCAAAACGAGTGTTTGCGAAGATGGCCAAATGCTCATAAAAAAATCTATCAAGGTTGCAAAGATGTTAAAGTTAACAACTTTGACGTTTCAGCGACCGGTTTACATAACTAAAATCATTCAATAGGTAATCTAAGCAGATTGTTAAGTTGATTTGCAAAAGAGGAAGAGTAAAATTCCTCCACGCAAAAAAAAAAGTTCAAAACATGTTTGAATTACCATTACTCGAGTGCTCGCAAATTTTAGAACTTTATAATTTTTTAAAATTAACATCCACGCCTCTACAAACTATTTATTAACGTGAGAAAAAAATCATTAACATTAAAACTTATTAGGCAACTAATTATTCGGTCGACTCCCACATTTTAAGTTATTTTGCAACGGCCCAGGTTGTTTTTTTACATCAATCAACAAATATGCACGTCAAAGTTAAATTATGTGGTCTCAAAATAACGAATTAAAAAAAAACTAATTAAAAGTGATATTTCTAAAAGCTCTACGCACGTAGAATTGCCCAAAAATTATTAAAAGCGCCTCGCTTACTCCATCCTAACTGTCATGTTTCTACCTGACGGCAACAACTCTTTCTAACACGAATCTATAATTAAAGGTTTTAAAAATTAAATTATTAAAAATAGCTAAACGTTATTTATTTAAGTAATTTATAAATACACACTTGTTGAGTATAATTTATACCTTTAACGTTTTGACTCAGTTAAATACAACAACAACCAGCGACAGAACTTTTCTATTACAAAACAAGATATTGCATTTGCATATCGAGATAAAAATCTCGAAACTTCTAAAGCGATTTACTCAAATATTTCATCCGAGTGGAAACTACATATTTCGACGAACAAAATTTTTGTTCAATTTGTTGTTGCGCTCGAAACTACTCAGATTAGAAAACAATGATAAAAAATTCCTTAAGTGCAAATAGTAAGTACTTCAGTAGCGAGCTTTAAAGTAGTAAAAGTCGCGAATTCTTCGACATATCTGCATAATAAATCAAGTAGGAATTTTCTCCATTGTTGGCAATTTTTTGTTTCGCTTTTCGTTGCCTTTTTTACTTTTTAAGTAATACCGGCAACAGTTGAAAACAAATAAACGTCAGTCAAGAGTCAAGAAAAGGAGGAAGAAGGCTTTGTAAGTTCAGATTAGGGTAGACGTTGATGAACAGTGGCGAAAATAAGCGACGAATTCTAATGAAATGCGTACTGGAGTGTATAAAAGACAAGGGAAGTTGATTGTTACAAAAGAAACTTCTAATGGAAGTTACTAGTTTTCTGAAAAATGTTGGGCTCTCGAGCGTGAAGCTTCAAAGAGTTGGCTTTTAAATATGGAAATGGTTTGGGAAGTTTACAATCAGATTACTTCTCTGCACCGCAGTTAATTTTGGAGAAGAGTCGGTTTTTATTAATGTTTGGTTTTAAAACCAGCCTACATCAAAAAAGTGCTCATGGCTAATCGTTCACAGTAATGTAGCAGGGATACCTTTATCGGTATCATGTATCTATCTGTGGTACATCTTTCTAAGTGGTAATTTAAACATTGAAAATAGAAGCGCCTTTTATAAGAAATTGATCAGTTTGTAAAAAAGCTAAAGAGCGAGTAGTTCAAGCTGCTAATGCTAGACTTAAACGTACTCTTTGTCGAGCTCTTGATTAGAAGAGAAAATTGCAGACGTTTTCTAGCAGTAATTTACGATAATGTTTAATTGTTTTTCTTGCTCTTCTAAATAAACAATTCGGTACGCTAATATTGGCATTAAACCAACAAATAAAGGAAGAGTTTCAAAAGCAAATAAAAATTAATTATGTGGGTATGCTTTAGTTACTAATTGGTTTAGTAACCAAAAAAGTTACATTATGTTACCTGATTCTGTTGTTACTCTCGGTATATTAGCCCTTTAATCATCTCTGAACTCTTGATTTTGAAAAAATGGTTCAGTTTTATTCAATAAACAAACTGGTCATTGCTATTCAAAAAAGACCGCTCAAGCGGTAAAATGGCCACTGTGGACAATAAATACATACTTAGCAAGAGCAAATTTTTGTGAATTTTAGATTTTCAATCAGCCTCCTTTGGTGTAATTTGCATGCACTCAAGAGAATGGATCACATGGATAAGTAACGAACGGTTTAGGCACTAGAGCGCGTCAAAGTTTTATAAATTCGGCCAAAAAACTGTTTCATCGCTTATAACACGAAAATTATGCACTTTTAGAGAAGTATTCTTTTATACCAAAAAAAAAGATAATTCAATTTCCTACAAATTATGTCGCTTATAGTTTTTTGTCGCATGAACAGTTGAGGTGCTAGAGCGCGTTAAGTTTAGTGTATATTAGACGTAGTGTGACCAGCAGGCAGAGTGCATTTATACTAAAATACAACATTTTTGACGTTGGCGATGCAGACTGAAAGAATTAGTAATAAAGCCGGCCGTTTGCCATTCGTAAATGGCAGCGTGAACTTGGGAAGGGGGTAGACTCGAGAAGGGTGCAGAGAAGGGGATAAAGGGGAAGGTGAGAAGTTTTTTGCTTATGACTTCAAAACTACGCGTTCTTGAGAAGAGTGACCAAATTTAATTATCTCTTAAAGATTTTTTTCCTCAGACAAACGGTTTGGGCACTAAAGCACGTTGAAGTTTGAAAAAAATGTCAAAATCTCCTAAAAAAGCCGATTCTTTGGTTTACTGCTTATAATTCGCAAACGATGGTTTTGGAATACTAGCAAAACTTTCACGTACTCTAGCGCCTAAACTTCTCATCTGAGGGAAAAAAGCTAAGAGATATAATTTGTAGAAAATTTCATGTGGCTTATATTCATATAGAAGGTCTTTTCTCATAAAGTGCGCAGTTTTTGAGTTATAAGCGAAACACAGATAAAGCGTAAAAACTGACTCTTTTCGAGCCACTCCCAAGTTAATGCTGTCATTTTGGAACGGCAGACGGTTGGTTTTATTACTCATTTACAATGTTCTTTCAGCCTGTATCGTTAATAATGTTGTAGTTGACCGTTTAGTAAAAGTGCTCGCTGCCTCTTGGGCTATACCTAGTCCATAAGTCCACGAAGTCGGAGAACCGGAGAGTTAGAGCCATGACTCGTGTTTACTGCAGGTATGTAAGATGTCGGCCTATGGCCTATGTCTTGAATTACAAGACGGTACATTAAAATGAAATTCTTAGAGCAGTTGGCCGTCATCCACTAGATTGTTAATCATTAAAAGCTAAAAGACATAATTTGTAGGAAATTTAATGTGGCTTATATTCATATGAAGGTATTTTCTCATAAAGTGCGTAGTTTTCGATATATAAGCAAAACACAAAAAGAACGAACAAACCGACCCTTTCCCCACTAGATTGTTAATCACTTTATACACATAAATCACCGAAAGTATAGGTCCAATGCGACAAAGCCAAACTCTAAAAGTAGATCCACATGATGCCTTATCCAATAATTAGGATACGCAGGATATACCCCGTACTTCTAAAATATAAATATCTAATAAACTTTTTTGTACTTTTTGTATGACCCCTATGTAGGTTATAATGGGGAGACCAAATAATCGAATTACATTAGAAGATGCTTTTAACGTAGGCCACATACGATGACAAACTAGAAAAACTACTGGGATCTCTGATATGATTAAAGAAAAGCCGCAAAAGACCATACTGTATGTATGTATGCATATTTAAATTCAGATCTCAGATCGGGTATTTTGAGATAACGACTTACGAAGAGAGTAAGCCCAAAAGTGTATCAGCTTTGGAAGATATACATTTTTCAATCTATTTTGCACACAGTTTCTAACCGCATAAAATAAATTCATTAAAATTACTATACGCGCGATTATTCGGAAAGGAAAAAAAATAAGATGAATAATCTACGACAAAAAAGTTCTAACCGGCTCTTCAAAAATAAATTTCAATTAAAAGTTTCCATATTTTTCGTCTCTCATTTGATCTGCCCTTTACGATAAGTCTACATTTTTTAATTAAAGAGTTAATAAAAATAAACGGACAAAAAGAAAAAGAATAATAAACCCTTTATAGAATCTATAGACCGAAAATGGTATTTAAGTACGTGACATTTTCTTCAAGAAACAACCTGATCAATAAAATTATTCCCTAGATATTTCAACACAAGTGCCTATAAAAACGCCTTAAAAACTTGCACTACTGTAGAGATATTAATTTAGACGATAAAAAAACTTGTATCGAGTAATTGCATTACCTACTTATACTACTCAAGTACATAAAGTGTACTTAACCTACAAAATTATAAATTCAACTCAGCGAGACACTTATTTATAATATCCAAAAACTAATTTAAATTATTCACTACACAAATGGGTATGTCGCAAAAACTTACGCGACGTGACTAGAAAATAAAAGTGTCGAGAGTTTTTTCATTAAAATTTTATAAGTTTCATCTAATTAATAATTAAATTAATTAAGTCAACTTAAGTTTCTTTACGCTCTAAACTTTGAGTGCTCGATAACACTTAATGGCATCCATTATGACTTCGAAACAAAATATACTCGCTTAAAAGGGGATGAAAATTTAAAACGTTTTCATAGAGACAACTTCGTAAAATTTTCAGTACGTGCTAAATGCATGTCCGCTGGTTTGACTTTCTGAAGATGATTTTTCCCGCCCATCCGCTCGCATTTGCTCGCCTGCCCGTCTGTCTGCAGGCATTTGTTTGGGCATCAAAACCAAATACTTTTGTGTCGCTGTTCTAGCTCTAATATCGCCCACTTCATCAACGGTCATACCCATACCATTACGCAAATGAAAAACTTTTTGAGTTGACAACCTATTCTTAGGTAATAGAACCTCTCTCACCCAAATTCTGTTCTAACAATATACACCTGTTGCGTGATTGATACTTTTGACATCAAAAGAGCAATATTTTGGCAACACCCAACCCAACATTAGAGTTCCTTGACTCCGATAGTTAAAACTAACAAAAAATAATGCCCACCTACATCAAGTAAATTTTAATGAACACACTGCAACGCCATTGTATCACCTCAACTCGTGATTTTAGTTCTATAATTCCTCAAATATTTATAGTCGTAAACGTATACAAACGTAATTTTAATTAAGATCCGTATCGTGATATATGATTTATTTTGCGAAGCGGCCCATAAACTGGTCTCTTAGACAAAAAAAAGAGGACTCGGATAAAACAATATAAGCAGACACGATCTTGTTCTGCATTATTTTGTTGGTTAAGTTGAGTAATTTAATAGGCGTTTCCTCAAGACGAGTCGGCCTTGGCTCTCTTTTACAGCCTTATCTTTTTCAATCAAAGTTAACTCGTTTGAAACCGCCTTTGTACCAGAAAATAATAATTAGGTACTCCGTACAATTATTTTTATGTGAGAAAAGGGGTAAAATTTATCAAAATATGTCTGGACGCGCTTATTATGTCACTCGAGGTAATTATTAAATGAGGAAGTTGGCTAATAGTCCATGAACGACAGCTGCTGCTGCGGTTTGACGTGACGAAAATGGATGAGCGTCGCTTCAAAGCAGGTGATATGAGAAAGTTACAATGGCTGCTGCCGAAGAAGAAAAGAATAGATATGAATGACATTGCAATTGAATTAAAAAGAAACATACTTTTTGAGTCGTGTAAAATTGTGTAATGTGCATAATATGCGAAGATACCGTCCGATACCTTCTCTAGCGCTATGAAAACATATCAGTGCCGTGTGCCGTCCTGTAAGCTGTAAAGCACAAGGCACTTCAAAGTTAATTGACCATTTTAATTGTGCACCTGCACATAAACAATAGGCGAATCCTCTGTTAATTTGCGCTCAAATCAGTTTCTTTTCTAAGGCGGAAAAGTTTTTAATCGCCGATGTTATGCCCTCTCGTTTCGTTCGAGCATCTCCTGCGTCGACTTTCATAAATATTAATAATATTACAAACGTAAATGTTCTGAATCTGGATCATTTATGGATGCTAAGCAAGCGCTCTGCACTTAGGCCACTTGATCGGGCCCATTGGGGCCTCCCGGTGGCCATCAGACCTCGATCCATCCTACTTGTTTGAACAGGAAGGCTGTTTGAACCGTGCTTGGCCAGTTCGTGTGCTTTATCATTTCGTTACTCTCATTTCCTTTACGCTCCTTGACCCAACAAAGTATAAGTACATTGTTTTTGGACTGCTCCAGATCCCTTTTGATTTTTAGATATGTCGGTAAAGACAGTGTTATATCTGCTTTGATGTTCTCAGTTGAATCCAGTAGAGTCTGAAAGTCTCTGTTAAATGTATATTTTGGAGAGATACAGTCTGCATCTATCTCCACAAGAGGTAGCTTCTTGAAGAACTTCTCGACAATTTTGGTGTGTCAGCAAATTGCATATCTGACAAACCTCGCAGTCGCAGCGCTGTTTTTGTTGCCATCTCCTCCACATATAGATCTAGCTCCTTCAGTAGGTACTGCTGACAGTATGCTTCTCATGGTCTAATGTAAATGTTGTTGATAGTGTAAGAATCGTACATTATGGTGAAAACATTTAACAGAACATTAATTTTGCCATCATCAAAGAGTTTAGACAAAGCTCTACACACTTAAGTATTTGATCAGAAAGACCAGATTTGCCCAAGTTTGTGCTCTCCAGAGAGTACTTTACTAGCAGTTTGTTATTTTGCCTTCTTCATTGGATAGATGCCTTACACTTGTAGTTATTATACAGACGACGCGACACAGTCAGCCCGACAGTCGGCCCGACAAAACCAGGTGGTAACCCCCCCCCCCCTCCCCACACGTCCTTCAATCTCGTCAGCTAGTTTTCGCGCTTTTGAACGAAGGTACGCACAATGCCTCTTATATTATCAAAACGGCAAGAAGTTCGATATTGCACTAACAATGATATTATTATTGGCTACTATTTATACTCAGTACATTTTATTACTTGTACATTACTTACTCAAAGCAAGCTCAACGGCGAACCAACCCCAAGTCTCCTCCACACGACCTGATTTGGTCAGGCGGTCGGGCCGATTTGGTCAGATCAGGTAGAATATATCAGGTCGTGTGTAGGCTTGTCGTCTGACATTTATTGTGTCGGATCGTCGGGAGTTGTCAGATGGTCCGTCCACCTGACTACCCAACCGCCTGACCAAATCAGGTCGTGTGGAGCGTTGTCAGACGATTTAGCGTGTAGGCAACACCTGATTTGGTCGGACCGACTATCAGGCCGACCGCGTCAGGTCGTGTGTAGGGGACTTTGTTGGGTCATGTGTAGGCCACACCTGATTTGGTCGGACGTAGGTACTGTCGGGCCGACCGCGTCAGGTCGTGTGTAGGGGACTTTAAACTAACCATTGCCAATAGACAATGATACGACAGGTTTAACTTAAACCTACCGTTGTGCAATTCGCCCCTAGTGTTCGTCCCAAGAAAAATAAGAAAAAAGTGGGAAAAATGGCTGCTTGAAAGAAAAAAATTCACTCACATGGCGTTATGAAAATAACTGGATGGTAATGACGTGATAACTTTTCTAATTACTTGAGAATAGATAATGAAAGTTTCTCCAAATTCTTCAATTTAATGTCGAACGAAGCACGTGTCGGCCCGTGCGTTATCTCTGCCGATACCTGTCCGACTGACACGCTATATCGTCTGGCAATGCTACCAAAAAACATGCTACAGACGACATGATTTGGTCAGATGGTTGGGTTGTCAGATGAAACGGCCATCTAACATGACCCGTTACAATAAACAGATGACAAACTTACACACGACCTGAATCTTATCTGACGAAATCGGGATGACCGACTTAACAAACCGCGTCGTCTGTAGAGCGTTTTAAGACCGAAGTCAAAACTCCAGCCTCATCTCATCTGTCCTAGTATTCTACACACCGCCTACTTGCTCAACGAATTAATATACCTGTAAAATAACAAGTTTCTCTAATATTCTTGCAGACTTTAACTGTCACCATCACTATACATAGTTGTTATCGCGCACTTGGTTCAAGTTTAAAGTTAGTGCCTTGTGTCTAACTAAGTTTTATCTAAAACTTTCTACGAAAATAGTTATTAATCTCGTACAAAACTAAGCTAAACTCTCTAAAAGTTTTAAAAGTTTCATTTTACCCCGACAGTCCCATAGATAACCAAACACCAAGCCTTTTACCTTCCCGCACATTGAAAGAACAAAAAACAGAATTCCTCATCAAACCCTGTAATTAAAATCTAAAATGTCGATCTCTTCTTAAAGGCAAAGAAATGTAACATAAAGTGAAATATTAATCACCAAACGGATAATTATTATCCGTAACATTTCCTCATCTATCATCTCGGAACGGTAATACCATAACCAAGTACAAAAGGCAACATTTTTAATTAATAAAAAAAATTAAGATGAGATTAACCCCACTTTAATACACCGAGATAAAACAAGAAAGATTCCGAAAAATTCCGAATCCAATTAAAACCATTGTCTAATTGAATTATACTTTCCATCAATATCACAACTTAGCTGAAGACGAAACTAATTCGTAACGTACCGTATTTAATTATTTCCTTTATTTTATTATAATTCGAAAATAATAGCTTATTTAATAGGAAAAAAAGTAAAATAACAAATATAATTTTCCTTGTGGTTATAATACGCGACTTATTATTAAGAAGCGTGTCTTGGTCTCATAACCGAGAGAGTTAGTTAAAAGTTTCTTGATCGTGTATTTTCAGTCTTAATAAAAGTTGATGGTATACAACCTACCTACTCATTTGTATACCTTTTAGTAATAAAACGATTTAGCGAACACGAAGTTGAGCAACAAGAGTTTTAAACAATTTCTACGTTTAACATTTTAATTGGTTATGATTTTAAATCAATCGCAGTGAACTGACGATCTCGCGTTATATGGCGTGGAGTGCCTATCGCAAAGATTAGAAAAACATAGTCATAACTTAAATATTTAAATTTAATGTTTTGAAAATGCTACTAAAGTTTGAAAATTAGAAAACACGCGTTCGCTTAACAAATTTAAATTACTCGCAATAAAAGTGAAGTTATAAGACAGTTTTACTCCTAAATGTGTTGGGTGCATTTTAGTCTTTCTTTACAAATTATTTATGCTCACTCATGTTGATGCACAATTAAAAATTTACACCTGTGATGAAGAAAGTTGTTATTGTTTACTACATAACGGTTAAAACTTGTATAGTTCGTCTGATTTGACTCACTTTGATTTTATTTAGTCTTTTGCTCGTCCCTGCACACTCGTGGCTATATAATCTTAAACTGGCTCTCAACATCAATCTCTAAAAAACATCATAAAAAATCAACATTAACATTGAGTAATAAGTAATAAGCACCTCATATTACATAAAATTAATTATATAAAACTCATCCACAGTGTAAAGAGCTGTGGATACAAGCACTGACTTTATTTTGATTTTAAATTCTTTATAGGGCAAGTCCCTTATGCTCGAATCAATCCTATTAAAGAAATTTGGCCCGAAGTAGTTTGTTGCGTTGCGAGTTCTTTTGAGCCTTGTAAAAGCAACGTCAAGGTTTGATCGCTGACGTGTGTCGTGATCGTGGATATCACTGATAGTTCTATATTCGCCCTCGCTACGCTTCACAAAGAGGAGACATTCATAAATGTATAGTGATGGGGCGGTGAGAACACCGTATTGCACAAATTTACTCCTAACATCAGCTCTAATTTCTGCAGTTCATTAGAAGGCTGGTTTATGGTACATTGTGATATATGATTTGTACCAACTTCTTTTCCAAAACTTCAATAACGTGCGTTAAAATTTGACAAAAATTACAAAATCTACCAAAAAGGTGATTTTTGTAGTTTACCACTTATAACTTGAAAACTACGCACTTTTAGAGAAAAGTTCCCATATATGGAAAAATAAACTAAGTACATCAGATTTCCTAACAAATTATAGCTTTAAATTTTTTAAGACAAACGGTTTAGGCGCTAGAGCGCGTTCAAGTTGACAAAAAGTTCAAAATCGGTTTGAAAAACTGATATTTTTAGTTTTCCGCTCATAACTTGAAAACTACGCACTTTTTGAGAAGAGCGCTTTTATAGAAAAATAAAGTACATCAAATTTCCTATAAATTACATCTATGAGGCTTTTTGTTCAGACAAACGGTTTAGGCGCTAGAGCGCGTTCAAGTTGACAAAAATTCCAAAATCGGCCTGAAAAACTGATATTTTTAGTTTTCCGCTCATAACTCAAAAACTACGCACTTTTTGAGAAGAGCGCTTTTATAGAAAAATAAACTACATCATATTTCCTATAAATTACATCTATGATGCTTTTTGTTCAGACAAACGGTTTACGTGCTAGAGCGCGTTCAAGTTTATAAAAATTCCAAAATCGGCCTGAAAAACTGATATTTTTAGTTTTCCGCTCATAACTTAAAAACTACGCACTTTTTGAGAAGAGCGCTTTTATAGAAAAATAAACTACATCATATTTCCTATAAATTACGTCTATAAGGCTTTTTGTTCAGACAAACGGTTTAGGCGCTAGAGCGCGTTTCATTTGACAAAAGTTCCAAAATTAGTTCGAAAAACTGTTATTTTTAGTTTTTCGCTCATAACTCGAAAACTACGCACTTCTTAAGAAAAGTTTATTTACAAAAAATAAACTAAAACAAATTTCCTACAAATTATGTCTGTAAGGCTTTTTATTGAAATAAACGGGTTAGGCGCTAGAGCGCGTTCAAGTTGACAAAAATTCCAAAATCGATCAGAAAAACTCATATTTTTAGTTTTTCGCTCATAACTCGAGAACTACGCACTTTTTTGAGAGGAGCACTTTTATAGAAAAATAAACTACTTACATCAAAAGTTCCTACAAACTATGTCTGTGAGGCTTTTTATTAAGACACACGGTTTTGGTGCTAGAACGCGTTCAATTTGACAAAAATATCAAAATCAGTCAGAAAAACTGATTTTTTAAGTTTACCCCTTATCCCCTTATAACTTGAAAACTACGCACTTCTAGAGAAAAGTGTATCCATAGAAAAATAAAGTACTTTAAATTTCCTATAAAATACGTTGGTTAGGTTTATTGTCAAACTCTTTGGTTTCATGAATAAAAGGGCGTATTTCGTGCTGATGGCTAGTGACGGTGTTTTTTCCAAAAATTCCAAATTTAATTAATGTTTGTCATTTTGTAAATTTGTGTACGTTGCTATAAATTATTTTCTTTTTCAGAAAAAAAAAGATACAAAAATTCAATTTCGTGAGCGTCTTTGTTTGCATAAAAATGACATCTTAACGAACTATGAGAAAGTGGAAGATCCGAGCAAATAATACGTTAACGATATGAAAACATTTAGATATAATTTTCATAATCCCGATTTTTCCAAGCGAAAGTTTCCACCCGTTTTTAAATTTTTATAAAACGTTTCACCTAAAAAAACAGAATATTTTACTCCTTATCTAACCTAATTCCCTCGATAAAATTTTTTTCCACAAAACATACATTCGACTAACGAGAACTTTGCAAAATAACACAAAAAATAAAGTAAGTACCTCAGACGTTTAAATTAAATCGGAACTGTTATAGTACTAATTAATAGAAAAAAAAATTGCCAAGCTCGCAGTTTCACTTTAAAGTGTAGCTTTTAAAATTGGAATTTTAATTGAGTTTCACTTACACTGATTGCCTTAAAAGCGTTTCCTGTATTATGTTTAATCCCAGAACTGCAGTAACTCACCTGAAACAAATAAAAAGGTAGGTATAAGTAAAACTGTTAATTTCTATTTTAATAGATCTATAAATTCGTATCGAACTCGAAATAATGGATTGCGAGTTAACAAAAAACAGAATTTTCTTTCCTCCGGGCGCTTAATAAAACATTACAACAACTTTTATATAAATTTAGGAAAAGCTTAATCGGTTTAATCCGTGCCAGATGGCTAAAACACAACCACTAAGCCTAAAATTATCTACAATCCACGTATCGCAATCGTATACTAGTGGTCGGGAAAATTAGTACAGTTATTTACTGCCGTGTTATGGTCATCCAGATATTATTTTGCGACCACCGCTCGCTTGAAAATCGTTTAATTTATAGTTTTAAAGATATTAACGATTTTAATCGTCGTTTAATTTGTATTACTTGAACCGATTATTCATAACAGAAAATGGGGGGTAAAAAGCAAATAATTTTAACTTTAATGGGTAACGGTTTCGTAGTTAATTGAGTAGGTATTGGGAAAAGGCTGCTGCTGCCGATGCTGTGGTAACAGTTTGTACAACTTTTTTCTGCATGTTTAAATTAACAACACTTATTAACACATCAAAAGAAACTTGTTAAGCGTATAATACGATTGAAAATTTTTGAATTGCGAGCACGCAATCGTTATTATTCGAGAAAATATTGGGCCGTAAGTAGATGATGTACTGGGAGTCTCAAAAGTCACGGGTCGATTACAGCCTAATTCAATTTTCATTTATTTTTGTTACTTTTTGGCAATTAAGGCGAGTGATAGTTTATTTTTTGTTTCAAAAGCTTCCGCTATTTTAAAAGTAATTCTAAACTCAAATTACCACAAGAATTTTCGCTTATAGCTAGAAAACTATGCATTTTTTGAGAAAAGTGATTCTATATGAAACTATACTACATCAAATTTTCTACAAATTATATCTGTTAGATTTTTTTTTCAGACAAACGGCTTAGGCGCTAAAGCGCGTTTAATTTTACAAAGATTCCAAACTCGGCCAGAAAAACTGATTTTTATAGTTTATCGCTTACAACTCGAAAACTAAGCTTTTTTTGAGAAAAGTGTTTCTATATAAAACTAAACTACATCATATTTCCTACAAATAATATCTGTTATGTTTTTTCTTGAGACAAACGGCTTGGGCGCTAAAGCGCTTTCAATTTGTCAAAGATTCCAAAATCGGTCAAAAAACTGATCTTTTAGTTTATCGCTTATAACTCCAAAACTAAGCACTTTTTGAGAATAGTGTTTGTATATAAAACTAAGCTCCATCAAATTTCCTATAAATAATATTTGTTATGTTTTTTCTTCAGATAAACGGCTTAGGCGCTAAAGTGCTTTCAATTTGACAAAGATTTCAAACTCGGTCAGAAAAACTGATTTTTTTAGTTTATCGCTTATAACTCGAAAACTAAGCACTTTTTGAGAAAAGTGTTTCTAAATAAAACTAAACTATATCAAATTTCCTACAAATAATATTTGTTATGTTTTTTCTTCAGACAAACGGCTTAGGCGCTAGAGCGCTTTAAATTTGCCAAAGATTCCAAAATCGGTCAAAAAACTGATTTTTTAGTTTATCGCTTATAACTCGAAAACTAAGCACTTTTTGAGAAAGGTGTTTCTATATAGAACTAAACTGCATCAAATTTCCTACAAATAATATATGTTATGTTTTTTCTTCAGACAAACGGTTTAGACGCTAGAGCGCGTTCAATTTGACCAAAATTCCGTAATAGGTTAAAAAAAACTATTATTTTTGATTTATCACTTATAACAACTCGAATACTGTTTCCTAGCTTCCGGTCTATTATATTTGGGGTGGTTTCGTTTAAAATCATTACGAAAACATATAATTATTGAAGTCCTATGAGCAAGAGCTGTGATATCACCATATCGTATTCTAAACAAATGGCAGTCGGTAAGAAAGTAAAAGCCGAGCAATTAAGCATAACGTGCACGTAAGACCAAAGACTAAGAAAGATTAATCGGAATAAGAAATACGTGTTAGCCGATGCAGCAGAGATCGGATATGATACAAAAAGAATTAAAACCATAGAAATGAAGATATGACAACTACAATTAATAATGATAACATAACAGAATGACGGGCCAATAGAAGAGAGAAAAGAGTAACATTTATACCAGGTCGTATGATGTAAAAAAGAAAAAAAAACTGGCGACGAAGACGTATTTACAAATCCTAGGTTAGATGAGTCATTGAGTCATAATACTGCAAGACTGGCATGAGCAAGCTCATGAGCAAACTTAAAAATAAAAGACTCGCGAGCTGAGCAAGATTCCATTTCAAAGGCTCGGTGTGGTCGTCTCTTTATTTCTATTAAAACCTTTTTTAGAATTTAAAAAACACGTCGAGGTGGGACGAAACTTATTAAAGGTATTAAATGTTTAATATCGTACCGGCTACTAAACAATAAGAGAAAATATTGAAACATGTGCTGGCTCATTGTTAAGATAAATGAATACAATATTGATTGCTTGCTTATTCATGCCTATTTATAAAGCAATCTGATAAATATATTTCAATTTCAGCTTCAAAGACCAATTGATTCTTTTTTTTCGACATTTTTTATTTTGTATAATAATTATTATCGGCGTAAGTGATGTCAGCGTTTTTATTCAAATTATTTTATAAAGGGGAAGGGTAGAGATAATTATACATTTTCTTATTGTTATTAAAATATTTGCAATTTAAATTTTAATAATAGTTACTCATTATTTTGATTAGAGCTACTGTGATGCTGATGATAAAATATAAAATATCTAATAGAAAATTAATTGAGCCTGGAAATTACTTTCAAGTATCTTCTCGACAAGGCTCACTTGGACTAACTTGACTTTTATAATTAAAACATTGTATATAATTCGAACGGAAACGTTTCTAATTAGGGGTAATGTACACACAAACCGTCTGAATCAAACAGTAGGGTGCAAAAAGAAGCAATTTAATCAGATGATTTAGAATGTAAATTTTGCCCTCATCTTTG
The DNA here is from genome assembly GCA_950108345.1 of Malthinus flaveolus. Classification (NCBI taxonomy): domain Eukaryota; kingdom Metazoa; phylum Arthropoda; class Insecta; order Coleoptera; family Cantharidae; genus Malthinus; species Malthinus flaveolus. Next base: position 82,451,384 of record OX467285.1, on the reverse strand, counting down.
TCGCTTTTGTTAGACTCGCAACAACTCTGTTTTTGTATGCGAGTAACACAAAAGCTTAGAATAGTATAGTCCACTTTTAATTTTCTTCGAATACGGTACCTCATAAGGCCTTTGTTGCAATTTAAAAGCAGAATAGAGTAAGTTACAGTTACGAGAGGATTGTCCTACTACAAAGTAATTGAGCTGAAGTTCCGTACGACAAATGGGATGATTTGCTATACGAGAAGAGATATACGCGCAAACGTAAAAGGAAAATCTCACTGGGCCAATGATGCTACCCTGGGGCACTCCACAGCTTGCTATAAATAAGCGTCTTATGGAGACAGGAATGAATCCACTATATCGGTAAAAATGAGCGAAATTAAATTTTAGGCTTTGCGAATTTCTTTTATTATCCTCTAACCTAACCTTTAAAGCATCCCTGTGTAATTATTATCAAAGCTTTGCAGAAACTAATACCAAGCGCTGATCATTATTAATGTTCGCAACACAGCAGGTGGACGTGTTTTAACGCTTTCCAATATTGGCGAAGCACTCTTTAGTATTACGTCTAAGCAGAGCACATAACGCTGTGTTAACGATATCAGATTTTTATAAATAAAGATTACAATCTCTTTAGATAATTGGTAACAAGGCAGAGATGTCCATTTTAAGAAAAAAAGAATGCCTTAACGAATAATAACGGTTTTCGACTAGAATATAAATGAGGATAATCTAAGAAGCGATTATATAAGAAGTGAAAAATACTACAAACGTTATTTCAAAAAAAAAGCTCGCGTTAATAAACCAACAAACAACATTTTAATCCTTTAAACTAGTTTTCACTTCTTAAACCAACATTAAATTGAAAATTAAACTTAAAAAGTGTTAATAAACCCGCATTCGGTTAAGATATGAGAAATGTTTTGAGATGCAAAAGGTATAATTAATACTTTGTGCAATCGTAAAATAGTAAAAGCTCTTTAATTAGAAATTAAAACGCTCGAAATAATTAAATCAAAGTACCTACTAGACAAATTTGTTAAAGAGTGGCTTTAGATAAGAAGTACGATAATCGCGCAAATTAATTAGACCTCAATTCGGGACTAATTCAAAATTCGAATTCAAAAACGATTTTATGTAGGAGATACAAATAAAAATTCGAAAATTAAACATTTTTGGCACTTTATCGAAATCCAATGGTTTTTTTAAAGGTATCAGATATAGATCTCTTAATTAAGAATTTAACGGCTTAATAATAGGTAGAACAAGATTTTTAGATTTAATTGATACCTTGCTGATTAATAAAAAGTGTTAGAACGTTTTATAGCTTTTCTATAAAGTATCCCGAGGCTCTTTATAAGAATACTTTGTACGAAGTGTCCGGTAAATTCACCATAAAATTTTAACTCAAATACCTTTTAAGGATGTTGAGAACAATTCAAATAATAAATTATATGTTTTGTAATGTGAGAATATCAGCAGCTTGTCATCATTAAGATTAATTTAATAAAACTCGAAAAAAAATTTCGAGCGGGGGTTAAGGCGCTAAACTGAATAATTAAATAATTATCTCTGAGGTTTAAATTTTAAGTGATGCCAACACCAAGCAGGAAATCTTCAATGGCCTAGGTCACTTGTTTTCCGATTTAAGTTACCTCAAATCTAGATACTCATTTACTCACGGGTGCTAGACACCCACGCTCCCACCTAATACACTGACCGGCAAAATTAACGCATTTTTTAAAACTTAATATTTTATTGGACAACGCCATTTAACAATAAGAAATTTATGAAAGAATAAATAAAAAAGCTTGCCCAACAGGCCCCTTTAACTAAATAAAAGTCCCCAGTAATCTCCACTTACTACAGCGGGTTGAATTTTTCTGAAAATTTTAATAAACACGAAATATCATATCAATCACAAGAGAAACTTATGTAATGAAATTCTAGCTTCAATATCTCCTCGAGCATGTATCACGGCTTCAAGACGTCGCGGCATACTGCTAATAAGATTCCCGATGGGCTTTTGCTGCTGATTGTCCCATTCTACTTGTAGGAACTGACGCAGTTCATTTAACGAAGCAGGCCTTGGTCTTCGACTATGTAATCGTCTTTTCAGCTCATCCCACAAATGCTCTATGGAATTTAAGTTAGGACTACTAGGACGTCCAATCTAATGAGTTAATTCGAACTGCATTTAAATAATCAGTAGTAATGTGAGCAACATGTGGGCAAATTTTCTCCGTTACCGTATGCAAACAATACTACATTATCTTGCAGAACATCTTCGATATAAGAATTCCCCGTCACACTTGGTCTATGGAAGACAACGAGGACTGTAAAACTATTCAATGAAATGCCGCCCCCAAATCATTATAGAGGCACCTCCAAATCGGCTTCTCTCGGCAATAGCATATTCGGCATAACGTTCGCCAGTTCTTCTCCACACTCTTTGAAGACGATTGGTACCATTTAAAGAAAACCGCGACTCACCTGTAAACAGTACTTTTTCCCAATCCTCTATTCTCCAGGTTACATATTGACGAGAAAAGCTAATCGAGTCGTTTGACGCCGTCTGGATAGAATGAGACATATTGCAGAACGTATAACGTGATAGTTTCCTTCTCTTAACCTTCTCCTCACTAATCTCTCACTTATCCTTATGCTTTTTGTGGTCTCAAGGCTGTGTTGAATTTCTGAGGCGGTAAGAGAGCAACGTTTTGGCTTGATCTCTCTGTCTACGTGGATCCATCATAAAACTTTTTTTGGAGCACCCCCTCTACCGCCCTTTTGTATTTAAACGTTACCCCGTACTAAACCCTGTGGCGAATGGCCATCTTTTCTTAGAGACTCGTAGAGCCAATAATGGAATCAGTAGAAAAATTCCCATTATCCAACAATGAGCTCCATAGAGGGAACCCTATCTCCAAAGCCTATTATCTGGGCACCTCCACATGAGAAGAAGAAAATTATGTTTATAAATTGAATTAAAATAATATTTTTCGACTCAATTTCAATCGGGGGAGGGGTGTTTAACCCCCTTCCTTGCCCAAAACCTTTTCTGTAATCAAAGGGTAAAATGTCTTTAATGTCTTTAAAATATGTATTATTCATGGTATTCGATTGTTTTTAACATTTATGACATAAAAATAACAATTCAATAAAATATTACGAGCAATATCTATTGTTTTGTAGCTAAAACGATATGGTGGTACCCGGGTACCACCATCCGCCAGAATGTATTGGCATTTCTTTATAAGGTCAAAAATCCGCTACTTGATACTCCCAACATACCTGCAATTCTAAAAATTGGCGTAAAACGATCTACTTGAAAATGTCTTAGAAGCTCGGTTTCCCAAAAATGAAATGTTTCACATTTTCAGCATAAAAAGTACCCGGGTACCACTATGAGCCACATAAGGATTTTAACGACTATTGTAACGATTTAAGTCTCTGCTAGTAATTTATTCACTAATCTATCTAATCTAATCTTAAAACTAATTCAAAGATTGCGACACAGCAAGTGACCTGACCATTTTGTTCGTACTATAAAGTTTTATGTTTTTCCTATAAAGTTCATCAACTTACATTTATATAAAGTAAACGAACTAATAAACTTCCTAAGAAAGAGTTTTGCCATATAATCGTAACATTTAAATTTACCATTATAAATGGCAATTCAGTAGTTTTTCCATAATTGTTATGTTTAACAATTTTTAATTAAAAATGATTTTGAACATTATTCTTTTATTGCTTCTAGAATTATAAACGAGCAAAAGTTTTCTTCTTTTAGCATTAGACTTGTCTCTTGTCTCCATTTTCCAAAATGAGCAGTGGAGGTTTAACGTTTGACAAGTCCTTCTTATTGACATAAGCCTAATAATTTTGTCGGCAAAATGAAAACTTGTGAAAAAGAAGAGTTTCGAAGACTAAAGAAACAAACACGTGCTCTCTGTTACCCCCCAGCTCTGCCATCCTCAAAGAAGAACCGCGTTCAGGAACCTCTGTTCCTCCTTCGTCAAAATTCTAAAGTTGTGCCCCAAATAGTTGGGAAGTGAGCTCCTCTTCCAGAAGGGCCATATAAGTTAGCTACCACAGACACCTTTCCAGTTCTCAATACCTCAAAATTATTTCTTCTCAGAAATTTCAAGCGCAGTTATATTAAATTTAAAAAACATGTAATATATTCAAGTTAAACCTGCTACTATAAGTTTAATGTTGTCATATATTAGTCCGCAACAATATTTTTCTATCTAAACTACAATTTTATGTTAATGCAAATGCGTAATTAGATATGCTTCTAAAATGGTTGTTGGTACATAAACTCCTTGTATTTTATTCGATTTTTCCAATTTTTACTAAAATGTTAGGCGTATACTATCGTGTGTCGGGCAGGTAATTGTATCTAAACATACACCCTTACATGTACTACATCTAAAGAAGCATCAACAGGTTATCCAGTTACTCGCTTTAAAATACAATTTAATTTATATAATTTGCATAAAAAGACGACTGTTACTAAAATTATTTACCTATCCAAAACGGTACGATATTAAATTAAATTTATATCCCTTAAATTTTCGGTGTAATCTCACAAAACTGAGTATGGCAGGTTGGTATTATAGGATATTATCTGGTTAGTTGTCATTGTCATTTACATGTTCTATTAAAAGGACTAGGTAATTCGGTTATCTCATGTACCTACCTACTACACGGTCCGGTAAAACGATTTGATTAATTTTAATGAAAAAGGTTTTAGAAACTTTATTGAGCATTTTCGAAAACTGAGAGCTACTAGATACTATATACGGAGTGAAAGATTAGGTTCTTGGTGCCCTTTAAAATGGTGTACCAGACAGTAGGAGTTACTATTAAAAATTTCCAAAAAGGGGTTGCTGGGGGTGAAAGAGTGCCTCATAAAAATTAATCAACGGTGGTTTTGAAGCTCCCCCTCCGCATCTAAATCGACGTGTTTTTTTCTTAAAAGCGTGTATCAAATAGATTTCCAGTTATTCCAAGTGCGAAGTTTTCAAATCAACACACTGTAGGACGTAGGTGTCTTTCAATGATAACATGAGATAAGTTAAGATTATTTCGCAATCAGTTTTTGAAAGAGATAATTCAAGGTGAATTACAAAGAGTGAGGAATCAATGATTCCTTAAAAATATGTTACAGAGCTAGTTTCAAATTGGATAACTTTAAAAAACCTTAACGGTGAAAAACCTCTTAAATTATTTCTTTTCAAAGTTAAAATAAATCAATAATCGTACAAATACAAAAAGTCAACTTAAGTAGGTTGTGAATTTTAGTTGGAGCTATACGTTCGAAAGAGTCGAGGTAAAGGTTGCTTTGGATTAATTTGTCCACTTAAGATGTGTAAGAGAATCGCTCAAAACCGGTACGAGAGCAAAAAATTTTGATAAATTTGGGAAGAGACGCTTTTAAGATTTTTAAACCCATTAAAACGACGAAGATTAAATTAACAGAACTTAAGAACAACAATAATGATAAATAATGTATTTGCAATAATTATAATCGGCCTGTTTGTGTCTCAAATAAATCAAACCCCAAAAAAATTTATATTGATAAAATACATTTTATACAAAGTGTTTCGGCAAATAAATCGCTATGAAGAATGATACTTGAATGATAATTTTCTCAAATTTAAAGGTAATCCGCTCTATAGATTTTCCAAAACTATAGTGGCACAATACTGAGTTCCTTCCACGAAAAACAGATTTAAAACACGGAAGCATTCTCATTAGAAATAGAGAGCCCTGAATATTTTTACGTATTTTACTCAAAAAGTTATTTTGGATTCTTAATGATGATGTAGTACCTACATTATGATTACATGATTCAATTTGAAAAAATGACTCATCTAAACCCCCCCAAAAATAGCTGCAAAATGTTCAATTGCTTAAAGCTAACCTTCTGCCCAATCTATAAACCCTAATCAATTCAATTAGAAAAATTGGCAAAAGAACTAAGAAGGAAATTTTAATACCTAATATTTACGTCGCTCAGGAAGATGCGTCTAAACTTCAGCTCAGTTCATTTCCGGAGTGGTGTATTGTGTTTTCAATTCAAATTGGAATGTACATTTGTACATATTGTCGATACTTGTCTCATTCCTCTTTACGTAAATTACCCTTATTTAAAGAGATATTAGCAATCTGACTACGCATCATGTTAAACATCAAGTTAAACTACGAGCTTTTCAAGGGATACAGGGTGACAAATATCTCATTTCGTTGTATGGGTAGAACTTTGTTATTATAAGAGATACAGAGATGGTTAAATTAGCAAAGTTGGGCAGAATTACTTGCAGATTCAGAATATGTTAAGAAAATTGAGCAAGGTTGCCAAGTTTACAAGTTATTCGCAAAAAAACTGAAAACCGGCAAAATTTTACATTCACGCCGATTTACGCTAACTCGTTAGTTATTAAAAATACAGATAAATACAAACGAGGTTTTGAATAGATCATTTTACAAACAATTAAATGCAGTTATGAAAAAAAAATTTGAATAATAATAGATCTAATACGTTGTAAATGAACCCCAACATACACACATAAGTGAAAAAACTTTAAATGAGAAAATTTGTTTTCCACCGAGTGCCTCGGGAATCGAACCCAAGACTTTGCTATTTCCGGTAGCACGCCTATACCCAATACACTACGGAGGCCAACATACTTTCAACAAGCCATCCGGCATTGTTTAAATGCGTCGAGACAGCGAAATATATATAAATCAAATTAGTATGGATACAACAATCATACGTGAATAAATTACAAAATGAACCCCGTTGGGGTTCATTTACAACGTATTAGATCTATCTAACTAATTAACCCTAAATATTTAAAAATGTGTAATTTATTCACGTATGATTGTTGTATCCATACTAATTTGATTTATATATATTTCGCTGTCTCGACGCATTTAAACAATGCCGGATGGCTTGTTGAAAGTATGTTGGCCTCCGTAGTGTATTGGGTATAGGCGTGCTACCGGAAATAGCAAAGTCTTGGGTTCGATTCCCGAGGCACTCGGTGGAAAACAAATTTTCTCATTTAAAGTTTTTTCACTTATGTGTGTATGTTGGGGTTCATTTACAACGTATTAGATCTATCTAACTAATTAACCCTAAATATTTAAAAATGTGTAATTTATTCACGTATGATTGTTGTATCCATACTAATTTGATTTATATATATTTCGCTGTCTCGACGCATTTAAACAATGCCGGATGGCTTGTTGAAAGTATGTTGGCCTCCGTAGTGTATTGGGTATAGGCGTGCTACCGGAAATAGCAAAGTCTTGGGTTCGATTCCCGAGGCACTCGGTGGAAAACAAATTTTCTCATTTAAAGTTTTTTCACTTATGTGTGTATGTTGGGGTTCATTTACAACGTATTAGATCTATCTAACTAATTAACCCTAAATATTTAAAAATGTGTAATTTGAATAATAATATTTTGAGTTATGACCCAAAATAGGCACCTCTTTTTAAATGGCAACCATGTGCTAAAGTTAGCTCATTAAATTCCTTATTTATTTGTGATTTCAACGATATAAAATTTTCCCCAATCTGCTAAAATAAATAAAAAATCATTTTAATAACCCAAATTTGTAATGATGCACTAGACACTAGACACTAGACTATTGTTTTTGTTAAACGATGTTCAATTGTTTTGTCAGATTTATTAAATAAAATGATTTTTTTAAATATTTGTAGATGACGGATTACTTTAATTAAAATTATTATGCGGAAATTTTAATCCGTTTTTACAACTTCTTAATATAATTCGGAAATTAACAAAAGATCACCTCTATGACTGATCTATGAACTGATTATTTTAAATCAATAGTAACTTATTAATTTCTTCGAATAGAAAAAATAATCACATAAGGCTATACATTTTAGAAAAGTCTTCAATGTCACGGTTTCGGTAATGTCAAGGACTACCTATGGTTCCCATAGGTAAAAAAAGAAAACTTTCGCTTGCTGTTCAAGTGTGAGTAATCCAACTTAAGAATTACTTTAATTACAGGTCGTGTTATTCAAAATTCTGAACAAAATGTCTTTCCATTTTTAGAAAGTCGCATTTTTATATTTTTGACTCTGGAGCGGAAATGCCGAAGAATTAAAAATTTTCAACTTCATACACGTAAACTATTACTAATTACCTATAGTCATAAGGATTTATTCATATTCTTAACTTTAAACAAGGGTAGGTACTGGAAGAAAGATGAAACTGGTACAACATTGAAAATTAAATATAATAAATTCAGTAGAGGAGAAATAATTATTATTATCCCCAAAAATGTGAAACATTGAAGTTTGAAATAAATCCAAAGAAAATTTTCTTAATAAAACACAACTTTTGTGAATAGGCCAGTATAAAATCCTTTCGAGTTAATTTATTTATGGCAACGCCAACTTATACGTTAAATCTCCTTTCCGACAATTTCAATAATATTGAAACTGCAAAAGTTTATTATTGCTTTTTGATAAATTGAGTTTCACCAAGGAGATACTACATTAAGTGGGATTGTAATATTAAGTCTTTAACGAAACGGTGTGCAATGAATCTTAAAAATGCACCTCTCGAGTCTTGTTCACCTACTGTATGCAATTAAATTCAATAATTGAACTCCACAGCAAGCCACGCAGTTACCACAAACTCGGTGAAGTTTGTTGTCACCACGCTTCGCAATCCTTCCCCATCATTAGCGAAAATAAATTTCTTGTTTTTAAATTATAAATTTCGTAAAAAAGAGATTTCTTAATTACCGGTTTATAAATTTAAAATTCGTTTAATATAATTACGACATTTTTATGTTGAACACGATCGGAATTTTATGTTACAAGAAGTTAAATCAAGATCTTCATAATGCGAAGAAATCCCGACAGCCATTGTATTTTCAGATCCCTTCACAGAAGTCAAGCAAGAATCGTCGAAAGATTTTAAGATAAACTGGTTACAAAAACTAAGATTGATTTATTTATTTTTATTTCAATCTCTCTTCGGACACCGGCAAATTTTTCCCATAATCCTTTACGGAGGTTAAGTACAGAAGTCCGCTGTAAGTTAACTGGACAAACAAATTTTTTTACATTGAAAAGTTCGAATTCCACTTCTAGTAGTTTTTTTGCTAATGATAAGGTATTGAGGATACGCATGCATCCTGCCCAATAAGTTAGTAATTTTGGCATGCAAATTAATTTTAACGAACCTTTTAAATCCAAACGTTCGTTATATTAATCCATTGTCGATAAACGTTGGGGAGTAATTAAAACTTTTCAAAATTATCACTCACACAAAATAAACGAATTCCAAAAGATTGGAAAATTGCATGCACTCACAAATTTTCAAAAAAAAACAAAACAAACGCCAATAAAAGATTCTAAACGGTTAACACTTTACCGCTAAAAGGCTATTTATTAGCGCGCGCTTTAAACGTACTAGGATTAACAATCGGAATCGTCAATAGCGGAAAGGATAAAAATCCGGGAGATCGGTTGTGTAGTACGTAGCTACGCCAACAAGTGCAGCAAGTTCAGCGACCGCACCTCACCAGCAAGAATATCGCGTTGAACTGCCGGTCCGACTCGCTCAAAGGAATGACTTGTTTTACCACGTGGAAAACGCTACTACGCGCATGCCATCACCCAAAATGTAAAAAAAGGAAAACAAAATAGTAAGAGAAAAACCAAATATTTTCACAAAAATTTCACTTTTATTACGAAACCAATTTATTTTTTGCCGACTTGTGGAGGGCGCAAAAGTGAATAGGTTTTCAGTCAAAATTCTAAGAGCACGTCTTCAATCACACCCTCGTCGCAATACACTTCATTAGGCCTTTCCTGTCTAAACCTAAATTGTAATGAGTCTCTGTGCTTGTATAAGAAATTAAACGCCGGTCGAGTGGACGCTTCTGAATTATTGTAGTTGGTGCAAGAAATTAAATTCTACATGCTTTTGAGATATTACGATAATCTTTTTAACAAATTACCTTGTTTCCTTGTTATACGCCTAGTTTAATGCTATTCTTACCGTAGCCATAAAGTTTACAATTTTTTTTCTCATTTTCGTATCGTTAATTTAAGTTGCATAACTCATCAAGATGAAAAATTAAGAGGCAAGAGGCATGTCCTACACGTTAACCGTAGATTAAACAACAATTACAATTATTTTGCATATAGCACTACCGACGATTGTTAGAGCGCTGTTAGTACCTAGCGGGCGACTGATTAGATTACGAAGTGACAGACTCACGCTAGTTGTTGCCACAACTCATGTACCACTCAGTGTCAATTAATTACAATTCCAGTTGAAATTATAAGTTAATGTGGGTACACACCCAAATAATTAGACAGAAAGCCACCCTAGAAGCGAAACTTTAGGGTAACGTGATCTAAAAAATAAGATTGTAATCTTATATTGCCAAAAGAAAATTGACCGAAAATCCAATGTGCGCTGTCTGATTCTTCAGATAAAAATTACGAAATAAAGGAGCAGATATAGATTAACAATCTATAGTGAAGCTAAGTTCGAGAGCAACTCATGTGGATTAATTTTAAAATTGAATTTAGTAGACCAGATTTACTGATGGATAAAGCTGTCTCGAGCAAACGAGAAAACTTTTTGACGTTCGTCAAACATTGTTAAAATTGAAAGTAACAGAAATTGGAAACTGCCGTCAAAGGACGAGCGATCAAATACGAAATGGTCCTCAAACAAATGATCAGAGTTTATTTGTTCGTAGTTTAATTTTGTTATAACGTTTTGATATAAATAGAGATCTCAATATCTAGAGTCTAGAGGAAATCAGTGGCGTAGCGAGCATAACTGGCGTCCGAGGCACAATAGCTTTTAGGCACCCGCTCTATCTTTTACGTCGTCCTGGACAAAAAGACAAATTGCCGCTCTTTGGATTGCTCAAGGTCAAACGGCCCCTTTTAACTCGGGCGCTAGTATTTAGACTACTTAGCCTAATGGTAATCCCAGGCCTGCGGAGGGAAGATTTAAAATTATGTTACACATCAAATCGTAAAATTGAGGTGTTTCAAATAAAAATTTATTTTAAAACGGACTTAGCCAATTTGTTTAGAGTTTAGAAGCCCGGACTTGTTTTAATTCTGGGGCCCTGGCTTGCTTTAACTGTGCGGGCCTTTGGTCAGTCCGCGCCCGATAGATACCTACATACATTAGCCATTTTTGCTTTTGAATTAAACATTATGGTTCTTTTTTTCAGAAGTAAGAATTACAAATATTTTTTAGCTCCCCCTCGCTACGCCACTGGAGGAAATAATAAAATATCGCTTCTAAAAAATATTCAAAAATGATAAAATGGTAGTATGGGAACTGCTGCAACTAAGAGCAGAAATTAGAAATCAGCATTAATTGCTATGTTCTTCGAGAGCCTTTCTCACAATTCCGAAATGACTAGGTACTCACTGCTCACTGTAGCGTCACGGAGTTATGTTTAAAAAAGAACTGCAGATAATATTTCTAAAATTCCAGAACTAACTTAGAGGTTTTCGCATGATGCACACAAGCCCGCGGAGCAGCCTGACTGTCCGTGTAAATGTGTATTCACGAATAAGCTTCTTCAAGATTTATCACGGCGCAGGTAAAGATTTCAACAATCTGCGCCTGAAAGACTGATGTGTACAGAGTACAGGCCGACTTGCCCAGAGCTGCGAATGGCCGACAAAAGGTCGATAAAAAAAGATATTCGAACATTATCACAAAGTGGGGAACTATTGATCTGGCCGTCTGTCTGTCTTTCCGTCTACACGTCTGTTCGTCTTTCAGTCCGTCTGCCTGTCTTCCTGTCCGTTTGCCAGTAGAAACTGTTCACAGCTCAAACTATGAGAACTGGAGAGTGGAAATTTTAGACAATTTTATAGCTCGGCTAGTAAGCGGGCAGACTCTGGCGAGCCATCGGAGTCACGTAGTCTTTTGGTTTAAAAAAAACTATGTATAAGTGTTGATAACCCAATAACCCTAAGATATTACGACCTTTAACAGTATGTGGAAATCTGGAGAAACCTCTTCAAATGCCCTATAAGGGAGACGGTTCACTACCCTATTTTATCACCGCAAGATTAAATTGTAGATACATCTTTTTATTATTAGTTATTGTCATACATTTAGTTATCATTGAGCATTCAATTAATTGATATCGGCAATAAAATGTGTCGGCTCATCGACGCAACGGTTAGCGTTAACAATATGTAAGAAGCCATTAAATATAGTGACGCTTGATAAATCCTTTCGATCGTTTTTGAGCTTTATGCGAAAGTTGAAGTTGCTCGTACTAAAGCGACAAAATGAAAAAAAATTTACTACTCTGTATATTTAATAAAGCGGCGGACACGCCGTAATATAATAACCATTTGGAAACTAGTGAATCAAGTCGATCTTTATCCCACACGACCACTAGATATATTTTTATATCACTCTCAGAGGAGCTCTAACGTTATGTTCTTAAACGATCCAGCAGCAGCAGTAGTATAAAGATAAACAAAAACATACCTAAGCTAAGCAATGACTTTTCAAAACTATTATTGCGTTATCCACAAAGTCGGAGAATTTCATTCAATTACGAAAACCTTATCACTGTTTATGCAATTTAAAATTTAATTATCGCAACAACGGCTTTCACGAATGATCGTTTAAGATTATTTTCAAATCAACCACAATGAAAATTAACTATATTGATGTTGCGGGGTTTGGTGGTGATGATATTATCACATATGAATTTTTCGAAAAGGAAAGATTTTCCCAATCCAAAGCGAACATAAGGGTTAGTTTTATAATATCCTATATTACATTATTATTCACAGGGCATCCCAAGCGAGATAGGGGGACACTCGTAAACCAATTTCAAAAGCGCCTGTCGACAGAATTCCAACAACATGGAGGGGGTGGTAACGTCAATACGCGAATATTTTAGTTAGAATACAGAACAAAGAGACGAAATGCATAAATTATATTTAGGCCTCATATAACAATGTCAATAACATCAAGCCTTTACAATATCATTTTGTAAAAATTTCACACAACTGCCGCGCCGCTACAAAAGTACTGTTGTTTTAAAACTAGACGTTGTAAAATAATTAATGAATAATTAAATTTGTTGGTACAGGAATTAAATTCAAATTACTTCAATTTGAGATTCCGAGATTGAGAGAATTAAAAAGAATGAATAATTGTGCGCCGTACTTGTTTAATTTTTAAATGAAATTACAAGTTTTGTACTACTTCAACTTTTATTTATCGAAAAGCTTTTAGAATCACAGTTTGGGTAGTACAAGTCACAAACAACATCTGTATTTCATTAAGATAATAGGTATGAGGTGGAGTATGATAGTAGGTGTATGAGAATTAAACACACGAAAGAGCGTTGAGATGAAAATAAATAACTTTTTCGATGAAATTGGCTATGTACCATAGGGATCTCGCTTAAATTGTAAAAGATGGAGAATAGGTTTTCATCGGGCAAAGTGGTTAAACATCACATGGATTAATAATAGAAAAGAAAATTTAAAAAGTCTTAAACGGCATTCCTGAAAAATGAAACGAACTGAAAATTATCGATTTCGCTTTCTATTATACAGAATATTTACTTCCGTTAGTAAAATGTTTTCATTTTTAAAGAAAATTTTCTAGTAAAAATTGTTTCCAAAAATAAATTTTAATTATTTTGGTGGAATGTTCCAATTAATTACATAATTATTTAATTCTGCAATTCAAGTTTTGTTGAACCACTTCCTACGCCTTTAAATTAATTTCACATTATATTTAATATAGGCGCCCTGCCCTGTTTGTTTTTTAGGTTAAACAATTCATTTTTTGATAGTTTTAAGGTCACTTTTCAATATTTCATTAATTTCGGCTTCTCTAATCCAGTCACCGCCTTATAGTCCGGTCAAAATAGACATTTAAAATAGCAAAAATTTCCACAGAGCCAAATATTGGTGGAGACCTTGGGTATACCATTAGGAATAAAATATCCAAAGTCCCCATCCGATCCCATTTGTGCTTAAAAAGTGATTTGGGGTCAAAGGTCAAAATTTCAGGTTTTTTGGATTTTTTTCAAAAACTAAGTTTTATCGAAAATGTACCTACTTCAGACAGATCTTTCAACTTTTTGAATCGCGATATCTCCGGAATGGTAATTCTCTGAAAAAAAAGTATAAAGACGATTTTTGTAGATAATTTTAAGATCTACAATTTTTGTTTGAAGTACATTTTCGATAAAACTTAGTTTTCAAAAAAAATCCAAAAAAATTTTGACCTTTGACCCGGAATAACTTTTTTAGCACAAATGGGATCGAGGGCGACTTTTGATATTTTATTCCTAAGGCCGGTCATCCATTTATACGACATGTCGTATCATTTTTAAACAAGAAAACAAGAGATAACTTGTTTACGACACGTTTGTCAAGTGTACGAATCTCAATTAATAAACACAGGTTTAAAAATGATCCGACATGTCGCAGACATGTCGTATACGACATGTCGTATAAATGGATGACCGGCTTAATGGTATACCCAAGGACTCCACCAATATTTTACTCTGTGGGAATGTTTGTTATTTGACCACTATTTTTATGTCTAATTTGACCGGACTATTAGTCATGTTACAATTTACAATTTTCAAATTCTTCAAATTTCTCAAGTTACTCTGATTGATTGATTTTCAGAAGGTTCTCAGAGGTGTGATAATGTACCTTCAGGTTTCTCTTCTGATAATAGTAATAGAGGAGAGTGGAAATGAATCGGGCAGTTTTTTTCAAATGCAACACGTAAATTTGACTTTCTTTTCCGTGACAATACAAATATGTTCCTTCTTAATGACTTATCAATGAGTAAAACTAACTTTTGCATCAAAACTGAAAAGTTACTAGCTTTTTAACGAAGGTCGGAAAATGTCCGTTTCATAATACATGGGTTTTGATTTCTACACCAACATACAATACACGCCAGGTAGACTCTCCAGTCCCTGTAGAAACCTTCTGTTGACGCCCACCGAGGTACAAAATACAAAGTGAACCAGGTAAGAACGGTCTTGTCGAAGTGAAGCGTCTTTAAAATACAGGAAAGAATGTCAAAGTCAACAGCGTTAAAAACGTTACTAAAGTCTAAAAGCGTCAGCACAGTCACCATCTGTCCGTCCATAGCGTATCGAATATAGTCAGTAACTTTTAATAAAACTGTCGCCGTACTGTGACCAGCCCAAAACCACTTTGTAATGGGCTAAA
This sequence comes from Malthinus flaveolus, assembly GCA_950108345.1. Lineage (NCBI taxonomy): Eukaryota > Metazoa > Arthropoda > Insecta > Coleoptera > Cantharidae > Malthinus > Malthinus flaveolus. The sequence goes on along the minus strand of OX467285.1, from coordinate 82,436,120 downwards.
CAAGTTACACTGTGTAACGTAGTCAATTAGCTGTAAGTAGACAAGTCGTTCCAAAACCTTTAAAATAGCAAGAAGTATAGCAATAGGTCGGAAGTCGTTAGGTAGTAGAGGATTATTCTTCTTTGGTAACGGAATAAATAAGAACAGATTTCCAGATTAGATGGAAAGGTATTAAAAAGGGAAAACTGATAATATAGGTAAACGGAGCAAACAAGTATCAAGTGAAAAAATTTAATTGGAAGCCCGTCGTGTCTCATGGCGTTTGTTTTAATGTTCAGTAGACCAGTTCTGACTTCATAGTCAATAGCCAATCAAAACACCAAGAGAGGTCTCCGACCCCGAGAGGGCTGCTTCCTGTATTTGCTATAGAGAGTATCTCTATTTTTCATATAAGCACGCGAATTTCAGCCAGCACTAAGCAGGGTTTTTCCGTCTTTAAGGTTTTATAAGATCTGTCGAGTAGTCAATTCACAAAGTTTGTCATTATTTTAACTTTGTTATCACCATCAAGAGAGTCAACCGTTTCCACAAGGGCACAGTTCACCAAATGCGCATCAGCAAGCAGACCTCCCAAGACTATGCCACGAATATACCAAAAAGTTATTAGCGTAGATCTCCAATATCTCAAATATCAAAATTAAATACATTTTAGTTCTTAAGATAATGATAGCGTCCGCTTCATAAAACGTCCGATTCATTGCTATTTCACCTACCACATCTCTCTTGAAGGTTTATTAAAGAAACTTAGTGCTTCCTTTCAGATAAAATAAAGTTGCCGATTTGCACCTATTGTAGAGGAAAAACAGTTTTTCTTTTTTTGTCCATTCCTTCATTCCGTTGTCAGCCCATCTCTGGTTAAATAACGGTAAAAACATGTTAACTACGTATAGATCATCATTCATTCATCATTGAATGGATGGACAGTTTACGATTTAAAAGGGTTAAAAGTACAAACACATAACAAGCATAGTTAAAAAGGGGGTAGCTTGCTAACTAAAAATCCATTAATATAATGACAGATTCGTGTATTACAAAACATTTTAAATTCTTATCAACGAAAATAACACGAATAGCGAAAGTACGATGTATCGATAAAAAATTAAAATTCCGTTATTAACATAATTGCATCGTACCGTACATTTAATTAATTTAACTTTAATAGTAATTACGGATGGTCAAATAAATCAGAGTAATACGAACCACCTACGGAGTGGATGTAGTAAAAGTTTATTGCATTATAAATAAACATTGAATAAAATTGAAATTTTCTAATGCTTTTATTATATTTTTAAACAATTTTTCGTATTAGCATTAATTAACGTAACCGGAATAGGATCAAATATACAGGATGTCTCTAGAGTACGTATAAAATCAACTACACTGGTGCTTAAAGGAGTTATCTCACTTTTGATAAATTACTAATGTTTTATCCTCAAATTTGAGGTCCTCGATAATTCATTAAGGACACTTATTTCTTGTCATCTGAATTTTCTGACGGTATATTTTCAACAGGACTAGGGTCCGTACAACCGTACACCGTACGTCAAATTATCTCGTTAAATATTAGACCCCACACTTATAGTGCCTACCTTTTTTTTTATAAATTTCCATTAGAATTATGCCTAAAGTAACTGCTAATTAACTTGTAGATAAATATGTTTATTTCTCGTGAAAAACAAACAGAATAATGACAAAACAGTTACCTTATTATATCAATAAAAAAATTAATGGAATTAAATAAATGGTAATTATATGCTTTCATAGATTTTTTCAACAAAATACACATGAGCCAATTCGAAAATTATAGGCATTTTATAAAGATATCGTGAGTGATTTCTTGTTACGATAAAATACCAAAAAGGAACGAGCTTTTATTCGGGAAAAAAATTGAAAACACGCTCAGGAAAGTGTAAGGAAATTTAGAATTTTTATTTTAAAGATCGCGAATTAAGGAGAATGTTGATGTTTTCTCACACTTTCTAAATGTTTAATTTGCCAGTTTGCCACTTCCAAAACTTCGTGTTGCTCACATACGCTTATGCTTCTAATTCAATTATTTTTGATTATTAATAGCTAATCGGCATATTATGTAATACTACAATACTACCTACTTATTAGTACTCTAAAACCGATTATTGATGCATGTATCAATTGCAGAACTAAAGTATGCATTGGATGCAGTTTTTAAAGCTGGAAATAATATTATTTATTTAATGCTTTCCTATAAAACATTTGTAACTGTTTAATTTTATATGGTAAAATCTTATGTCTCAGAGATAATCTGACACTATAGTATACAGGGTGTCTGTAAAAATCATCATTCTACAAAGTCTAGGGGAAAAATACTCACTGAAAATAGACCCATTAAATTCGATGATATCGGTCTAATATCCTCCCACAAATTTACCCTAAAGCGTTCTAAGGTATTTTTACAAACACCCTGTATGTCAATACCTCCACGAATAATTATTGCGAGCCCATCACCCCCTAGTAACTTTAAACTCTCGTAAGTTTATTATTGCTAATTTAAATATAATTTTTACTAATCAACTAATATCTGTCAATTAAATCAAATAAATATACGCTATTTATTGATAATTTTTTGAAAAAAACAAAATTTGAATACTTTTTTTGGTGCGCACCTTGCGTTTTAATTAATTAGAAGTAGGTACATACACACACTAATTTGATTGGGGCAAAAATTTTAATTTGCCTCTTCTAAAATATTGCTTTAGGAATTTTACTATAAAAAAGCGGTTTAACTGAGAGCGTTTACCCATATTTCCACTTTTTGTTATTTAAAAAGTAAAATAATACTTTAATAATTAACTTTTAATTAATATTCGCTTAATTACAAATTAAAGTTGAATGTTTTTAGACTTATGTTGCGCTGTATATTGTATACAGAAACTGTTAAATTGGCAATTGTATGTTGAATTGTAGTAATTTGTTTTATTATTTTACAGAAAAGTTTAAAAGAATAAACAATGGATGTCGTAGGTAGTGAATGCTGTAGGGTTCAATCAAAACAATAGCAAACAAACAAATTTTAATGTCAATTTAAGTTATAAATCTGTAAAATAAATATTAAGGTCGCTCTTAACAAGACCAAAATTAATTATCAACCCAATTTTCAGCATAGCACGATTGATACTGGAACATAAAAGAAGATCTATGCTAGTATTAGTCCAGTCAAAATTCGCATAGAACTGAAAATTGGCACAGACCTTAAATACATTATTCTAAATTAAATGTCAAAAGTCCCCATTTATCCTACTTCTGTTAAAAATTTTATTCCTAAATAAGTCAAAGGTCGAAAAGTCTGTTTTTTGCAAATATCTCCTAATATTAGTCCAGTCAAATTAGACAAATATATGGCATTTGATGAAGAAAAATCAAGAAGTTTTGAAATTTAGCTTGGTTGTTCATTAGAGTCTGCAGTACAACATACTAAAAGTCCCGGGAGAGTTGAGGGAAGGAGGAGCTCTTTAAATTTGACTCTTTCTATTTTTTGGCAAATAACTCGCCTTCTATAGATTGTACGCTGATTAGGTTTTTATGGAAGTTATAGAAAAAATTTTAGCTATCAATATTGGTTAATATTTATGCATGTTTAAATAATTTTAACCGTATTTAAGAGCGCGGAGAAGAGTAACAGCGAACTCGTTCACTTGACGACGTTTTACAACCTGGGGAGTAAGACGCGTAAGTTTCATGAAAGGAATCAGCCACTAGAGTTATCTACTCATGGATACTCCGGCCCTGGATGAGGTAGTATAAAGATTTGATTAAAGAATTCTGAAAATAAAAGTCGCATTTCGTCTTCACCTATTATTGTGAAGAAATTTAAAAGTTTTTGTTCGAAATTGTAATATTTAGTGAGCGAGCCATGGAAATTCAGTAGCTTCTTATTCATAACGAGGAGGTATGATAAAGATTTCCTATTCTAACGAGTTCTCTGTACTTAGCACGAAATTTGATACGCCCTGTATACCAATTTTCAGTTCTATGCGAGTTTTTCCGAAGTTGAATGTCTATTTTACTGGATTATTATAGGACGGTATGACGGTAAACAGAAATGGAAAGAAATTCTGAAAATTGAGCCAGTATCTACTACCGTGTGTGGATTCAGAGTGTAATTTATGCAATTAGGCCTTAGCCGAGTAGTGAAAAACAATTTCCCAACTTAAAAAAGTGGCAAAAGTAAGCTGTATCAGACTGTTGTACAGTCACGATAGATATAAGCCTAAAATAGTTTCATTGCCTTAACTTCATTCTTCAATCCGAGCCATTTTGTATTATCTGCATTTAATTAATTAATATTATTTATTTTGGAATCTTGCGAGTAGGTACTGGAGAAAACAATATTATTAATCAATCATAATAGGTTTGAAGAAACATATTATCCTCTTGTAAAGGTATCATTTTCCACAAAACCGCGAAAACATCAGCCGTTGATGAGTGAATAAGAAAACACTTTAAAGTAATCGATTACTACCAATTAGTATAGCAGACGTTAATGAACCATAGAACCATCACAAGTTATTTTTATTTTGGTGATTTATACTATAATAGTCCCTAAATGGCATTTCTTAAAAGTCCTGTTTTAACTACGAGTTTGAGACATTCGGGTCGGGTTATAGAAACCTAAAAAAATTTAACCATCTGTCACATTTGATGTAACGATAGAATTCGTCCGTTTCTAATCATTCGTCAACAAGTGAAATTGTAAACTTGCTAGAGGCTTGAGTATAACAAACATCTAAGAAGACATTTAAAATTATGTACGAAAAAAAAACACTGAGTAAATGACCGCCATGACAAGCCAGACAATGGCAGACTCTTTTTGAACGTGTAGCATTGCTTTGCTCAATATTTCAGCAGGAATTTGGGCAATTTCTTCACGAATGTTTGACCTTAAGTCTTCTAAACTCTGTGAGCCGTTAAATCTGAAGAATGAGGCGACCACTCGATATCTCCATTTTCTGAGAGCAGCCTGGCAGGGAAAATGACTTTAAGAAGAGCAACCGTTTCACGTACTGTGTAGCATGTAGCGCCATCCTACATCCTACTGGAAGTAAAAGTTTCGCTCAGAGCTCTTCGATCGGGATACGCTCTCCTATATAAAAGCGCGTCGAGTTGAAATTATCGAAGGAAAGTTTTGAAAATTCAATTTAACAATTTTTGAGCGTTCTTGAGACAAATAACGCTTCATAATAAAATTCTGTGTCTTTCTACTTGTATAAAAAAAAATCATCTTTGTCAATTGTCAAGAAAATAACAAAATTATAACAATATTCCATAATATCTGGGTCTATTTTGCCGCACACACATTCATGTACCCAGTGTGCTTAAAAATTATACTGTAAAACTGAAATTAACGAGATCACATTGTAGCATTGAACCCTTCAGAGATAAAAGGGTAATATTTCAAAAAAGTTTGAAATTCAAATTTACTTAATGAACCGTGGAAGTCGTAAGAGAAAATGACCTTGTGAGATTCTTCTGCGCGACATTTCTTTATGAGTCTAATGAACACAAAGATCACTTGTCTAAAATGCATCTTGCAGTAGACACATGCACATCTCGACGACGATTCTTCGGTGCTCAAAAGAACAAGAGAACCGGTTACTCTTCGGTCTACCAAGTTTACCTGTCCGCGCTGCATGTAGCTACTTAATCTTAACAAATACACATATATTTACGCAATATTACAAAGCAAAGCAGATACACCTGAACTAATGCTATATAGGTTACATTAGTTATGCTTAAAAAGGTAAAAAAATAACACTTTACCATCGATTTCTGTTTTAAATGAATTGTTGCACTCGAATGATTTTTTCAATTTTCGCTAAATTATTGTTAAGTGCGTGACAAAATTTTATTCGCGGTTTTTCGTTCTACTACGTGCAGCGAATTGTTAGATACATTATTTTTGGACGTTAATAAATTTCCAAGATAAAATCATCGTCGAGCAACGGTCATTTCATCGAGTTCATGGATGGATGACAAGACTCCAACGAAACGGAATTTCCTTTCAGTCATCAAATACATTGTTTACGATCTTTTTATTATCTCGAGTTGTAGTAAATTGAATTTATGTAATTAACAATTTTCAAAAATTGTAAATCGAAATTCTTTTAAGGCTCGCGATCTTTATGGAATTAAAAAAAAGGATTCTTCCAATGGAATGCAATTAAAAGTTTTAAATTATTATAAGTGTATAAAAGATTTAAAATTAATGGAATATTCGTGTTTGGTTTGGGTACAGTAGTAATATTAAAGCGTAATTGCACGGGCCCTATAAAATAAATTAATATGAAACACTCACATTCGACTTAACGACGTTTTAGTAAATTGTTTGCCGATAATTTCGTGAGCTTTTTCCTTTAACAAGAGGCGCCAGTTGCAAATTCGGGCGGAAGACCACACAAATATCTCGATTTTCAATAATAGGAGACAAAAATGTGATGGGATCAACGTACAACATACTAATATATAATAGATTTTCACATGTAAAACTTTAATGTACCTGAGATGTCTGATGTCCTTCGAGGAAGATCAGAAAAAAAGTCTTAAGTTTTCTCCACTGGGCGTTACTGGAACTAAACAGTTCCAGATATAATATACTCTAGGCTTCGAAATTTTAATCAGTTCCAGAAACAATTTTTGTAGCCCGATAACCCGCTCCCATGAGACGTATCTGCCATCACTAATTAATTATTTATCTCGAACTGTTTTAAAATATATAAAAGGCTAAACATCGTGTTAAGTATGAAAGTATAATAACACCGCATTTGGTTCCGGAAATAAAATGTGGAGGATGCAACTCGCATTGGCATGAAAGACGCGCTGGTTGATTCCCAAGGAGTGGTACCAACAGTGTAGAAGGTGTAGCGGACCATGGCAATTTCGTTAATTTTTAGCAAATTTAAGTGCTAAATATAAATAACATCGACATGGTGGGTAGCTACGTTACGAGAAAATGGAATGCAACACTAAACTGTAGGCATCCCAAGATCTGAGAATTTAAATGTTTTTGAAATTCAAAAAATGTCAAATTTTAATTTTAAAATGATTAATTCCCTTTCCTCATTACTAATTACCGTTCTTGTAGAAGAACTGGCGAGCAGAAAACTGCAAATAAGTGATTTACTCTATGTCCCGCTTTGAATGTACACACGGTATATATAGATTGCTTTGGTTTGTCCAACCTTAAAGATTTTTAGAAGGAAACTGAGTGTTCCCTGACACTTTCGCAGCATACTTTCAATTAGTTTCTGAAGACCCTCTGAGGGTACATTGACCCATTATTTTCCAAGAGCTGTCAAAAGCTGCTGAAGAATTTCTCAAGACACATATCCGTTTCTAATCTTTCGATCAAGCTCATTGGATCCAGATCTGAGCCAACAACTAGCCAATCCATAACTGGAATTTGATGTTTTCGAAATTGTCTGGTTTGGCCCGCTTGCATTATCATGCTGGAACATAAATCCAGGACATGACGGCTCCAGAAGCTATCACATGGTTTGTGAGTATGTCATCGATGTATCGAACACCTTCATTCGCCCAAGTACAGCAACGAGGTCTGTACGAGTATTGAATGAGATGCCTGCCACACCATGTAAGATCCTCTTTCAAACTTGTCTACCTCCTGAACTAATTCTTCACGATGCCTAAACTGTAAGACGACGAGTTAATCGAAATCTGGACACGTCGCGAAGAGCTGCACCAAGGACCACTGACCGATACCCCAATTCACATGTGCCTCCTTAACCTCAAAGTATATTCTCGTAACCTTTCTCTTACGATTTCTGCACAAATTTGAGCCTCAGTGGCTGTTCTGAGGCCACTTTGCGTCTTTGCGATGTGTGGCGTCTAAGCGTACAATTATGCAAAAATCTGTCTTGCTGAGCGGTTGCCCAACGTTTTCGACCCTGTTTAGCTCTTCTACTATAACTATCGATCTTTAAGTATCTATCAAAATTTTAGAAATAGCAGAAGGGCTTACATTAAGTTGTTTCGCAACATAGCGATAGCTGTGTTAGTGCTCTTGCGACTTCAACATTACTTATAGGTGCCTCATTTTAGTACCAAACAATAATGACAATTCTTAAGAGGTAACCAACGTACTTCATTCGGATGTTTTCCGCTAATTTATTGGAGCAGTGCATAGTGCATATATCAAAAATTCTTAGCGAAGCAGTGCCTCGTTAAAAAAATTTGAATAAAATCCCCAACGCGTCTTGCTCTAACAACTTGGCTGTAAAGAATGTCAACATTTATGTAAGCAACAGTGTCGAACAATTATTGATTTTATCGATTACTTAATGCGTATTTATATACAATCGAATTTAATTACCGCATTTTTTTTCATAAAATCTCCATTGCAATCTTCAAAGACTGCAAAAGATATCCAGTCCCATTTAAATTGACATAAATCTGGTTCTACTTTGACATTTTATGTTAAACAACGTCCAAGATGTCTATAAACAATACAACTGTAAACTAATTAACATTGAAACTAAAATTCTTTCTAATTAATGTCTTTAATTACACAAAATAGAACTTATATGGTATCTAACAACTTTTTACTCTTATCAAATCTGTACTCGGCAGTTCGTTTCAAAGATTTAACGACCTTTACGTTGGTTTCGCAAAACAAAACATTTCTTACTGTTTTATAGGCCTTAACTTCCAATTAATACAACACCTCGTTTTAAATTTAAGTGTAATTACCAATTACAGTAAAATAATTTTAAAAAGATCGTGGTGGCGTAACAGTTTTAAAGTGTAGTTTTCGCAGTAAATCCTCTAAATGGCCGTTTGTAAATTCCCCATCAGTTGTTTACCAACAACCAACGTGCATATACTGTTTGTAATTAAATTAATGTCGTTTACTGAACTTCGCAGCACATAAATTATAAAAAACTTGTTAAGAAGTCAGGGAGAGACTTTCGCATCTTGGATAAAGTCAAATTTAAAAATTGTTTGCATAAGCGCCAACCACTAAGCTAGTGCAAACTGGGACGTCTCAGAGCTTTGGCTTTCGAGAGCTTTGGAGTTTCGAGAAAATCCAGTTTAGGAATTAAGCAGTATATTTGCGACATAATATAATGTTGTTAAATTCTTTATGTTTTTCTAATAAATAAATAGCGTTTTCAAAAATCCAAATCCACAAAACGCCACATTTAGTTTCAAAAACTGAAAAAAATACATATTCTCGATATCAGCCTACAAAAAACTCTACGGCAATCTAAGAAACACTGTAGGTTTGGACAAAGACAAAGCACTTTTAGAAGTTTAGTTTAAAGAAATATAAATACAGTGTGTTCATTTGAAAGCTCCCCACCTGGAATAACTCGAAAAGTTGGTACACGCTTTAAAGAAAAGACACGTCGATATAGATGCGGAAGGGGAACTTCAAAGACACCGTTAATTAATTTTTACATTGCACCCTTTTACCCCCAGCAACCCCTACTTATAAATCTCTAATGAAAGAAATCAAGGGGCGTTAAATCTGGAGATCTTGCCGGCCAATCTAGTGCACCTCTTCTACTCAAGAAATTATGATCCAAATTCGATTTTATTTCCACGGAAAGATTAGGTTTTTGATGCCCTTTAAAATGACGTATGACACATTAGGGTTTACCATTAGAGATTTCCAAGTAGGGGTTGCTGGGGGTGAAAGGATGCAATACAAAAGTGAATCGACGGTGGTTTTGAAGTAACCCCTCTGCATCTAAATCGCCGTGTTTTTTCTTAAAAGCGTGTATCAATTATATTTCGCGTTATTCCAGGTGGGAAGTTTTAAAATGAACGCACTGCACCGTATAATACTCTCTTCAACACTAAAAAAGTTAGTACCTATAATTTTTCATAATTATTTGTAACACGCCTGGTAAATTATTTTCTTATTTAATAATTCTACTTATGAAAATTTATTTAATATTTTCTAGTTTTATGAGTATTATTATGATTAGTGATCACCGATCATGCACAAGTAATAGCTACCTGAAGCATTACAAAGGCGCCGCTAGCAGCTAAGAGCGTACGTTCTTTAAGCTACCGTTAAAATATTAATTATTAGAAATGTTAATCGATTTAAAAAAGACAATTACACAATAAAATTAAGCATGTAATGCAAAATTATTTTTTCCAATAGATACCACACAATATATTACTTTCGAACAGTTCAAAACTGAAAGAGAACTGAAGTGAATTTTCCGAAAATGTCTAGTCTCAGGTGCGTACAGTATTCAATTTAAGAGGGCCGTTCGTTTTGGCAATTTACTACGTGTACGGCATGTACGTGTACGACCTATTAGACGTGTAGTTATATTGTTGCCATTTCGTTTTACATTCTCATTTGGCACGCGCGTTTCTTATTTTGTTTAGATGCGGAATAAAAATATTTTATACCTGATGTGTCAGTTGTACGACATGTAAATATGCGGCTCTCAAATAACTTTCAATTATAAAAGAATTTTTGAAATAAATAAAGTAACTTCTGGATTCAGAATTAATTCTTCTAGCCACAATGTTCAATAATTGTTCATAGCACTCTGGCTACATTTTTGCGATTATTTTGTGATGTAAAGCTACGACCTTTTATATTCAAGAGATAGCAATTAAAATGGAACACCATGTACTACTCTAGTAGTAGGTATAGCTGGATAAAACGAATGATTTAAAATGGGGACGTGGAGATGCTTAGTAGATCAGTTTATAAAAATTAAAAAAAAAGTTAACAGTTTTGAGTCTTGGGAAGAGACCAGTAAATGCCACGAATAAAGACAAATGATAGTTTTAAACTTCCAATATTAAAATTAAATTAATCTTACGTCTACGGCTTCTTAAGATTCTTAAGTAGTATATTAGGATCTTATCTTCTAGTTTTCCAAAGAAATTTATCAGATTAATTTTAATACCCGAGTATTAAAAGGGTAGGCTTAAAGCAATAATATTAGATTTACTTTATAAATAATCAATCAGTATTAAGCAAAGTCATTAAAGATTAACTTTGATTACCGAGTTTTCAAAGACCACGAATTTTAAAAATACTTTAAAGAGCTTATTACAGATATTAGTAAAAACTGATACTCACAGGTAATAACTGAAATGCTAATACGTATACCTACAAGGGGGAAGGGGTATTTAATATCTAGTTGGCTGCCAAGAAAATCCTCAATCATATAGCCGGGAACAACACTTTATTTTAATTTTCAATACAAAATTATTTTTCAAGAATTAAAGTACCGCTGTGCAATGAAATGACAAAAAGAATACATAAGGGCGTCTAGATAAGGAAACGGTGCAGTAGGTACTGAAGAAATCCAAAAAGTAACAAATATAGTGAATGGCGAATGTTTGATGACGTATATACCTAGGCGTGAACTGGCCGGGGGCTCTGGGTGCCAGAGCTTGCCGGGCTCCAGAGCAAAGGCAAGGCCGGAGCTTCTTAACAAATTGGCTAATTTCGTTTTAAAACAAAAAAAAACAACAGACCATAGCAGGACTTTTTCGTACGGTTTGAAAATATCTAAAAAGATATCAGAAAGAGTACCTAACGATAGTATGTCCAGAAGCTCTTCCCGATTTCAAAAAACTAAAAATATAAGCTAGTATCATTTCCGGTTGAATCGGAAGTGAAAATATTAAATGTTTGGTATCACTAGATAGCTAATTTTACAATCTTTCAAACCATCTAAAATATACAGGGTGTTGTATTTAAAATAGAAAAGCTAACCCCATTTCTGGTTAAACCGGAAGTTAAAATTTAACATGTTTGGTATCACTTAATACCTAATCTTACGATATTTAAAAAATTATAAAATAGACACTTTTAATTACAATAAATCATAGCTCCGGATCTACTCATCGCAAATAAACCAAATAACGCTGTGTAATTAAGAACGTCGATATCTTCAACATAGTATCAAAATATAGACAAAACGGCTGGAGCCGATTTTAAGGAAATCCATTTTAAAGTTTTAGTCAACTTTGGCCTTCTAAAAGTTGTAAATTTTGAAATTTTTTTTAAAAATCGACTTATATCAAAACTAAAGCTCTATATTTTGTCTATCTCCAAAGTTATATTAAAGAAACTAGAAAGTGGGACAATCGTTATACTGTCCGCCATTTTGAATTCAAAAATTTGAAAAAATATTCCGTTAATTACAGCCGACGTGTAATAACTTATAGCCGAGTATAAAGACTTTGGGTCAAGATTTCTAAAATGCGACCAAAATAATCCCCTTATTTTGGGCCACCTTGTATCGATTTCGTCTAAAAGCTTACTCTGTTGACAAAATTTTGTTAAAGTCTGAAACCAAATTTTAACAAAACCGCTTCAGTAGTTTTAGTCCGGTCAATTTAGACATTCGAAGGTACATAAAGTCCCAACAAGCTGAAAAAATGAAAAATGCCTCACAAAAATGCCCCTTAAGTTTGTACAAGACGTCATGCAACACCCTGTATACATCTCAAGAGTTGTTAAATATATATACAACTTTTTGAATCGTTATATCTCAGAAACGGTGGCTCGTATGAAAAAAAGTTTTGATACATTTCTTATAGATAATTTTATGATCTACAATTTTTGTCTGAAGTACTTTTTTGCTAAAACTTACCGTTTTGCTGAAAATCGCGAAAAACTCATTTTTTTTACCTTTAACCTCAAATAAAATTTTTTCCACACACGGGAATGATGGGGAACTTTTAAATTTTATTTATAATTATGTTTTGAACAATTTTACTGATTTTCAGCTTGTTGGGACTTTATGCACCACTTCTCTCATTTTTTAGTCTAGATTGACCGGACTATTTCTATTTGACGGGGATACATACACACATCGATACAGACAGACTTGTTCTAAGAGTTGGGGGGGGGGGGGGGTACGGGAACCTAAAACGCAGAGAAATTGAATTTAAAACTTGTTCTTTTCGATCATAACACTTTGTCCCAGTCCGCGCCAGTTTATACCTATCATTAAAAATTATTATAAAACATACAGGGTGATAAAATACTAGGTGAGAACCAAAGTAACTTTATTTTTAGTAAAACTCTCGATTCATTTTAAAAGTGTTTGTTTCTGTTTCAATGTATTCTTTTCTATTCATTCATATTTTTTATTCATTTCGTTTTCGCTCAACATTAAATTTTTTCAAACTAATTTCAAAGTAATTTCGACTTAATTTTGGCCAACAATAAGGCTACCCTGTATACCTAGTTTATGATACACGACTGCACAAACTTTTTACTTTTGCGCCTACGCCTCGTGGTTTAAAAAAATTTATAGCGAAAAAGTGCTTTGACAGTTATCACCTGAAGTCTACTTTATGCTCGCAATAATTTTATACAGAGTGTTCTGTGTTGAATTTTAAAACAGCATATTTACGCATTTTTAGATAGTAAATTATTATTTAATCGCCACTCGCTCTATTATTTATTTCGTTATTATGCACTCGGCGTTTTTCTTGACACTGTTCTGGAAAGATATTCCTGTAGCCAATATTTTATAGCTGTACTAGTTCACATAACCAACTACGTCCTTTATCCAATTTTGAGCATAATAAGCAATAAATTGAAAATTTGAACAAAGAATTTCAATGGAGATACGTAATAAAAATTACAGTTCGAAACAATGCTTTGTTACAAAACGCTTTCTAATGCCAGGCTATAGTTGTAGGTCATTATATTTCATCTCCTTGTGTGGGTGCAAATCATTACATTGCTCAGGTGCGGTCATTTACTTATGTTTAGCCTTAGGTCAGTTTTTGCTTCACGACTTTTACCAATGAAATTGCATACTCGTACGTAAAGTGCTATTCTACTCTACTAATATAATTTAGTTCCTAAAATATTGATATTAATGGAAAGCAAAATAATTGCAACACGTGGCAATTGAGGTTTTCGGAAAGTATCTGTCAGTTATAATGTTATAAAACAAATCTTGCAAACGCAACGACAAAAACGAAGAAGGAACTTTACCTAAATGTGTGATATAGTTAACATTCTAAGTACCCAATATTAATAACGAAACCTCTTTACCATCTCATTTGCACAGTTGTGTATTTTATTCACTACAATCTTCTTGTAACAAGACGCCTTAGCACATTTCCATGTTACAATATGACAATAACCGAGCCCAGCAGGAGTCACGTTCTACACTACAGAATTAATTAAATCAACCCGAACGCTTCTTGATTATTATTATTAGTAGTATTACTATTACCATTATTAGATATTCACTTTTAAATTTACATTTTGAGGTTAATCAGAGAGAGTTTCAGTTACCAAATTACATACTTATTCTCCCCAAAGTACAAAAATAATGATGGAAATAACCTTTGACATGATTTGACGTTTCTGTGGGAAAATGCGGAAAAATCGGTGTCAAAATGAATGCAGCTTAATTACTTAATATCATACATCAATGTTAAAAACTAGACATCACGTCACATTTGATATGTCAGCACAGTGTGTACGTGTATTTATGAGTTAGGTACTCCAAAGTAATTACGGATCCAAGTATTTACATTACCGGTTTTGTCAGACTTGCGTTTTTATTTTCATTTTAACTTTTTTTACCTTAAGCATTATAAATTATAATCACTACACACACTCTGAACCGAGTTTCCCAAAAAATTCTTTCATATAGTCTTCCAAAAAGTCTTCGATATAGAAGAAGAATAATTAGAGATTACCCTTCTTCAAAAGTATTATACCTCCATATTAGCAAAAGCACGAATAAAATGCGAGATAGAAAGCTTAAACCTTAAACCAGTACAATCGCAAGACAGTTGAAGGAAGGAACAACAAATTGACTGTGGAGACGGAACCACAAGTCGGCCTAAAAAAGTAGATATGACACAGGACCTAATACACGGTGAGTCGGGAGGATTGCACCGAACTCTAGGACCGTATGCTAACACATAGTAAATTGTATATACGACAAAAAAAACAAAAGTTGTTATCCGATTTTCACTTTTTTTCGAGTCATGTAAACCAGTGAGAAAATGTTTGGAGACCGACCAGTGGAGGTATTTTTGAAAATTTATTGTGAAACTTTAAAAGGCTGTAACAACTCGAAATCAAGTGAAAATCAGATACCTACTTAACAACTTTTGTGTTTTTTGTCTTATATTTATGTGTAGAATACGCTCCTAGAGTTCGGTGCGATCCTCCTAACTCAGCCTGTATAGAAAAAAAAATCTAATTCAATTTCATTTTTTTTAAAGAACTTATCCTAAGGCGTCGTTTGCACATGCGAGAAAAACTTCTGCGGGTAACGTCAGACAGACTGTCAGTTAGAAACTGCCTTAATGTAAACTTGACTGTAATGCGGGCCATTCACGTTCGAGCCTACCTTGAGGCAAGTCTTCGAGCCTGTAGGTTGGCAGGCAAATGCGAACGTTAGTGATCAAAAACTGAAGCTTGTCGAGCCAATGGCGCGGCATGAAATGTTCTATCGATTTTTGCTCGACGTGCCAAGTAACTGACAAGCTTTGCATGCACTTGAGTGGGCGAAAACGCGCCAGTTCTCATTTTTATATGAGTTTTCGTGTGTTGGAAACTGTTCTGCTCTAGGTACGCAGCGAAATAAGGAAATAAAAAGTGATATATGATTAGGACATATTATATTAGGAACGACTATCTTTATTAAAACCTTTAACAAGTCATCTGGCGATATACGGCGCTAATTTAAATTTAAAGAACTGTAAAATTTTCTGTTAAGAAAATTTTAGTCTGAGGAGCCCTATTATTCCCCAAGCATGGTTTTCAGAAGCTTGTTATGCCGTTTGCGCTTTTAGCAGACAGCTTCTCTATCTGTATGATGGCTCTCGGTAATATTCTATGATTTATTTATTAATTCATAAAAATTTAAATTAAAACTTGGAAGTAAAACTGTGAAGAAACTTGTACGTAGAAAAATAGTAAGTAGTATAAATTCTAAATGATAGTTAGTTATTGAATGCCGTTTTTCCCGCTGCTTGGTTCTTATATTAACTTTAAGTATAACGTATAACGTTAGAGGCAGCAAGCAACGGAATTTCAAACGCAATAAAATTAATAAGGAAAGTGCAAAATTGCAATTAGGAAAAAATTATAAATTGAAATTGGGAAATACACTAGTCACAAAAATTGAAGGATATTAAAAAAATTTTTGGGCGATTTTCAACAAAGGATAACTCGGAGAAAAATGGTCGTACAGAAAATTAAAAAAAAGTAAATTGTAGCCTCAAGTGTCTAGTTTTCATATCAGGACTGTAAAAATTTTTGGCGTGGGCGGTTTTTACGCATTCAACCGGCAACTACCGCAGTAGCGATTAAACACAGATTTTCTGCATTCAAATCCATCGAAAATTCGAATAAAACTGACAAAATGTTGTCAGTTCGTCCGAATGCGTGAGTGGTTAAATATCATTCACATTTACACGCGGACTTCAGGCTCGAAGACTTGCCTCAAGGTAGGCTCGAACGTGAATGGCCCGCATAAGTGCGAGAAAACTCTAGGAAGTCTTGCAGAAGTCGCTTTTGCAGTACTCTGAATATGCATTGAAAGCGACTTCTACAAGACTTTCTAGAGTTTTCTCGCATTTTAACAAAGCTAGTTTATATCTGACAGTCTTCTGTCGCTGCTTTTCGCTGCAACTTCTCGTAGAAGTGTTCTCGGATGTGAAGACGAAGCCTAATGCCGAAGATCAAGTTATTTAGACAATTGAGGCTCGTTTAAATAGACGCTCCAGCTTGGAGTTTAAGGTCATATCCTGTGCTACGGAAGAAGAGTCAACCTTCCACGCTTACACGTCAAATTGTGAGTCAGGGCTGAGTCGTTCTGGAGCTGGAGTGTATAAAATCCGAAATGAAACTAAAAACTCTTAAGATATTTTTGATGTGGTCTAAAAGTGTCTGTTTGGACGTACCGTAGTAGTGAATTATTTTCATTTCTCTCGTTAAGTGCAGCGTCGCGTGCTTATCTCAGTTTTTAAATTTATAACTCGGTTGCAGCGTAAAGATGCTTCGCAAAGTCTTTAAGTGTCCACTTTCATCAACATAAAAGGCAGGGGCGGATGGGCTAGACGTTCCCGGCCAGGGAAATTTTTGTTAAAAATACCGATCAACCGCAGGCAGAATAACACAATAAACCGGCCGTTAGAGTAGAAGCAGCAGCCAGCCGTTTTGAAAATTTTCTGCTTTCCGAATCGGCCCATTGGTCACTGATAAAAGGAAATGAAACCTGAGTAGAAAAAGTAGAGATCGCGGCGGCGATCAGTCATTTCATAGAGCTTTGCGGAAATAGCCCAACTGGTTTTTAAAATGCTATGAGGCCAAAAGTTCAAGTTTGGGGTTATTGGGGGGGGGGGGGTATTAACCAATGATTTAAAAAGTTATATGTTATACCTACAGGATGAGTGTGGAAAGAGTGCCTTTTCCCTTAGGACTAAGAAATTAAAACTAAAAAAATAGAGCAACAGCAACGATATAGGTTTGGGACCTACAATATAAAACCATTTTTTAATATACAGAGTGTTTTGTTAAAATAATTGTTAGTAAGTTGAATAAAACTTTAATTTTAATGCAAAATAGTGTAGTGAGTAAGTATTAGCACCTCTTCGTTTCGTGTGAGATGCGAACGCGGTCCGTGCGCTTCGTGCCAGCATTTATTTACAGAAACGGTGAGCTTAGACACGTGCAATGTGCGTATGAATTCAATAATTCATTCTAAAAACGCCCTTTTAAGCAGAGCAGGCCTAGCGAGTTCGTTAATTAAATAAGAGACCGCAATTTTGGGCTAAATTAAATCTGACGCTGTATATCGCGCAAAACCAAAATCCAAAGCCTAGCAACTAACGATTGCCAGGTCACTTATTGTAGAATGTATGACTAAACGGAGTAATAACTAATTTTGCTTTATTAAAAAACTGTTTAGTAAATCCATATGTGGTCTAATTTAATACACGCAGTCTAAAATATTCCGTTGATTATTTATACTTTAATTAATTATTTGCATAAAATATATAACACGTACTAAAGAGGATACATATTTTAAACGGAAATTACTTTGCTAACATTTGTAACTGTAAATAGATTTAAAATTATTCTAAATTATTACCAAGTTGCTATTTTAAATTCCAAAAAAGTCTTTGATGTAGTTTAATTTAAATTTGCACTTCTACCACTACCACCACTTCACGAAGCTTTTACAAAATTTTATCTTTTTATCGAGATTCGTAGTCTTTCTAAACAAAATCAAGTAAAAGAGTAGACGAAAAACAAAATTTAACTATCCTATTTTTTTTAAGACACTAGTGTTTATTAAATCGTAGAAAAGAGAAAAAAAATTTTATTTATAAATGCCATAGCTTATCAATAATGTATGGGGACAAGCGGTACAAGCTGAAATCTCGTATGAATCCAAACAAAAAGTTATAGGTGATAGATAAGAAACGACTGATGTCGCCATAACAGGACTTTTTGTACGCGTTGAAAATATTTAAGAAGATAACAGAGATGGGAAACAATGGTATGCTCAGAAGCTCTCCCTGAGCTAAAAAAACTAAAATTATACGGGGCGTTTCTATTATTTGAAATAGGAAGCTAAACTCATTTCCGGTTGAATTGGAAGTCAAAATAATAAATGTTTGATTTCACTAAATAGAAATTTACGGAACAAAATAATATACCAACTTGCAATTACAGATTTTAATTACAAAAAAAAATTATAAATTTTGACCTTCAAAAAATCATAGCTCCGGATCTGGTCATAGCAATTGAACTAAACAACGGTGTGCAACTAAGAACTACGATATCTACAACATATCAAAATATAGACACAACGGCCGTAGCCAATTTTGAAAAAATCTGTTTTTAAGTTTTAGTCAACTTTGGTCCTTTAACGCTTTAAAAGGAGGAAATTTTGAAACTATTTAAAAAATTAAAAAAACTAAAAAATAAGCCGGTTGTAATGGCCGCCATTTTAAATTAAAATTTTTTTTTAAATTAAAACCAATGTGTAGGTAGGTACCAACTTGTAGACTAGTATAAATACAGTAGGACTGTAGGTCAAGATTTTACGAAATGTGATAACCTTGCAAGATAACCCTCTTTTGCTCTAACCCCTATTTTGGGCCGCCCTGTACAGACGACAGAAGAGTTTTATTGTTTTAAGATTCAGGAAGCCCGAAACGTCGAAAAATGAAAAAAAAATTTTTCGAACATATCAACGAAAAAGTAACAAACAATAATAAAATTTGTAACAAAAAAATGCGATACAGTAGTACATCTCCATTATTTTTAAAATAACAAGAAATTTTACGTACCCCTAAATCGTAGAAGACCAAGTAAGTCGCCATTTTCTAATCACCTTTCCTTATACAGAAGCTACAGAAGAGTCTGCTTCTGCTAATATCCAATAAAACAAGAAGGCGTTAAATAAGATGAGCACTGCGCGTATTTAAACAAATTTACACTAACGGAATTAAATTAAAAATAGTAAAATGAATTAATTTAAATAGGTACGCGACCACCGAGTTAAAATGTTTTGTTTACATTTTCGCGCTTCGCGTCGACTTGTTTTAACACGCTTACTTAAAACTTAAAACCACCTGCCGCGCCGAAAAGAAAATGTGTTCGGAACTGCACGCAACGCAACGCAATGCAACAATTTATTTTATTTTATTTCGTTATTAGAGACATTTTTAAGCGGTTTTTTTCTGAAATTACAATTATAAAACTAATTTATGATTTATTGTAGAAAAATTTGGACTTTTTAACAGTAAAACATTGTTAAAATGACCAACTTTGGTTCAAAATTTTCAATGCGTTGCGTGCAGAATTTCAATGAGCCGAGATTGCAATGACGCGTCCTGTTGTGCCAAATCTCCTAAACTTACATTGTTGCCGTATTTTTTAACGGATTAATTGTTCATTTATTTGCATTTTCTTTTTCTTAGCAAATCAGATTAATAATTACACCAAGTTAATGAATGAATGAGTCTCTATTCTCTATTACTCTATTGAGTTCTCTTGATCTGCGCACCTGAGCAAAAAATTAATTTCTAGCCAAGAAGTTACGCCAATATAAACTTTTTTTTGAATTTTTAATGCTGTTTAGGCAGGAGAGGCTCTAAAATACTTAATTTTAATAAAGTTCTTCTCGCCAAACATACTTAATGAAAATTCTTTTGATACTTTTAAGCGATCAAAATTGCAGGACCTACCTTATGTGTAATAGGGTAGAACATCGTAAAACCGAAAACTAAAAGGGTCATAATGTGATAAAGTACGAGTAAGCGAGTCAGTAGAGCTATTATGATGCAATAAAATAGTGTAGAAGCTTTTATTTTCTTAAATTGTTTATATGCGTGTAAACATGTAAAAAACAAAAATGCTAGCACGAGGAACGACCTCGAGAAACTTATTGGCAGCCCAAAAGCCTCAAAATTTTAGGATTTGTTCTGTTTATTCACCTATAACTCCTCAACGGTGCATTTTGCAAAAGAGTTTTTATATAACAAATTAAAAAGCATTAAATTCTGCGTCGAATGAGTACTAACACTTAATAATTCGGTCAAGCGGTATGGTCGAAAACCGCAGTCAAAAAACGACAATTTTTTCCAACTTTTTTAAAAACTGAGATATAGCTTATACACGAGTCTGGAGCTTAGAAATTAGTACTCTAAGAAAAAAACTCTTTAAATGAAAGTTGCAGAGCATCTAATTCTGCGTTCATGTGTATCAAAATTTTTAAATTCGGTTAAGGACACCTCTCAAAATTAGCAATATTCTGATGTCCGGCAATTGGCATACGAAGGTGTAGTAGGAAAATAGTCCAGTCAAATTAGGATTTTTGGTCAAAATATTTCCTACAAAGCTAGATTTTGATATACACGTACATTAAGACGTTACAAATATCACAAAGTCTTAAAAGTTTCGGCGGCAATTTGAGATATTCATATTCATGTCAAAGGCCACAAAAAATTGTTTTTTTGCAAATAACTCGCCTCATATAGATCGTACGTTGATGCAGCTTCTTGTGAAAGTTATAGAAAACATTATTAGCTACAAGATTGGCCATATACATTTTTTTTATGAGTTTAACCCTTTTTGAGATATTGCGCAGAGACGATAACGCTGTATAAACTGCGAAGTAAGACGCGCAAGTCTCATAAGAGAAGTCAACCACCAAACTTATCGACTGATGGATAATGTGGCACTGCATGAAGTAGAATAAAGATGTAATTAAAGGTTTATGATGAAAGTAAAAAAGATGTTAGGTTTCGTCTTGACCTATTGCAAAATAATTTAAAAAACGGATTGTCCGAAATTATAACACTTGCCAAGCGCGCTATTTAACTTCAGAAGCTTCTTATTCACAACTTGGAGACACGATAAAGATATTCCACATCACATCAGATAGAATGAGGACGTAGCTAAAAGTTTTTTAGAAACAAACTGGTGCCAGGTTCCGCTTTTGCATTTTACGAAGAATTTTAAAATTTTGCTAAGATGCACCGTTTAGGAGTTATAGGCAAAAAAACAAAACAAGTCCTAAAAATTTGAGGTTTTTTGGCTGCCAAAAAGTTTCCCGAGTTGTTCGCCGTGTTAACATTTTTGTTTTACACGTTTGCACGCATATAAACAAGTTAAAAAAATAAAAGCTTCTACACCATATTTATTGCATCATACAAAGGGGTTTCGGTCCTCTACTGACTGGCCTAATAGAGCGACATTTAACGAAATAAATAATTTTTTAGTCGAAGTTTCCAATAATCTGTCCGTGACCCGGCTACCATTATCTTCATTTCCAGTTCTAATTCTTTTATATTCCATTTAAAATGAAAATAATAGAAACGAGTTCTTCTGGAGATACGGCAAAATAATCATGATTTAAATCAACGACAAGCTCTCCTGCATGGCTGATTTAGTGAAAGATTGAAGTTGAAAATATGCGCACATATACCTGTAATGGTTTGTACAAACTGACAACAAAGATGATATCAACATATTTCTTACCTTGTAGGTACTTGGAATTATTTACATTAGGTAATAAGTAGTGTATGTTTAACATTGTTTCCTAAACTATTTTTTTCTAAATTTATTTTATTACAAATAATGAAACTTAAATTAGAACGTATCGATTTTACAACCATGACTATTGACTATTAGATATTTATTTTACTGCAGTACCATATCGGGCGTGCACTTTTTGACGTTGATCTAGATTGATTACACCAACCATTGATAGATTACTAGATTGTAAAATCACGAGGAAGAAATTGATCAACATTTTCCGCAACTTAAACTAGGGCGTTTTAAGAAAAATCATTTTAATATAATTGCGCTAGCTTTGCTAAAAACTTGAAACCGAACCGATTTAGATAATAGCGCCTAATATTGATCCGAATGGACACTAAATAATTTTGTAAGAAGTTGATTAATGGATATAACGGCGATATTATTTTATTTATGTAATAAATCAATTTAAAATCACTAGTGTGCCATTAATTATTCTATATGTGGTAGGTTAGTAAATAATTTAGAGCTGTTTAATCTTAAACCCATTTACAGCCACTATACACATTACACACAGTATATAATTATCGAGATGGGATAATTTGCGATGTAGAAATTGAGAGCACTTTTAATATCGGGTTACTCAAGTGGTCGAGCATGATGGTAAATGGATGAGTCTAATTGATTGCGCCCTAATTGTGTTTCTCTAGGGGGACTAATTTGCGGTATTTGCGTTTATCACTTAATACTAGGCAATATAGTTTAATATTCCGCTAAAAGCGACGTACGTTTACAACAAACTTGGAATAAGAAAGGGGCAACAAACTTAAAAACTCAACCGTGATTAAGAGCACGGAACTTTTATATTTCTTAATCGAACTTTGCTCGTTCCAATTCCAATCTTTTTCTTATCATTATTCTATAGGACGTTTGCGAATCCCGCCCCTTAAATCTTACCCTTATAACCGAGACATCGGTAATCCGAACCACGCTCGAACGTCGTCAATGCAGCCACCTCGTGCTTTGAATTGTGATTAGCTTTTCTCATTTTACAATACCTCATTATGCGTAGGTAATACAAACTCGTGTCCTTCAAAGTACATACGTGTAAATATGTATTTGTCGTTATGTATGAGTGTATGTAATCATTGCGGAATGGACAGGAGTTGGTATCGAAACAAATGTTAAGTGGAAAACAACGTCTACTCTCTGATATGTTGATTGTAAATGACTTGCAACGTCTTGGAGCTACATGATTTGGTTTTCCAATTATTCTCGCAAGAATAAATTTTATTAAAATTACATAAAAATAGAATTTAGTCTACGCAACATTGGCGTTAAGAAAAAATGTTAAACAGTGCGATTTTGAACTTATTTAATTACCGAAACGACCGAAACTGAAGACTGACTTGGCGCAGTACTCCGTATACCGTATACAATGCAAAGTGGGACCTAAAAGCTGATGTGCTGTTCTTTCCAGTTGTTATAGACAACAAATCGATAAGATGCAGCCTTTTTGTAATAGTAATAATTATAGATGCGTGATATGGGTGTGTATTAGGAAAATATTTAATTAAAATGCTCTAGCAGTGCTTGTTTGAAGTTTACCCAATAGGCATATTTTGTCTAAACTGCCTGCAGTAAATAGTCACGCGGGTAGCTACTAGACAAATTATCGCAAATTGTACGACTTGACGTAAAACTCTCAACTTTAAAAAGAAATTTTAAAGATCGATAAGCAAAGTTTAATAAATAACGTCTCTGTGACAATGGTGGAGTATTTGGGCTTCGGAAATGACACAAATCTGCATTTCCATGACAAACTACAGTACGATAAATGTCAATATTAACATTTTATGAGCTTAAAATTGTTTTAAGAACGACAATAAGTTTAGCAGTTCTAACGCAGCAGTGTTTTGAAGTTGATAAGTTTAGAGAAAATTTGGAATTGGCTAGAGAACATTTACACGCTATGATTTACTACGATTTTCAAGGTGGGCTTTGTCCCAACAACAATGCATCGATCATATATCTTCAGCATTTACCAAAGAAGCCCCTTCAAAAACAATAATATATTGCTGGTTTTCAGGATTTAAACAAGGACGTAACAGCCTCTGCGACGATACTCGTGAAGGTCGTCTACAAACAGCTATCAAACAAGAAAATATTGATGATGTGCGTGTGCTGGTGCACTAAGATCGACATGTGACATATATGATGAAATTTGAGCATCTTTGGGCATTGGAATGAGTCAAATACAAGTGATCCTGTATGGACAATTGGGCGCCAAAAAACCTATTCTCCCGTTGGGTGTCTCATAATTTCTCGGCACAACAAAAAGCAGCTCGCGTTACTTGATGCAAAAAAACTCGTAAACAATTTAATAAAGGGGCATCCAATGATGTATATGTAGTATTTAATATGTGACGAATATGTGCCTGAAAGGAAAAACCAATCCCGAGTTTGGACGATTGAAAATGAGCTGAAGCCAACAAAAGTTGATGGTTTTCGAAGTGTAACGAAGAAAATGGGTGGTTGGTTTGTCTCAAAATCAGGACATGTCGCAACTATTAGTTAACAGGATCGTAGAGCGGTTAACGCTGATTTGTATACAACAGTCTGTTTGCCTGAAATGATTACCAAATTTCGAAAAAATAATCAAAATTCGTAATATGAGAACGCAAGCTCTCACACTGCTCGAAAAACAATTGAGTTTTTAAACACCAATCACATCGAATTATTGGAGCATCCTCTATATAACCCAAATCAAAAATAAAATCAAAAATAAATTACGTAGTCAACGGTTTGAATTGCCGAATGAAGTAGTCGAAGCTTACAAAACCCCTATTCTGACTACTCCATCTTCCGAGTGGAATAAGTGTTTTAATAACTGGTTTGAGAAAATAGAAAAGTGTATTAAATTTAAAGGGCTTTCAAAACGTTGCAGTTTCAGCTTTAGGGGTTGAGGGTTAATATGCTAGCAAAATAGTGCCCAAATTAGAATCTACTCTCCATTATACAGTATGCTCACTGATGGGGCTATACAAACTTCCCATCCATTTCTTAGAGGAAATGAAACACTCTTGATTTAAATTTTTTGCAAAACCAAAGTATTACTGGAACACTAAATTATTAATAATTCATTTGCTGTAAAATATGGATCAAAATAATATGTGACAGCAGAGTTTCAAAGCGATCAGGGGCTTTTATTAAGACTGGATTTTTTTGAAACGCCAAAAATAACAATTTTGGATAAGTACTTCGATTAAAAGCCTTCTGTCAGTAAAAACACAATTATTATTATAGGTACATACTATATCCTATTTCCCGGAAGAGATGGAGCAAAAATAATGTGTTACGAGCTTTTCGAAGCAAGCAGGAGTTTTCATAAAGAGTGGATTTTTTTGAGAATTCAAAAATAACATTTTTTTCGCTTTTTGTAACCCCTTGGTTACATATAGTCCAGTCAATGGGAAATTTTGCCCTACAAAAGGTGGTGTAGTTCTGATTTTTGAATATGTTATTGGGTTAGGGGCCCTGGATAAAAAATCCAAGTTTTCGACCTTGAGGGGAGTCCGCGCGATCCGCCATCTTGGATTAAAGGTACGAAAAATTGGGTTTTCCGATTTAACTTTTTAAGAGTTGATCCCACGACAAAACTGTCAAATCCAACTTTAGAGAGGACAAAATGCTCTACAATATTTGTTTTGATTAAAACCTCATATATGCGGTCTGATGGGATATTTAAACAGCTTTTAGATGAAAAAAAAGAAACTACGGATCGGACAAATATTTTTGGAGCCATAGCCAAAAGAGTACTGACAAACCAGGTTTTATGTAGAAGTGCGACTTACCGCAAGTTAGCCCATCTGTGAACGCGTGTGGTTGCCAAACCCCTGAACCAATTTTAATGTATTATGAGGTTGGCCCCCCCTCTCCTCAACCACTACCCTCCAAAACGTTAGAATTGTCGACATATGAGACAGGTTGTTGGCAATATAAACGAGAAAATTTGCTCAATATTTCTAGCCCCTCCTCCTATAACCATTTTAAATTGAATAAATGTTGAAATGTGAGAGAAATGGTTATGGGTTGATATGAGGTGGGGGGGGGGGGGGGGGGGCTGTAACAAAAACTTCGAGCCACGAACACTCTTGACGCATTTTTCGACATTTATAGGTTATCATAAAACTACTCCTAACTTTGAATCTGGTTTAGCTAAAATATCAGTGATACACTCAGTTTGAAGGCAATTTAAAATCCTACAACTTTTGTTCCAAAGAATTTTCTCTCAAATGAACGGTAAAAAAGTCTCCAAGCGAAGTATACCAAAAAAATTCATTTTTTCTAAAAATAGCGATTTTCTCCAGCTTATATCTCAGAAACCGTAACAGATAGGAAGAAAATGAATTGAACAAATATTGTAGAGAATTTTGTTCTCTCCAAAGTTGAATTTGACAGTTTTGTTGTGGGATCAACTCTTAAGAAGTTAAATCGGAAAAACTAATTTTTCGTACCTTTAATCCAAGATGGCGGATCGCGCGGTCCCCCCTCAAAGTCGAAAACTTGGATTTTTCATCAGGGCCCCTAACTCAATAACATATTCAAAAATCAGAACTACACCACCTTTTGTAGGGCAATGGCCTGTTATTCTCCCCATTGACTGGACTAATAGGCTTACATAGAATCCGTCCTGTAGAAAACTGTAATAGCCAAGCCACAAATATTTACCTATTTGGTCTTTGGTCCCATAATATACGCTTAAACTTTTAATAAACACATATTCGAAAATTTGCATTCATTAAAAGCTAATTTCCATGTATATTAATTTTTTGTTTTTAATCAACGCATTTGAGATAAATTTTAAGTGTGCCACAGAAAATTTATAACATATTTTATCTGCGCTTAAAAGATGATCATTTATTAATCTGTTTTAATTTTGTTTGCACTACATAAAATACATATTTTAGAGTTGCCACACACGCTGATAAAATTTGAAAAAATTAGTCAAAATGTATTAAAATTAACAGAGTGTCTTTGTATTTAAATTATTGCTAATTAATTTCCTGAGTGAGCTTATAAAATAACCTTTTAACAGTTTTGTGTTTTAAGTGATAAACTTAAGCGTTTTAAATCAATTTTGATGTTAAAAAAAGTAAAAATTGTAAAAGGTGCCATTACTCGCTTTAATTAACCACTAACATAAAGAAACCAGTATTTTAATCTAAGTTGGTACTACTTGGATTTTTTAATGTCACCTTTATCAGAATTTAAAAATTTGGGTAGTTGCTTTATGGCCTTTAAACGATGTACACAAAAATAATGACTATGGTAAGATAATGAGCAGTCACGGGGGTCCTACCGATTTTATACTTTATACGTCTATAAATTTGTCAAATTTTAAAAATTAAATCTATTTTTATTCACTAATTTTTTTACTGTATAAATAATAATTTCACGTGCTTAATATTCTAAAACGAAATAATCCTGCTGAGAATTCAGAAGCAACAAATGAAAGTTGTAGGAATGTGCGATGAACTCCTTGAGAGAGCATAGGTATAAGACACGAAGGTTAGCTACCCTTAAGTTGTTTCAGAAATCTAATACACCACAAACCGCAATTTTTTATCTGCTGTAGGAACAAAAAAATTAAAGTTTTAATTTGTTCACTACGCGTACGCTCTCTGCAAGGTGAGTTTAAATCAAGAGGACTATTAAAGTTCAATCGAATTGTGTGGGAAATACAAAAAAACCCGGATAGTATCTTCACAACTTCACATCTCAAAATAGAACTGGTGAAAATATTACATACGCCGATTACGCCAGGGTACTCTCACTTTTCCTACTTTTTTATGCAACTGACAGCTTGTTCTTCGCCAGGCGCGCATCATGTTTTTGTTATTTTAAAAAAATTGGAAGTTTTTAAAATCTTTGGCGCCTGATACTGCCTTAACGAAGCGCTTTTGGATAGAGGTTGGACTTAATCGCCCTATTTTCGTCTCAGGAATATGTGGTAGAGCTCTGTACAGACCTTTCGGGAGCACCACGTATAGTATTGTAACAAGAATGGTGAATCATCTTATCGGCCGACCTTCCGGAATACGCGAGAATATTCTACTCAGTTCTAGACGCCTCGAGAATGTGCCGATCAAGAGAAATAAATAGGACACGGTCAACTGACGGAGTTTAGTTTCAATTAAGAGTTCGAGTTCGTCATTAATTCGTATCGTAAACGTGTTAAAAGTGTTTAGAAGAATTCGCGTTCGGATTTAACTGATTTTTACTTATTATAGTGCATAAACATTTTTAAATAAATTAGACAGTAGTTATAAATAAATTAGATAAGTTAAGTGTAATTTTTAAGTCTAAATAAAATAATTATAAACAATTATAAAAATAAATATTCGTTACAGTATATAGTCGTACTTAGGTCAAGCTCAAGTCAACTGGTTGTTCGTTATTGAATCCAGAAAAAATTATTTACTGTTAAAAAGTAAATGCTAAACTAAAGTATATTTTATATTTCAGGGCATATACATCATGAAAGAATATTTACCAGATGAGATAAAACTCCCGCCTTTTATCCTAGTGGTAGATACAAAAATATTTGTAAATTTTTATTATTCCAATTTACTAATGGAAATTCACTTGTTTGCGGAAGTTAAAAATACTAAAAAGATTGGCAATTTTACCGTTACATATTAACTAGGAACGGACTGTATAATAATTGTATTTAAAAATACAGGGTGAGTCGGGAGGAAAGCACCAAAGTGGTAGTCACCAATTTTTTTTCAATATCGTTCTGAATTTATTGTTACGCACGTTACGTCGGTAAGCCAAATTTTTTGAGTTCAAAATATTAATTTACAATAAGCGGGACTAAGGCGTCCAAGTGGCCCCCTTCAAATACATTTATGCCACAGTAAGCGCTCCGATGACGAGAAAAAAAGTTATTCGTTATTAAGTTAAATCGTTAAAGTTATTTTTTTGGCAATTTTCTCTTTGGGCGTTTTTTTGCGTGTCGTCTTCTTATGGTGCTTCGGAGGCGTTGATAAATCTAATGGTTTTTAAAGAAAACTCAATTATCCGTATTTTGATATAAAAACTAATCAGATTGGTTGATTGGTCGCTAACCAATCCAAGCCCAAAGTTGCTCTGCCCATGTCCCACGTAACTTCGAAAACTTCTAATCCAGCACGGGTGCGCCTCGCAGCGCTTGCAGTTTTCTTCACCTCACCAATATTCGTCAATATTTTATACAATCGAGTATTTTTTTATATTTTTGGTAATCTGATAGGTGGGATTTTTATAAAAATTTTAACAGTGATGATTGATTTATATTCAGATCATCTTCTGAATTTTCACATTTTCTAAATAAAATGCTTTATAAAAAGTAGTGTCTTATTAATTCCATACAATAAATATTTTAAATAATGATAGAGGGTTTAAGTCATACAATTAAGAGTGCGAAAGTTATAGAAAGTTAAGTCAATCAAAAGTCACTTTTGTTAACACTTTTTCAAAAACATTTCGACATCTATATTTTTTTAAGTGCCAAAATAATAATAATCTAAACAAGAAAATTGTGCCGAAATATGCCTAAATAAACATTTAGTTATTTTATTAGTTAGATTCCCATTACATATTTATCTCAAAACTACAATTTTTGACATAAATATTTATCATCTTTTTCACGCGCATCAGCGAATTGTTACTACTACTATTAACGTATAGGGTGTCTCAGTAAGAGTGCACTTTTTAATTTTAAAATAAAAACAAGTATTTTATGACAGAGTTGTGATATTTTTATTGTATTGTAAAGAAGACATGTTCCGATTAAGTATGGAATAAAATATCCGGCAAATGACCCCCACGGCCCCGATGACAGGCCATTACTCTTTTCATGAAATTTTCCATGACTTTTGCACAGAGATGTGGCTGTATCTCACCGATGACGCGTTGGATTTCCGATTTGAGCTCAGGAATTGTTTCGGGTTTATTCGCATAAACCCGAGATTTCACAAAACCCCAAAGAAAAAATCGCACGGCGTTAAATCGCACGATCTTGGTGGCCAGTTGACATCTGAATTTCGTGAGATAATGTGTTCTGGAAATCGTTGCTGCAATAAGTCGATTGTTTCATGCGCGGTGTGACAGGTTGCGCCGTCCTGCTGAAACCACATGTTGTCCAGATTTATGCCGTCCAGTTGAGGCCACAAGAAGTCCGTTATCATATTCCTGTAACGAATGCCGTTCACAGTCACTGCAATTTCGGCCTCATTTTCAAAAAAGTAAGATCCAATCACGCCGCCTGACCAAAATCCGCACCAGACAGTTACTCGTTGTGGGTGCATTTGTTTCTCATGGATTGCATAAGGATTTTCTGAGTCCCAAAGTTGACAATTTTGTGTATTCACGAAGCCATTCATATGGAAATGCGCTTCATCGGAGAAAATGACTTTTTTCGAAAAATTGGCATCGACTTCACTTTGCTCCATTATGTTAGCTGAATCTTGTACGCATGAAGGTGAAGGTCTTTAGTCAAAATTCGCTGCGTACTGCTTCGTGAAATTTGAAGTTGTTGAGAACGATGCCGAATTGATGTTTTCGGGTTTTCGGCGACACTCTCGTTTACAGCAGCAATGTTTTCAAGAGACCGAACGGTCCGTTGACGCAAAGGATTCTTATTATCCATAATCGACCTAGTTTCTTCAAATTTTTTGACCACTCTTCGAATGGTTGACACATTAGGTGCACTTTCTCGGCTGAAAATTTGGCGAAGTTTGCGAGCGGTTTCAGCGTAACTTTCCCCATTTTTGTAATGAGTTTTCACAATTATAACGCGTTGTTCTTTCGAAAAGCGCTCCATTTTTAATAATCGGAATAAACAGAGGTAACAGCTGTCAAATTTCAGAGTTGCCACTTGCATGAAAAAAAAATATTCCAATTTCAAAAAGTGCACTCTTACTGAGACACCCTTTACAAACCTTTGCCTTAAAATCTTTACGAGAGATAAGTTTTATGTGGAGGAGGGTTGTTCGGCAAGCCCTTTTTTACGTCAAAGGCGGTGGGTACTCTTGGTTTTTCAACTACAACCCCTTAGGTTCTTACAAATTTCCAATTTTAATTTCTGATCAGTATACCTAATTTAATTGACTCGTGAAAGGGCAAAATGAAAACAGTAAGGTGGTCTTATACAATAGTATTATTTAGACTGATATTGTGCGACCTGTGTTATAGACGATAAAAGATTGATTGATTGAGAAAATATTTTCAACTGCCAACTTTAATTACACGGTAGATTATTTAACGATATGCAATAATTAAATTCCCACTTTTACGATTATTTTTTTCGTGAGCTCCATTTCAACAAATTAATTGAACCTATAAATAAATGACTTCGACGCCATATCCTGTCACTTGTGATTATCGTAATCATAATTAAACACATTGAACTATAGTTGTTGCGACTCTATTTATTTATCGAACTTGAAACTAATAAGTGAGTGATCATTTAGCTTTTTCTATAGTAATAAATAATTTACTGTTTGTCGCAAAGGCGGGAAAGGCCGGGCCCGTACATTTTATCCGTAAGGACAACTATTTTATCGCCCAAAGGGCCACAGTAATAGATAGTCTAAAAAATTTCAGACAATGGAACAAATTACTGTTCCCTATTAATGCCCTAGTTCGAAAAATAAAGTGTGAAATATTTACAAGCTGTGAAAACTCTTCCATTCGAATTATTATAACTATAAATAACACTTTGTGTATTTGAAAAGTGTCAGAAACCACCTATTTATTGCGCTCATTAGTCAAGTATGACTTTTAATGTAGAAAAAAGATTATGTCATATTGTCGCTCAATATTGGTTCTGTCCACCTTTTGACATCTTTCTTCTGCAGTCTTATGTCTTAGCCTTTAAAATTTTGCAGTAAATAAAAAATTCTAACCTTCCTGAAGTAGCGGAAATTGAACTTAAAACTTCTTGCAGAATGTCCCAAACGGCAAAAGATAATTCCATACGTGGGCACACACTAAGCACTTAACCAAACTGTACTAACCTAAAATATTATTTAAAATTCGAGACAATGCTAATTCGATGATTAATTATTAATGCTATTTTATGTAACATGTTAAATATTCGCGCTTGTTCGATTGCACGTGTAAAAATTTTTATCGAAATAAAACACAATATGGTAACGAAACAAACTCAAAAGTTTTATTTACCTAATATCAAATAAATATTCTCTAATAGGTACATAAAAATTAGAAAAGATATTTCAAATTTTTAATTCGAGGTCAAACATTTTGTTAATTTGTAAAATTATCTCCACCTCTGATGCTAACTAGATCACCTAAATATCGCAACAAAGTGAAAAATTTTTAAATTTTCGATAATCAAAAATTATTTAAAAAATATTCTTAGGCCATTGTACACTTAAATGCTCAATTAATAAAATCTGTAACTAAAATTAGTTTTTAACTAGTGCCCTAACTACAGCACTACAGAAAAGGGTAAAAATTTTAAATTAAAAATTAAAAAACAATTATTTTGGACGCTTCTCTACGTCTATTCTGAGCGCAAACTTTTGTTTTTAATTCAAGCTCGGTAGATACTCTAAAATGTGCCCTTAGCAAACCCAGTAACCAAAATTAGTTTTTGTTAAACAGTGCTTTCACTACTAGTCCAGGCAATGGGTA
The DNA here is from genome assembly GCA_950108345.1 of Malthinus flaveolus. NCBI lineage: Eukaryota > Metazoa > Arthropoda > Insecta > Coleoptera > Cantharidae > Malthinus > Malthinus flaveolus. The sequence continues at coordinate 82,403,395 of OX467285.1, read as the reverse complement.
GATTCTGACTTGCAAATGGTCCAGGAGTGTTGTAATTTGGTAGACTTGTACAGTTTGGTGTCCTAATTAATACTCCGAGTTTTCGACCTTGATCGACCGCCGCTCGCGCCGCAATATTATTGGAAAAACGGCGCCTATCTAGTCCTCTATCAAATGTTACATTCGTGGGATCTTTGATGAAACAAGCGTGGCAGTGGTCTCAATCCATTTTTTTGACCTTGGGAAAACACAATTCAAATATTGGCACTCTCGAAAATAATGCGTTTGAGTGCTGTGCGCGAATAACAAAATGGAGCACATTGCAAACACTTTTTCCAATTTATCTAAGTAACTATTACGAAAAATAGTTTTATACAAAAACTATTGCTATATCAATTCTACACAAAAAATGTTGTAACAATTTTTATCTAGGACTAACCGTTTTCTCAAAAAATGAATATGTCTAATTGTCCAAGTATAGGCCTAAGTGATTTTACCACCAGCAGAGAGGTATAATAATGAATATTCTTCTTGTAGTCTATTATTCTATTAAGCCCCTTTGCAGGTGGCGTAAGTCACCGAGACCGTTTCAAAACAGCCCGCCTATACCTATGAAAGTTTTTCTAGTGCTTATCTGCATGCTTCACATTATTTCTAGAGCCACTGGATAACATCAAAGTAAACATTACAAATACTAAAAATTAACAAATACCTACCGTTAGTCTAGTCAATTTAAATATGCTGATCTTACCTTGCCTCACATGGGATAGTTTTGAGTGGTGGCTATGTTGTCTATTATAAAGGCCTAATGATAAATTTGAGTTTTCGACCTCTGGATCCTTGTCAAGAATTTAAGAGACCGAAAAACTTTAAAACTTTTCAGTTTCTAACAATTTTGACCCAGAAGGATTAATTTTTCGGCAAAGACAGCTTTATACGTTTTAAGAGTAGACTAAATTTTCAAGAAGTTGACAGTAGAATGGTCTCTGTAGACTTAATGTTGTCCGAGATACAAGTGTACAAAACTTTGCAAATTTATCCTACTTTAGCATTCTTAGCGATCAGGATTACTTACCGTGCATGAAATGGGGTAAGCTCCGATTGTTTGATATGTTGTATATGATGAATGATGAAGGTCTAATGATAAATCCGAGTTTTCGACTTTGTCAAGTATACGTAAGTAAATAAATAAGTCTAAGTAACAAAGTAACCATCTTTGACGCAAAATTAATCCTTTGGGGTCAAAATTGGCAGACACTGAAAAAAGGTATAAAATGTGGCGGTTTCTTGGATTTTTTACAAGGATCCAGAAATTTGCCGAGATCAAAAACTTGTATTTATCATTAAGCCTCCGTAATAATAAGTAAGATATCAAAAAATTGGAACTAGTTAAATAAATTGGAAAGTGTTTGGGATATAGGCCATTGTGTTTCTCGTGCGCAGCACTCAAACGCATCACTTTCGAGAGTGCCAACATCAAAATTATATTTCTCCAAGGTCAAATAAAGAGATTGGGACTACTACGACACTTGCATCATCAAGGAGCCCACGGGAGTCTGTTTTTGCACAAATTGCAAGGAGACAGTAAACTTTATGAGAAAACGGTTCGTCCTACATAAAAATTTGTAATAACCTTTTTTATGTAAAATTAATTTACCAATATTTTTTGTATAAAACTTTTTTTCGTAATCTCAATAGTTACTTAGATAAATTGAGAAAAGTGTTTGCGATGTCGGCTATTTTGGTTTTTGCGCACAGCACTCAAACGCATCATTTTCGAGAGTGTCGACATTGAAATTATGCTTTTCCAAGATCAAACAAAGAGATTGAGACCACTGCCACACTTGATTCGTCAAGGATCTCACAGGGGCTCACTAGAGCCTGTTTTTGTACACTTGAAAAAGGGGACTAGAGTTGAAGCTAATTCAAGTTGCCACAACAAATACATACATACACACCCACACACAGGCTTCTTCTAACTAATTTATTGTTTACATTTTTGAATTCAGCGAGACCCGAAACGCAGAAGTCATCGAAACAGTACAATTTGTGGTAGCTATTATATCGATAAACTAAAAAGCGGCAGAAATGAAAATTTAATAAAGAGAAAAATGTATAGAAAATGCAAAAAGCTTTACATATAAATGGAATTTAATTTAAATAAAAGGACTATTAATAAAAAAACATCATATGCGAACGAAAAAACAATACGGAAAAGGTAAATCTGATGGTAAATCATTCTGTAAACTATGGCATTATCGCCAAAGTTTTATCATCTAAATTGCCCATTACGCAAAAGTTACCTACTTGTTTGTGTAGTTATCTAGCATGAATTCGAGAACTTTTTAAAGTACGGCTTTAGAGAATAGAATATTGAGTTTTATATTTAACAAAAATCTTAAATATACGATATAATATAGAAAATCTGGCAGTAAATATACAGAAGGTGGCAAAGCTGCTTCTCTTTCCGCAGTAACTGTCAAGTGACTTATGTCACTTATGCATCATCCGACATTTTCTACTAAACGAAGAGTCATCGTTACGCGTTATGCATTTAATAAAAAAAAATGTTTTGGAACCAATATTATACAATTTATTTCTAAATATTGATTTTAGATATAAAACAAATGAACTGTGAACGACACAATAACGTAATGTAAAAATTGGCGACTGGCGAGAGTTCAAGATGAATCATTCGAAATTTTCGACGAGGAAACTTTTCTATATGCATATAAAATAAAAGCAAACCCCAACATTTTGCTACCCTTATTGACTGAAAAGCTTTGTATGCAAAATCCTCTACCTAAGATTAATCACAATTTAAGAAAATGGCTTAACCTCTCCCAAATCATGCGATAAAATTAATGACGCCTTCAGCATGTAGTCAGCCGTGAACGAAACAATCGCATGTCGAATAAAAGGCACTTATTGTGTCAACCCTGACTTGATTTCTAAGGGCGTTTATATAGTAAAGACTTGATTTTAAAGATAAAATTTTCGCTTCTTCTGGATTATAATTTGATTTGTTTCAAAATCGGAAAGAGAACAAGTTATAGGTAGGTACGTTCTTCTCTACTCACACACAATATGGGCAATTTACGGATGCCATTACTGTCATAAAAACTTCTTCGGAAAACTTATGCTTACTTATATTATTTTAAATTATACATTAGGGGTGACTCGATAGTTGTCCAAATGCGCTCGCGATTTTCAGGTAACGCGCTTACTTGGCTAGTTTCATATTTTTGCCATAAGTAGTACCATAGAAAGTAACTACGGAGTTCGTTCGGAGCCTTCACTCTCTCGAAGAATTTTTAAATGCGCTCCTGTATAACACTGCGGTTTTAAATTATTCCTTTAGGTTACACCGTTAAAAAATCCTTAATACGTAGATCTTACTACAAATTGCGATTACAATTTGCATTTTCCTACAGATTTAATCTTAAACAATACTTAATTATTGTTATCTTCAATCGTTAATGAACAACTCAAAAAGTAAAATTCGTATTTGAACCACTAACTTATCTTTATTTTACTGCGACGTTATGGTTTAACATAAATCCTAAATTTTCTTTGTAATTTAGCTGTAATAAAGATAATCTTAACGGTTAAAAAGTATAATAAGCTAATGCCAACGCTTAAAAAATTACATCCACGCACGATCAATATAAACGTGAAACTACAAAAAAAGAGCACAAAAAGAAATATCCAAAAAGTTTACAAATACGCGCATTTGGTGAAATGTTTTTCAAGTAGTAGATAAAATTGAAAGCTCCTTTGGAAAGCCCCAGTCTATGGTAGTGTAAAGCTTCGATATTCGAACAAAAGCACGACGGAAACCGATACACTTATTTGAGGCAATAATTCCTCGTCTGAAGCTCATTGTTGGAAACTTCATGCATAGAATAGTCATTATTTTAAATGCCACTCCCTTTTGGTGCCAACTTAAAGGTTGTAGTAAATACTGGATAAAATCATAATATCGCAATTTAATGCCTGTCATACACGATTCTCGCCTATATTTTTAGTTGGGAAAAAGTCGCTAGCGCCACTTATAAGTTAAAGTTATTTATTTCAAATTAAATTACTAATAAAATTATAATTAGAAAAACTTAGGTAATTAAAACGACGTTTGTAGCGCGATATTAAGTGAAAATTCCATGCAAAGTAGCAAAGTAAATTCTTAACTGTATTAATAGTATATTAAAGTACAAGTTTCATAAGGCACCTTGTTAACGCACGAGTCCAAGTTTTGAAAACGAGCCGCTTGCGGTGAGTTTTAAAAAGTACGAGTACTTAACACGGCTTATGAAACGTGTAATTTATACTATTTTTTCTATTTCACATTTTAATAAAATTAATTTGTTAAAATATTTAAATAATTAACATCATGGAGATTTTCTTTTTATAATAATTGTGGTGGCACTGACTGAGATGTCACATCATTTAGTTCAATGACTCATAGATGTCGCAAGTTTATTTTTTTAAATTTAAATAATGCACCTACTCCTGTCTGTATAATTTAAATTTTAACAAATAAAAATGAATGAAATATGTAAAACCATTATTCTTTATTACATTTCAATTCTAATAAGCTCTAAAAATAAACATTTTAATAAATTATATTTGACATTGCTAAACGTCAGTTCAACTTGACGCGAACTTAGCAGAAGAAAACTCCCCAGAAACAGTACGTTAAAAGCTTCTTAACGCACTGTTTTGAGACCAAAACAGTACGTTAAGAAGTGGATTAAAGTACCGAAATAGAAAAAAGCTATTTTTAAGGGTAGAATTTCAGTAGTTGTACCTGCTCAAAAAAATTAGGGGAACACTTTTTTGAAGTTTCATACATACATTTTTGCGCACGAACGGGGCATTCAAGCCATTTACTGGACTGTGTTGAGTCCTGACTTCAACCCCATCGAGCACGTATGGAATTCCAAATTCCATATTCCAAATTCACCGCACACTCTCCAGCAGCTAGAAGAAGCCCCCTTTCGTCGCCCTAGATGAGGTGGGGGGGATTAAAAGTTGTAAGAACGGAAAACAGCCCTGACACACTCATGGTATCGAGACAAATGACGTTTCTAGAAAGAATAGTACGATAGCGACTCCGGACTGTAGAGACTAGGATTTGATTCCCGATTGCGGTCCCAGTTTTCTCCTTGGATTATCATCGCATCTCTGACGTCTACCGTCGACGACCACCTAACGCGTACTAAAGTTGGTTTCACGGTCGCGTCATTTGTAAAAGGGATTTCTGAGCTAATGGGGGTTAGTCTAAAGTCTAAAGGTCCTTAGTAGGCGAACGCCAGGTCTCTAACTCAGTAGTAAAATTACTCTTCCTGTGCTTGGCAAACGAACTCACCATGGCTTCTCTTCAAAAGAAGAACATTTTCGACCTTATGAGTTTTTTTATTTCATATTAATTGCATGTAGAAGATGTTCAGGTAATTTAAACCAAAAATCTCCAATTTTCTTCCGGACAGGTGCGGTGCCAAGATCTAAAGTAAACAATGCCAATTCTCCGAGTTTCCTTTCCGCAACTTTTTCTCGCAGATCTGTCATGAATGATGAATGTGAACTAATGTTGTCTATACTCCATTCAAATTCAAGGTGCAGTAAATGTCAACACATACATGCAGATATCTTTTTATATTTTGAGTAGGAGCTCGGTGGTGCCTAGATGTTTAGGGAGTTGGAATAAAATCTGCACTCAATTGCAGTCGTTACGCGATCATCACTGTTGACATTTACTGCACCTTGAATTGGCCTATAGTTCCTGTTGTACTCTATGGTAGCCAGCATTTTTTTCGAATTTCAACGCACTATAGCGCTTAAACCGTTTGTCTCACAAAAAAACTTAAAGAACATAATTTGTGGGAAATCTAATGCACTTTAGTTTTGTAAACAAACACTTTTTCTTAAAAGTGCGTAGTTTTCGAGTTATGAGCGATAAACTAAACAAACAGGTTTTGACCGATTTTGAAATTTTTGTCAAAGTCGCCGACACCGACACCGTTCGTCTGACCAAAAACCCTAAAAGATATAATTTGTAGAAAATTTAGTGTACTTTAGTTTTCTATAACAACAATTTTTTATAAACGTGCATAGTTTTCGAGTTATAAGCGATAAACTAAGAAAAACAGTTTTGGAGCAATTTTGGAATTATTGTGAAACTTTAACGCACTAGAGCGCTTAAACAGTTTGTTTGACAAAAAAACTTAAAACACATAGTTTGTAGAAAATTAAATTTAAGTAAATTTTTTATAAAAACATTCTCTTCTAAAAGTGCGTAGTTTTGAGTTATAAACAATAAACTAAAAAAACAGTTTTTGGACGATTTTGGATTTTTTGTCAAACTTTAACGCCCTATAGCTCATAAAGCGTTTGTCGGACTAAAAAACTTAAGCAACATAGTATATAGAAAATTTAATGTACTTTAGTTTTCTATAAAAATTTTTTTAGAAAAACGCGTAGTTTTCGAGTTATAAGCGATAAACTAAAAAACAGTTTTTGGACGATTTTGGATTTTTTGTCAAACTTTAACGCCCTATAGCTCATAAAGCGTTTGTCGGACTAAAAAACTTAAGCAACATAGTATATAGAAAATTTAATGTACTTTAGTTTTCTATAAAAATTTTTTTAGAAAAACGCGTAGTTTTCGAGTTATAAGCGATAAACTAAAAAACAGTTTTTGGACGATTTTGGAATTGTTGTCAAACTTTAACGCACCCTGTTGTACTCAGTAGCTGATCATAACTACTAACCACTTTTCTGTCATATCAGAAAACAGAGCTAAAAACTTTTCTAGTACATTTTTGAACGTGAAAGAAAATCAGAGTGCTTCCATTCCATCTATTGTTTCTTTTCTAACTTATCGTTTTTACGGACATAGATTGATGGAACGCGATACTTCCATCCTTACTCGCTTCTGATTAATATTTAAGGATGGGGATTTATTTTGCAATAATCAAATCAAAGTGAACTACATGATGACCGTGTTCATACGAAATTTTTTAAGTCTCAACTATATATCTATACTATATATATATATATATATATATCGAGTCTTTGTAAATCTCTATCTTTGCTTGACAATATACCATTGTAATGCGTTACCCTACATGCAGAGAAGAAACGAAGAAGAAATGTTATCTTTGCTCGTCTTCCGTAATAAAGTGAGGTGGGTAGAGAGACTACATAGAAAATACGTTTAAAGTTTGGGTTGAACTTTGAACTAAAAGGAGTCGCTAAGAGAAACTCCCAATGTTCCTTTGTTCATCTTCCAACCCACCAATCTCAGGGCTTGTATAGCTCTTATTATATTATTAGCTCGAATAGAATAATTACTTTTTGTAAATCTAAACCACTTTTCCCATAGAGAGGGATGATATGACTTCGTTACAAGTTGCAAGTTACAGTATCAATATGAAAAATTTTGAAATTGATGATACAAGGCAGTTTAGTACATACATGCGAACTGTAAGAAGGCGTAAAAATGGAATGATAAATACGACAATAATACAAGTAGCTCATCTTATGTAGATATTATATTTCTTATAGTCAAAATACATCTGTTGCAATCAAAAGTACTAAAGACGAACCCCTGTACAACCATTAATAACAACTGTCTGTGAGTACGAGCAGAGAATCCAAATACAAGAAATGAAACGTACACGAAAACATCATTTGTAGATATTAATCAAAGTTTTTGTTTTAATAGCCCTTGCACGGAATTCAGATATTTGTTTTGTCCATGATTAATTATCCGCATCTTTCCAAATTATTAGAATCACGTTAATGTTAACGGAATAAAATGGGAAAAACAACAAAAAAATTTTACCAACTTGAGCTTTTAAGCTCCAACTTTTAACGTAAACTTTTCCTTCGGATTAAGAGTTTGTTGAAGGAAGACCCTAAAACTTCTACTTCTTGTTTACGTAAAGAAGCAAAAGTTTAATTCTACTTGTCCCTGGAAATCAATTAATCATTTTGCTTTCTGCAAGTTCACCGTCGTTAAACGTTTATCAATTTTCACTTAAGATAATGCCACCGAAACGAAACAATAATTGTTTTAGTTAATTAGAATGCAGGTCGTTGTACTTAAAATCTTTTTACAATTATTATAACGCAGCTTTTAAGAAAGAATGTTACTTGAAATTCTTATAGTAATTGCGTCTTTCTACTCACTGATAGTTGTGTTTTAATGGGCCGTGCTAATTTATTTTATTTGTACTTTAGATTCTTGTGTTTTACGTTTTGCTTCGTTAGTTTATTTCAACAGTTGGACAGTTTCGCATTAACTAAAATTTCACGTTTACACAAACAATATAACAGATCTACTGCGTTTTTCGCGCGTCATTTAGATTGGAGGAAATGAACTCGGCGAAACATAAAAAATAATGATTTAACTAGATTAAAGTGTGTTGGCTATTAAATATCAGTAGGACGATACTTAGATGGACTCTCCAAAGTGATTTTAATTGAAACGAGTTTTCAGGAAGCAATGAATATTAACTTAACACGTTTTAAAAAGGAGGCGTGTTAAGTTATTACAAAACTGCCTATATGTCTTTAATGTTTATTACGGCGTTAATTCTAATTGGCGTTTGAAGTTCGAGTTATCAGTTAATCCACACAGAAAACAGTGGAGCCATGATTTTGATAGCAACCGTAAGACGAATTTGATTATTGGCTTATATACTTTTTGAGTTTTGAGATGGGTCTGCAAGGTTTGACGCATGAGCTTTAGTCCAAGAGCTAACAATCATTCTACCACTTAATTTATTCCGAAGAGTCATTATTTTTATTTAAAAATGCAGCATATATAAGACTCACTCATCACTCACTCATATCACTCATATTACGTGATTTATCCTATATTGAAACTATAATTTAAAGTAAGAGATAAAAATAATAAATCGTTCTGTCGAAACAGAATTTAGGCAGATGGCAGCGTTTTTTCGGCAGACGAGGTCTGTACGTCAGGCGAACGGTTTAGGGTATCTCGAAAAAATTTGGCTGTAGCACCTAACCTAACCCGTGCGTCTGAAAAAAAACCTAAAAGGTATAATTTGTAGGAAATTTACTGTACTTTAGTTTTTATAAAACTACTTTTTTATAAAAGTACTCAGTTTTCGAGTTATAAGCGATAAACTAAAAATACAGTTTTTGGCAGATTTTGGAATTTTTCTCAAATTGTAACGAGCTGTAGTGCTTAAACTGTTTGCCTGAAACACAATTTAAAAAGCATAATTTGTAGGAAATTTAGTTTACGTTAATTTTGTAAAAGAACACTTTTCTCTGTAAACGCGTAGTGTTTGAATTATAAGCAATAAACTAAAAAAACAGTTTTTGGACAATTGTGGGATTTTTTGTTAAACTTTAACGCGTTATAGCGCCTAAACCGTTTGTCTGACAAAAAAACTTAAAAGACATAATTTGTAGGAAATTGAATGTACTTGAGTTTTCTGTCAAAACACTTTTCTCTGAAAGTGCGTAGTTTTCGAGTTACAAGCGATAAAATAAAAAAAATTGTTTCGGTCAAATTTTGAAATTTTTGTCAAACTTTAACGTGCTATAGCGCCTAAACCGTTCATCTGACAAAAAACTCAAAAAACCTAATTTTTAGGAAATTTAATCTACTTTAGGTTTTTATTATAAGATAAGCAATAAACAAAAAAAACAGTTTTTGGACGATTGTGGGATTTTTTGTTAAACTTTATCGCGCTATAGCGCCTAAACCATTCGCCTGACAAAAAAACTTAAGAGACATAATTTGTAGAAAATTGAATGTACTTAAGTTATTTATAGAAACACTTTTCCCTGAAAGTGCGTAGTTTTCGAGTTACAAGCGATAAACTTAAAAAAATTGTTTAGGCAAATTTTGAAATTTTTGTCAAACTTTAATGTGCTATAGCGCCTAAACCGTTCATTTGACAAAAAACGCAAAAAACCTAATTTTTAGGAAATTTAATCTACTTTAGGTTTTTATTATAAGATAAGCAATAAACAAAAAAAACAGTTTTTGGAAGATTTTAGAATTTTTTGTTAAACTTTATCGCGCTATAGCGCCTAAACCATTCGCCTGACAAAAAAACTTAAAAGACATAATTTGTAGAAAATTGAATGTACTTGAGTTTTTTATAAAAACACTTTTCCCTGAAAGTGCGTAGTTTTCGAGTTACGAGCGATAAAATAAAAAAAAATTGTTTTTGGCAAATTTTGAAATTTTTGTCAAACTTTAACGTGCTATAGCGCTTAAACCGCTCGTCCCACAAAAAAAATCAAGAAACCGGATTTTTAGGAAATTTAATCTACTTCATGTTTTTATTATAAGATAAGCAATAAACAAAAAAAACAGTTTTTGGACGGTTGTGGGATTTTTTGTTAAACTTTATCGCGCTATAGCGCCTAAACCATTCGCCTGACAAAAAAACTTAAGAGACATAATTTGTAGAAAATTGAATGTACTTAAGTTTTTTATAGAAACACTTTTCCCTGAAAGTGCGTAGTTTTCGAGTTACAAGCGATAAAATAAAAAAAATTGTTTTTGGCAAATTTTGAAATTTTTGTCAAACTTTAACGTGCTATAGCGCTTAAACCGCTCGTCCCACAAAAAAATCAAGAAACCGGATTTTTAGGAAATTTAATCTACTTCATGTTTTTATTATAAGATAAGCAATAAACAAAAAAAACAGTTTTTGGACGATTGTGGGATTTTTTGTTAAACTTTATCGCGCTATAGCGCCTAAACCATTCGCCTGACAAAAAAACTTAAGAGACATAATTTGTAGAAAATTGAATGTACTTAAGTTTTTTATAGAAACACTTTTCCCTGAAAGTGCGTAGTTTTCGAGTTACAAGCGATAAAATAAAAAAAATTGTTTTTGGCAAATTTTGAAATTTTTGTCAAACTTTAACGTGCTATAGCGCTTAAACCGCTCGTCCCACAAAAAACTCAAGAAACCGGATTTTTAGGAAATTTAATCTACTTCATGTTTTTATTATAAGATAAGCAATAAACAAAAAAAACAGTTTTTGGACGATTGTGGGATTTTTTGTTAAACTTTATCGCGCTATAGCGCCTAAACCATTCGCCTGACAAAAAAACTTAAGAGACATAATTTGTAGAAAATTGAATGTACTTAAGTTTTTTATAGAAACACTTTTCCCTGAAAGTGCGTAGTTTTCGAGTTACAAGCGATAAAATAAAAAAAATTGTTTTTGGCAAATTTTGAAATTTTTGTCAAACTTTAACGTGCTATAGCGCTTAAACCGCTCGTCTCACAAAAAACTCAAGAAACCGGATTTTTAGGAAATTTAATCTAGTTCATGTTTTTATTATAAGATAAGCAATAAACAAAAAAAACAGTTTTTGGACGATTGTGGGATTTTTTGTTAAACTTTATCGCGCTATAGCGCCTAAACCATTCGCCTGACAAAAAAACTTAAGAGACATAATTTGTAGAAAATTGAATGTACTTAAGTTTTTTATAGAAACACTTTTCCCTGAAAGTGCGTAGTTTTCGAGTTACAAGCGATAAAATAAAAAAAATTGTTTTTGGCAAATTTTGAAATTATTGTCAAACTTTAACGTGCTATAGCGCTTAAACCGCTCGTCCCACAAAAAACTCAAGAAACCGGATTTTTAGGAAATTTAATCTACTTCATGTTTTTATTATAAGATAAGCAATAAACAAAAAAAACAGTTTTTGGACGATTGTGGGATTTTTTGTTAAACTTTATCGCGCTATAGCGCCTAAACCATTCGCCTGACAAAAAAACTTAAGAGACATAATTTGTAGAAAATTGAATGTACTTAAGTTTTTTATAGAAACACTTTTCCCTGAAAGTGCGTAGTTTTCGAGTTACAAGCGATAAAATAAAAAAAATTGTTTTTGGCAAATTTTGAAATTTTTGTCAAACTTTAACGTGCTATAGCGCTTAAACCGCTCGTCTCACAAAAAACTCAAGAAACCGGATTTTTAGGAAATTTAATCTAGTTCATGTTTTTATTATAAGATAAGCAATAAACAAAAAAAACAGTTTTTGGACGATTGTGGGATTTTTTGTTAAACTTTATCGCGCTATAGCGCCTAAACCATTCGCCTGACAAAAAAACTTAAGAGACATAATTTGTAGAAAATTGAATGTAATTAAGTTTTTTATAGAAACACTTTTCCCTGAAAGTGCGTAGTTTTCGAGTTACAAGCGATAAACTTAAAAAAATTGTTTAGGCAAATTTTGAAATTTTTGTCAAACTTTAATGTGCTATAGCGCCTAAACCGTTCATTTGACAAAAAACGCAAAAAACCTAATTTTTAGGAAATTTAATCTACTTTAGGTTTTTATTATAAGATAAGCAATAAACAAAAAAAACAGTTTTTGGAAGATTTTAGAATCTTTTGTTAAACTTTATCGCGCTATAGCGCCTAAACCATTCGCCTGACAAAAAAACTTAAAAGACATAATTTGTAGAAAATTGAATGTACTTGAGTTTTTTATAAAAACACTTTTCCCTGAAAGTGCGTAGTTTTCGAGTTACAAGCGATAAAATAAAAAAATTGTTTTTGGCAAATTTTGAAATTTTTGTCAAACTTTAACGTGCTATAGCGCTTAAACCGCTCGTCCCACAAAAAAATCAAGAAACCGGATTTTTAGGAAATTTAATCTACTTCATGTTTTTATTATAAGATAAGCAATAAACAAAAAAAACAGTTTTTGGACGATTGTGGGATTTTTTGTTAAACTTTATCGCGCTATAGCGCCTAAACCATTTGCCTGACAAAAAAACTTAAGAGACATAATTTGTAGAAAATTGAATGTACTTAAGTTTTTTATAGAAACACTTTTCCCTGAAAGTGCGTAGTTTTCGAGTTACAAGCGATAAAATAAAAAAAATTGTTTTTGGCAAATTTTGAAATTTTTGTCAAACTTTAACGTGCTATAGCGCTTAAACCGCTCGTCCCACAAAAAACTCAAGAAACCGGATTTTTAGGAAATTTAATCTACTTCATGTTTTTATTATAAAATAAGCAATAAACAAAAAAAACAGTTTTTGGACGATTGTGGGATTTTTTGTTAAACTTTATCGCGCTATAGCGCCTAAACCATTCGCCTGACAAAAAAACTTAAGAGACATAATTTGTAGAAAATTGAATGTACTTAAGTTTTTTATAGAAACACTTTTCCCTGAAAGTGCGTAGTTTTCGAGTTACAAGCGATAAAATAAAAAAAATTGTTTTTGGCAAATTTTGAAATTTTTGTCAAACTTTAACGTGCTATAGCGCTTAAACCGCTCGTCCCACAAAAAAATCAAGAAACCGGATTTTTAGGAAATTTAATCTACTTCATGTTTTTATTATAAGATAAGCAATAAACAAAAAAAACAGTTTTTGGACGATTGTGGGATTTTTTGTTAAACTTTATCGCGCTATAGCGCCTAAACCATTCGCCTGACAAAAAAACTTAAGAGACATAATTTGTAGAAAATTGAATGTACTTAAGTTTTTTATAGAAACACTTTTCCCTGAAAGTGCGTAGTTTTCGAGTTACAAGCGATAAAATAAAAAAAATTGTTTTTGGCAAATTTTGAAATTTTTGTCAAACTTTAACGTGCTATAGCGCTTAAACCGCTCGTCCCACAAAAAAATCAAGAAACCGGATTTTTAGGAAATTTAATCTACTTCATGTTTTTATTATAAGATAAGCAATAAACAAAAAAAACAGTTTTTGGACGATTGTGGGATTTTTTGTTAAACTTTATCGCGCTATAGCGCCTAAACCATTCGCCTGACAAAAAAACTTAAGAGACATAATTTGTAGAAAATTGAATGTACTTAAGTTTTTTATAGAAACACTTTTCCCTGAAAGTGCGTAGTTTTCGAGTTACAAGCGATAAAATAAAAAAAATTGTTTTTGGCAAATTTTGAAATTTTTGTCAAACTTTAACGTGCTATAGCGCTTAAACCGCTCGTCCCACAAAAAACTCAAGAAACCGGATTTTTAGGAAATTTAATCTACTTCATGTTTTTATTATAAGATAAGCAATAAACAAAAAAAACAGTTTTTGGACGATTGTGGGATTTTTTGTTAAACTTTATCGCGCTATAGCGCCTAAACCATTCGCCTGACAAAAAAACTTAAGAGACATAATTTGTAGAAAATTGAATGTACTTAAGTTTTTTATAGAAACACTTTTCCCTAAAAGTGCGTAGTTTTCGAGTTACAAGCGATAAAATAAAAAAAATTGTTTTTGGCAAATTTTGAAATTTTTGTCAAACTTTAACGTGCTATAGCGCTTAAACCGCTCGTCTCACAAAAAACTCAAGAAACCGGATTTTTAGGAAATTTAATCTAGTTCATGTTTTTATTATAAGATAAGCAATAAACAAAAAAAACAGTTTTTGGACGATTGTGGGATTTTTTGTTAAACTTTATCGCGCTATAGCGCCTAAACCATTCGCCTGACAAAAAAACTTAAGAGACATAATTTGTAGAAAATTGAATGTACTTAAGTTTTTTATAGAAACACTTTTCCCTGAAAGTGCGTAGTTTTCGAGTTACAAGCGATAAAATAAAAAAATTGTTTTTGGCAAATTTTGAAATTTTTGTCAAACTTTAACGTGCTATAGCGCTTAAACCGCTCGTCCCACAAAAAAATCAAGAAACCGGATTTTTAGGAAATTTAATCTACTTCATGTTTTTATTATAAGATAAGCAATAAACAAAAAAAACAGTTTTTGGACGATTGTGGGATTTTTTGTTAAACTTTATCGCGCTATAGCGCCTAAACCATTTGCCTGACAAAAAAACTTAAGAGACATAATTTGTAGAAAATTGAATGTACTTAAGTTTTTTATAGAAACACTTTTCCCTGAAAGTGCGTAGTTTTCGAGTTACAAGCGATAAAATAAAAAAAATTGTTTTTGGCAAATTTTGAAATTTTTGTCAAACTTTAACGTGCTATAGCGCTTAAACCGCTCGTCCCACAAAAAACTCAAGAAACCGGATTTTTAGGAAATTTAATCTACTTCATGTTTTTATTATAAAATAAGCAATAAACAAAAAAAACAGTTTTTGGACGATTGTGGGATTTTTTGTTAAACTTTATCGCGCTATAGCGCCTAAACCATTCGCCTGACAAAAAAACTTAAGAGACATAATTTGTAGAAAATTGAATGTACTTAAGTTTTTTATAGAAACACTTTTCCCTGAAAGTGCGTAGTTTTCGAGTTACAAGCGATAAAATAAAAAAAATTGTTTTTGGCAAATTTTGAAATTTTTGTCAAACTTTAACGTGCTATAGCGCTTAAACCGCTCGTCCCACAAAAAAATCAAGAAACCGGATTTTTAGGAAATTTAATCTACTTCATGTTTTTATTATAAGATAAGCAATAAACAAAAAAAACAGTTTTTGGACGATTGTGGGATTTTTTGTTAAACTTTATCGCGCTATAGCGCCTAAACCATTTGCCTGACAAAAAAACTTAAGAGACATAATTTGTAGAAAATTGAATGTACTTAAGTTTTTTATAGAAACACTTTTCCCTGAAAGTGCGTAGTTTTCGAGTTACAAGCGATAAAATAAAAAAAATTGTTTTTGGCAAATTTTGAAATTTTTGTCAAACTTTAACGTGCTATAGCGCTTAAACCGCTCGTCCCACAAAAAACTCAAGAAACCGGATTTTTAGGAAATTTAATCTACTTCATGTTTTTATTATAAGATAAGCAATAAACAAAAAAAACAGTTTTTGGACGATTGTGGAATTTTTTGTTAAACTTTATCGCGCTATAGCGCCTAAACCATTCGCCTGACAAAAAACCTTAGAAGACATAATTTGTAGAAAATTGAATGTACTTAAGTTTTCTATAGAAACACTTTTCTCTGAAAGTGCGTAGTTTTCGAGTTACAAGCGATAAACTAAAACAAATGTTTTAGGCAAATTTTGAAATTTTTGTCAAACTTTAACGTGCTATAGCGTCTAAACCGTTCGTCTGACAAAAAACAACTTAAGGAATCTAATTTGTATACGATTTAATTAACTTTAGTTTTTTATAGAAACAGTTTTCTCTAAAAGTGCGTAGTTTTCAAGTTATAAGCAAAACTGCAAAAACCCACCTTGTTCGAGCCTTCCCTAAGAATGCTGGTACTTTGGGGTCGTGCTTTGGAGTGGCGTGGCAGACGGTCCGTTTTATTCATTTTAAATGTTCTCTCAACCTAAATTGTCAAAATTTTTGTACTAATTGCTAATTTCACACTTACACATCTCGCTCAGACCGGAATACGGGTAACTTTATGTTGACTATGATTACCTACTTTTCAATAAAAACAAATCGTTGAGATAATTTCGAGTGTGGTATGTTTGCTAGCTCTTGGACTATTAGTAAATATGACACATTGAAAACTGTTGAAGTCAGGTGGTAACACTCGCAATGTTGTTGCCTTCGGTCACCGCCCCAGACAGCAATTTTCCCGCTCTTATGACAAAACGTTCATTTCCACCCTAGATACATAAATAGCTATTAAAATCGAACCAAAACTCAATTGACCAAAACTGAAAGTGCGAAACGGTCCACTTATACCGACATAAATACCAAATGTGGTTAAAATTGCCCTATTATAAAGTGATGGGATATCGAACTAAAATTGCAAATTTAATAGCGTCTGGTGAACAATATAAGGAAAACTTGATATGTAAAAGGTGAAAATGTTGAAGCCACAGTAGCTGAAGCAATAGTTAGTTGTTAAACGTACCTATACGATCTTGTTTATTTATGAATATGTTCTTTCTTAATGGAATGGAAAAACATGCCAACAAATTATGCTTGGTTATCGAGAAATTGTTAATAAAATAAGGCGGTTTCTTTCTATCGCGCTCTATATGCATGCGAGAAAAGGACGTTCATTAAAATTTGTAAACGTGACGTGTATATAAAGTACACATAGACTTTCTTGTGGTACTCGTTTTGCCTTACTTGGCACATCTCGAAAAGTTATTATAAAGATAATCTTCAATATCTGTATAATTTTTACATACGCATTTAATAAAGTACAGTGTGAAAAAGAACAACCTTAAAAGGTTGGCTTTAAAAAAAAACAAAGTATACCTTATTAATGACATTATCAATAAACCACATCTATTCGAGCCGGCGTAATAAAATATAAAATATGAGCCTCATCGTAAGGAAAAAGTTGCAAAATTACTTCATTACTGAAATTTAAAAGGAGACAAAGGCGCCCTTTTAATAGGGTGTCTTTTACAACAAAACATTTCAAATAAGTACTAAACTACTAACTCGAATTGTCGATAAAATTAAGCTATCCGATTTTCGCGCGAACAAGGAAAAGGTGGAATGGATCAAGCAGTAGGATTACGATAGGGTGTAGCACATAAGAGTTTTCCTCCTGAAAGGGGATTTAAGTCGTAATTCAGGCAGAATTTTGGTTTTAAACTGTTTAAAGGGAGTTTGCATTCAGGAGTTTTAAAACGAGCGTTCAGATTACGCTTCGAGAATGAAATAAATGTGATTTACCCCCCGGATTTTTTTATTATTAGTCTTTTTATGTTTTAAAAAAAATGTAAAATAAAAGTCTGGAAATATGTTTTTTAAATATACACCTTTTCAAGTCATTATAAATTGAAGATAGGATGATACCATATTTATATAGAGAGTCGATATGTGTTTGAAGTGTTTATAAATTCGCCTCTAGCCAAAGGAGGCAAATAGAAACCCCTCTGTTCTATCAATATGTAAATTGTAGTAAGTGTTGTAATAAAATAACAATATTTTCCAATACAAAACCCATTTAGGCTTATAAATTGACAGTTGTATAGTATTTACCTCCCTTATTTCGATTTTGATCCTTTCTTACTACTGCAACGCTTTTGTTTACACACAAAGTTCTACTATAAAATAAAGAAAATGAAAACTTGAATAACGACGCCATTACTACTTTTTTTACCCATGCACAAGGGTTCCATTAAATGTGTCCTGGAATAACTTATTTGTTCTCAATACTATAGTAAAATACTAGATTTATAAATTACAAATTTTTAAATATTTAGGGTTAATTAGTTAGATAAATCTAATACGTTGCAAATGAACCCCAACATACACACATAAGTGAAAAAACTTTAAACGAGAAAATTTGTTTTCCGCTAAGCGTCTCGGGAATCGAACCCAAGACTTTGCTATTTCCGGTAGCACGCCTATACCTAATACGCCAGCAGATTACATAATTTTCTTTGCGATCCGGCGTATAGGCGTGCTACCGGAAATAGCAAAGTCTTGGGTTCGATTCCCGAGACGCTTAGCGGAAAACAAATTTTCTCGTTTAAAGTTTTTTCACTTATGTGTGTATGTTGGGGTTCATTTGCAACGTATTAGATTTAATTAGATTTATAGTTATAAATATATAGAAAATCGAAACACTAGAATTATACTAGAAGAAACTCCCCATTCACATCCAAATTAAGTTTGAGTATCGTGACACGAGCTTAACTTAAACGGCCCTCTTTAAAACTTTCATTTAGACATTGAAACAAAATTAAGATAAGAAAATTCGTCAAATCACACTTGACTTGGTACTATATCAAAGTTCTGTTCAGTGACTATAAGTTAGCACTTCTGATTTCTGATTGTAATTTTCGACAATTCGGCAGGTGGAGAGTAAACACCGCGTGAATTTTTGTACTGTTACACAAGCTTGCTGTGTTTCAAATCAAAAATTGACTAAAACAATGACCCGAAATTTACCCTACTCTTTTTAAAATTTTTAATTCTTTAGTTTCGCTGTGTTACAAAGGGGTGGGAGAGTAAAAAATCTTTCGTACGTGAAAAGTCTTACCTATATGAGGCAGTGTTTTCAATTTCTATTTTATATTAATTTTAAGTGAGATCCTCTTAAACTTCCTTCCTAAACTCGCAGTTCCATGCGTGTACCAAAAGGAACCCATATTACAATGAATTGTAAAGGTTTAATAATAATTATACCTATTGGTACTATACACTGAAATAAACTATTACCAGACAAATGTAACAAATTTAAATTACCTAAGCCAATAGGAGCCAATTCAGTGCAGTAAAACTGACTGATCTTTGATCGGCCCCTCAACAAAACAAAAATGACTATCAGATAGACGCTACCATAATAATTATATAGAGAATAAAAAAAAACCAACCGATCAATCGATAATTAAAAATAGATTAAATCAACACTACTCATTTACAGTTATAAAATCTCAAATTACTAACGCAGATCAACCGGTACGAGACATCCCCCTACCAGCGACTACAAGGAAAAACCATTCCTGATGAGACACTTCCTAAAAATTGAGACTGGGAGACACAACAATCCGTCCAGCAGTAAATTTAAAACACTTGCGATGTTATAAGACAAGCATCTTTTGAAAGTGGGACCCTCGTGCCTCGGAAAGGTTAATAGCCCTCTACTCCATCTAGGTTAAGATGATGGACACCAGTTCTAAAAGTAATCTTACGGTACAGATAATTAGGAGCTTTGAGGGTTAATACCCTTTAGATAAAGCTGACGGAGTGTAACTCTCAACGTCGCCTCATTTTAAGCCACCCCATCACGTCGAGGGTGTGAGAAATTCTATCGTGCTTCCTTAGACGGAAGATAAGTCGAAGACACAAGTTCTGAACAGCGCTAGACCCTGCCTACGTCAACTGAGTCAAGACAGGAATGACACAAAACATCACAGTCATTAAATCTGGAGAGAATCAAAGAATCGCACAGAACAGATCTGAGCCTCTGAGATCTGAGAAACGATTAGCATAAAGCATCTGAAGAACAGAATAAGAATTCTTAAGCAGGTGGGACTTGAATTTCAGCTCCATATCTAACACAACACCGACATTTCGAGCCTCGTCCGATAAGGGTACCCTCTCTAAACCATCAGAGATGTACTCGAATTTGAGAAAGCGCTACCAGTCTCGAAGACCACCGAAAAGCAGAACAGACGATTTATAGGGGTTTAAGACAAGATTATGTTTATTAGAAAAGCTGAGCAGGCTTGCAAAATCAGATTCAGTGAACTGATCGCATTAATGACGTTATCAGGAGGAACGGAAAGGAAGAGGTGCGTATGGTCAGCATAAAAGTGATACAATGGTTAAGAGACGCATACGTATGGATAGAGAATAAAGTAATACCTAAAATAGATTCCTAAGGAGCATCTAAAACACAAAGTAAGAGGTCCGAAAGTAGACCGTCAGTCTTGATACTTTGAAAGCTGTCCGAAATATAGATTTGAAAAAAAGGCGATAGATATAGAGCTCAGTCCGATGTAATGTACAATAGAAAGAAGTATAAAAAAAAAAAAAAAAACAACACAGGAAGATTTCCTTTGTCGGGACTGACAACAACAAGGAGGCGTAACTAAAACCCTTTATAAATCTCGGCTGTACATCTAAATTCATTTTTTGTCCCTGAAAATTTTTCAGAACCAGAGGGAAACCCACTATCTTCTATGCAAAGTGTTAAAAATCGGCAATTTTGCAGCATTATTGACCTGAAAAATGAAAATATTAGCGCAGTGATACTAAAAGTTAAATTATGCAGTGTTAAGTCCCCTACACACGACCTGACGCGGTCGGCCTGACAGTGTGACAGTCGGTCCGACCAAATCAGGTGTTGCCTACACAACCTGACCCAACTTGTGATCCAACCAGCCTCCTACAGACGACCTGACGCGGTCGGCCTGACAATCGGTCCGACCAAATCAGGTGTTGCCTGCACGCTAAATCGTCTGACAACGCTCCACACGACCTGATTTGGTCAGGCGGTTGGGTAGTCAGGTGGCCGGGCTATCTCTGACAACACCCGACGACCTGACACAATAAATGTCAGACGACAAGCCTACACACGGCCTGATATTCTACCTGATCTGACCAAATCGGCCCGACGGCCTGACCAAATCAGGTCGTGTGTAGGGGACTTTATTTTGATTGCTTTGAAACAATACTACTGTAGTAGCAATTGAAAACCATTTCCACAGTTAGTAATAAAGAGCCAATCAACGGAACGAGTAATGACATTTAAACGTCTAGGCGTGTAAATATTAACAAAAGAGAGTTGAAACGTTAGAACAATAGATAAATAAAGCGACAAACACCAATAGCAGGTTTCTTAAGAGAAAAAAAGTAATAATAAACTTTATTCATTAACAAGAATGCCAATTTTTAATTATAAAAGCAGCAATATAATATAATAAAGACGGGCGGGCCACTGTCCTCGCTTCACTTCAATACAGAGTTGATTACCTTAGATGCTCATCAAAAATTAGCCATTAATCTTATTCACACTGTCGCAACGATTAAAACCCCTTTGGAGATTGAGTATAACTGGTGTTAGTACGGCTTACTGGTACACGGAGAAGACTAAAAAAGTATTTAAAATCAACATAGACGGCCACCCCAAGCCCCCAAGCAAATCGTTTTTGAAGCCGAAAATATACATGGACGGAAAACCACAATAGAGCAATGCTAAAGTACTTATTCTAGGACTCGCTCTTTATAGAGCGTAGACCTCTTTCAGCTTACAATCTTAAAAATGATGATTGTACAGGGTGTCCTGAATACTTGCCTTAGAGGGCATCAGTTTGGGATGGCTCTCAAATTCTCAAAAGTGCAAAAAAGTAATTGTATCTGCAATACATTTAAAAGAATTTCTTAAAAATGTACAGGGTGCTCAAATTCAAATTGATATCCTGAGAGATAGAAACGTCGAGATAGATGGTCCTGATTTGATTAACACCTGGTATACTCATCTCAAATAAGATTTAAATGTTGGATATCAATTTGAGCGATATAATATGCAAAATATCTCAAATACGTACATTTGTACACAGTACGCAGAAGTAGGTATGTAGGTACAAGATTTCCCAAAGCGTATTTGATACACGTAGCAGAAATTGAAATCAATTTAAAAAATAAGTAGTTTTTTCTGTAAACCCATTTGATAAGTTTCAAGATACCAACCGATGAAAGTATAAAAGCATGCGTCTTGTGGGAGTTTTTTAACTGATTGCCTAGATTTGCATGCATACCAGATAAGCCGAATCTTTATTTAAGCAATTTATCTTGACAACCTCGCACAGAGAACACGATTTTACACTAGAAGAAATCTTAGAAAATGTGTATTTGTCATTGCTTAAATTTATTTGCCTTTTTATTCAACTTGCAATTTATAGAAAATCCATACAAAATCCGAGTGTGTGTAAATTCAATTAGCGACGACTTTAATTTAATATTACGCAAGTTGACTTCAAAAAATATTATTCTTATGCATTGCGTGTTTGTTCTTTTGATCTACTGACATTTTTGCATAAAATTTTTTCTTATTGCCTCGTAATTTTTAAGCATTTCGTATATCTATAACAATAACCACTATTTCACATTTACATAAACAGCTTAAAAAAACTTCATTCGCATGGGTGGTCTAAATTTAATTATAATTTTGGATTTTAATTGTCACTAATTAACGGTAGAAGGTTTTTAAAAATTAGTTATTGATATTTGAATGGTTAAATAAGTGCTAAATGGCCCAAATAAGCCGTGAATTAATTAAAAATCGTACGATATGACAACAAGAAGGAGGAGTGCTCCAAGAAGCTACCTCTCATGGAGATAATAATAATAATAATAATAATAATATTTATTTCTGATAATGTCCTATAATTGTTTACATAACAACGACAAGTCACGAAAAGAAAAACTGTCATATTCACATTCAGAGCTCAAAAACCCAAAAAATCCCCTAAACTGTACAACTCTAAATTCATAAGTATACCCATTACTTCCTTTCTAAAAACTTTGAAGTTTGTTACACATTTCAATTCGTTTGGCAAATTATTGAAAAGTTTGACACACATATACGATGGATTTTTTTCACTCATACTTAATCTATGATTAGGAAAAGTAATGTCTCTAGTTCTTGTCTTATATTGTGTATTTCTGTTGTGTATCTCAAATTTATCTTTATTTTTAAAAAGAAACATCAAACACTCAAAAACGTACAGTGAAGTCACTGTAAGTATTCGTCTCTCCCTAAAGACACCTCTACACGATTCCCTCGGTGGCATTTTAAACATAGTTCGTATCACTCTTTTCTGTATACTAAATATCTTGTCTAGATTACTGCTAGATCTCCAAAACATTATCCCGTACCTAATGTTCGACTCGAAGTTTGCGTGGTATAGTATTCTTAATGCTCGTTCGTTAACATACCTTCCCACAACCCGCAGCGCGAAACACACTCCACTTAGTTTCCCAGATAAAACTTCAACATGACGATGCCACTTGAGAAAATTGTCTATATGAATACCAAGAAACTTTGTTTGCTCCTCTACCTTTACATCCCGATCCTCCAGCCTAACAGTTCTTGGTTTTATTTGTCTACTTCGGTCTGTACTAAAGATAACCAATCTAGTCTTGTCCTCGTTTATTATCATCTTATTTCTTTCAAACCATGTACGAGAGTTGGTAAACACTTCCCTTCCTGCTTTCGCCAGTTCTTGGTGCTCTTTCGCTCCCACTATAAGATTGGTATCATCGGCGAAACTGGTCACACTACCCATAACAGAAGCGGCATAATCGTTTACAAAAATTATAAATAGGATGGGTCCCGCAATGCTCCCCTGAGGAACTCCCAACTCGCTTTGAACTACCTCCGATCTCACACAGTGGCCGTTCTTCTTAATTTCGACACATTGAGTTCTGTTTGTGAGGTACGACTTGAACCAATCATAGGCTTTAGACCTGATACCCTGTTGCTCCAATTTCATTAAAAGATACTCTCGATCTACAGCGTCGAACGCCTTCGACAAATCAAGAAACACGCCCAAGGCCAATTTACCATCTTCCAATAGCCTCAAAATATTTTGGGTAAACTGGAAAACTGCAGTCTGAGTCGAACGTCCCTCCAAATAAGCATGCTGACAGTCGCTGAAAAGCTTACATGTATTAAAAAAGTGTATAAGCCTAGAACACATGGCCAGCTCGAAAAATTTAGAAAAACCGTTTAATATACTTATTGGTCTATAATTTGCCAGAGTTTGAGGATCTCCGCTTTTGAAGATCGGCCTTATCACTGCATGCTTTAAATGCTGTGGGACTGTCCCACACCGAAAGGAGTTGTTGACAATATACGAGAGAACACCACTGATTTCTACAACACTAAATTTAATAATGCTTGTCGGTATTTCATCGTGTCCACTACTGAGTTTATTTTTTATAGATTTCGACATCCTTATGATTTCCTCGGTCGTTGTTGGCTCGAGAAACAGCATCTTTCTATTTCTTGGAATATCGTTCACATGAAATTCGGTAGGAGTTCGCGAGCTCAGCGCATCGGGCATCATATTTTTTATGAATGTGTTAAAGCAGTTGGCAATTTTTAACGGATCTCCTTTTATTGGACACTCATTTTTTATTTTTGTTTTACCTGTAAGTGCATTACATATTGACCACATTGTCTTGTTTTTGTTGTCAGATTCACTAATTCTCTTCTCAAAACCCTTTGCTTTAATCGATATTAAAAGTTCGTCGTACTCCTTTTTTATCCTTTTGTACTCCTCGATAAAGACCGTGTTTTGTCTGCTCAGCATAAGCAAAGTATCTAGCTTTTCTTTACAAACTTTAATTTTCGGATCACTTTTCTTTTCAGGTTTGTTTGAAGTCTGATGGTTAACTATCTTTTTTGGAAAAGATTCGTCGAATATACGTATATATGTTGAAATAAATCCGTTCCACTGCTCATCCACGTCATCCTCACTTGCTTCCATCACCACCTGCCAATCTTCTCGTCGCAGTCTCTGAACAAATTCGATCCTTGCCGCTTGTTTGAAAGATCTATAGAATGATTGTCCCACAGTTCTCGCAACCTCGGCACCAAAAGTTACCTTTTGGCCAGTGTGGTCTGATACGTGCATATTCACAATTTCGGCCTGATAACTTTCTAGGCTTATAAAAATATTATCTATGCAACTCTGACTTGTAGATGTTATTCTTGTATTTTCACTTATTGTTGGCTTGAGATTAAAAGACTCCATTAGGTTAAATAGTTCCATTTTGCTTCGGTTGTTCTCCTTCATTTCTATGTTAAAGTCTCCTGCTACGATTATAGTTTTATTCTCTTTCACGAGAGATATTAGAAGCTCTTCCATCCGGTTCAGAAATACTTCAATTTTTCCACTAGGTGGGCGATATACTGATACTACCAAGAAATTTTGCTTTTTAAATATACATTCAGCTACTGCACATTCCATATCCCCTATTTTTGCCAGGCTCTGGTTTCTTGATTGCCCGCTTACTTCCTGTTGTACATATATAGCGGAGCCTCCATGTAGTCCTTCTTCTCTACAGCAGCTTGCCACTAGATGAAAATTCTTAATTGCGATGTGCTTCAGTTGGTTAAATGATTTCCAGTGCTCGGTAAAACATAAAATTTTACAACTAGGATGGTAGCTCAGCATATCCTCCAATATATCTACTGCGTTGCCTATAGATTGAAGATTCTGATGTATAATGCTTATTAGTTCATCAGGTTTATGATGTCGATAATTGTTCAGACCCGTTTTGTTGACGAAAAAATTTCTTAAATCGGAACCTACGGATAATAACTCCAATCGGCCAAAATTCGGGATCATACAGCTTCTCAATGAGACCTATTTCAGCTCCAACTTGAAAAGAGTTTCTGTCACCCTTAGTTTGTAATTTATTACATTGAATCGGTAATTCAGTCATTGTTTTGTCTTGAACGTATTTTATTATATTCTCTACTGTACAGCCACACTTTACGAGGCGCAGCTTTAAATACACCATTAGAGGCATCAGGCTCTGGGTCCTTTCGCGTACCGATAATGATCGTAGCATCCTTTTGCGAGCGCCTCTTCTTATTTTTAACGGTAACATAGTCTCCATTATTGGTACCACTAACATTTTGTTTCAGAAATTTCGTTCCTAGTCTCTTCCTCCAATTGCTTTGGATTTGTTTTTTTCTCTATATTTGCAGCGTGGGAGTTTTTTAGTACGTTGCTATAAGAGGCCTTATCCAACCTGTTATCATTCGAATTAGTTTTGACAATTTTAGCTACAGACTCACCAGGTTTTTTGTTTACCTTTTTATTAGTTGATTTTTGCACAGAGATGGTTGCAGACCGTATCTCTCCAAAGTATACATGCAACAGTGACTTCAAACTCGAATGGATTCAACGGTTAGTTTATTTGTCTGATGATTCAACTGAAAACATCAAAGCTGACAACTGTTCTTACCGATGGATTTAAAAATCAAAAGGGATCTGGAGCAGGTCTGCACTCGCCTGAGTTTGCCGTCGACAGCAACCTACCGCTGTAGAAATATGCCTCAGTTTTTCAAACTGAACTGATGGGGATATTACACAGATACAACGAAATTCTAAACAAGAAAATACTGATATCGACGGACAGTAAAGTTACCTTGCAAGCCTTAAACATCTTCGAGGTAACCTCTGGTCTTCTACTGAAGTGCATAGGAGCTACTAAAATAGATATCTAAAAACAATGTTGGGTCAAAGGACATCAAGAAAATGAGGGAATGATAAAGCAGACGAGCTGGCCAAGAAAGGTTCAAACAGCCTTGCCTGTGACCCTGAGCCAATCATCAAACCCTCCTTAAATATAATACCCATCAATTACAGACTGAAAGATGGACAAGAAACGTAAGTTACCGCCAAAACAAAAGAGCTTTATCAGCTCCCTCGACTAAGCTGGAAAAATACTGTCTACAGGTGCCCTGAACTACTCTACGAACAATTTCAGGGATGTCGATAAGAAGATCCGTGTTGGGGGACTTCTGGGTCAACATGACCCAGTATAAGCACTACTTGTTTCGCCAAAATCCAGGAGTTCGTCCTACAAATAGAATAGCTCAAGATATGATGGACACGGAGAGGCCGCTTGGAGGAAATGCAATAGGCTCAATTAAGTGGCCTAAGTGCAGAAAGCTTGCTCCCCTCCCTAAATGATCCATAATACTGCTGGAGCAGTATTTATAACATAAACATCTTTCTGAACTTAGTAGATAATCCCATATGTCGTGGATGCGAACTAGAAGACGAGACGGTTGAACATGTGCTTTGTCACTGTCCAGTGCCCAGCCTTAACGTCGATACAAAGATCCGTGTTGGGGGACTTCTGATTGGACATGACCAGAATAAGTATCACCCCCTCCGTCAAAATCCTGGAGTTCATCCTACAAGTAGGATGGCGCGAGATCTGATGAGCACAGGTAGGCCACTTGAACGATTAAATGACCTAAGTGCAGGGAGATCCCCCCCCTCTAAAAAATCCAGATCAAGATGACAACAAGTAATGGTTAGAGCAATATCCAAAAATATAGCCCTAAAAAGCCACAGGGCACAGCGGCACAGGCATTCGAAGTTATAGCAGGTACTTATCTTTTCTTGTTCTTGACGTAAGCAAGCTACTTGCCATTCGGATAAGTTGACTTGGTTAGTAGTCAAGTAGCTTTAAAATCAAGTCAAGTCGTGTATTGTACATAATATTTACCAAACATCACAGTGTAGGCAATGTAAGTCAGATAGAGGGAAGGCGGACTAACTCGGCCTGCTGCCTCAAATTTTTTGGATTTAGCCAGACGAACTAAACGAGACCTCCGGTCCCGAATGGCCAGATGGACTAACTCGATCTTCGGCTTCGATTTGGCCAGGCGAATTAACTCGGTCTTAGGCCTGGCAATTTTTAAAAAATAGCAGACTTTTCTTCTTTAGATACCCATTCTTCCAACGTCCAAAACGGATGCAGACCGAAATAGGTGACGATTAAAGACAATAGCTAAAAAAAAATTAAGTGCTTTATAGGAAGAAGACGACTGCTTGTCACTATTTTATAATTCTATTATTTAATAATACTAATACACATAGAAAAGCTGTCGTAAATTAAGACTTGCCAAGGGGGTTGTTCGTAAGTGCCGAAGCCGATAATAGTATAGGCAGTAAAAAGCGATTTATCAATTTTGGTCGACCTAAGTTTGAAATATTAGTTTTTCCGGGCTCCCTTATGAAGTATTTCCTTTCCCCTTTACACCTGCACAAAAGTTCACAACTTTTAAAATTAATTTCAAAATTTCGTGACACGAATTTAATTTTCAATTAAGAACACTAATTACACGTGACACCGACAAACAACCATATTAGATTTAACAATAGAGAAACTTGTAAGATTATTCTAGGCACTTATCATGTTCTAAAACTAATATAACTTGAGAGGCGCTTTAAGTAAATTCATAACGAGACCCTCCAACTTACAAAGTGTGTTTCAAATTTAATACGCGTTATACGCGAAGAAGGGCTAGAGGGATACCTTAAATTTATAATAAAATCGTGCCAACATTGTTTTAAGTTAAATGAAATTAGAAAACAGAGCGGTATGGTTTATTAAAGTTATTTCCATATATAAACCGTTTTTGGGGGCTATTACTCGCCCCCCTCCTATTTTCCACAACGATAGGCGTGTTAAATTTAACTCTTGTTTCGAAATGAAATCAACACGTTCAGTGGTCAAGAGGAAATGCAATTTAATAAAAAAACATTTTAAGTTTCTATTGGAAATAATTACATATCAGTTGTCATCCATCAGACTTTACACAATAATTGTGTAAGTGCAAAGACATATTGTAAAAATTATGTTACTTACTCCAGATAGTTCCGTTGCATTAAGGTGACTTTTAACTAAAATTTATGTTTTATTTATTTATTACTATTATTATTAATTCTTTTTACTTTTTACTGGTCATACAACGACAGACTATTACCCAGATAAGAGAACAACTTTTCTTAATAGCTCTGTAGTCTAGTAGTGCTCAACATTTATCATTTTCTAACTTTTTAAGCAGAAATTACATTTCTATGTAGGTGCTTAACCTTATTTTGCTCTAGAAATTTGCAGTTGCACCAAAACAAAATAAAGAACTCGCCTAGGAAATATTAGTAGTGGAGTTTCTAGTAAATTATATTCTCTTTTACGATTTACGAACTGCAGAATCTGCTTTTTGGCAAAGCTCCCTGAAGCTTTCTACACACATTTACAACGAGCATTACAAATGTTTCGGTATTGGACGACTTAAGTTTTTATAACAAATTTCGATCTACTGCCCGAGCACGTACATACCTACACAATAACAAAAACCCAATCGTTTTCATTTTGAAATTAGTGAAGCGAAAAATTATTTTTATTAACAACGCACCTGTCTCATTCATTTTTAAACAGTTTCTATCAATTTTATTAGTTTTGTTCAATTTAAATTGCTCCTGTAATTTACCATTAAATTGATTTTGCTCCAGTTCGTGATTTTCCTTAACAAACCTCTAAACCTTTTCATGTTCGATCCGAAATATCTTAATAGCATATTAAATTATAAAATGTTGCTGTGGCGAAAAAAATGGAAATAGACTTTTCATATAAAACGCCTTCTTAACGACCACATAAATAAACTACGAAACTATGTAGGTATACCTTAGTGGTTGTTCGTTGTTCTTGTTATATTCTAACTAACAAGCTAACTGTACGTTAGTTCATTAGTGCTAATAACAAGATATATGTGCAAAAGCTTATTGATTTAAACTCGCTTCAAGTCGTAATCAAGATAGTGTACAAGTGTCTGTTTCGTTTAACCAAATAATTATTTAAGGATTACTGTAATTAAAATTTTAATGCTGTACATTAGCAGCTAAATTTCAACTCGTTGAAAGGGATGTTGTTTCAATTAGGAAAACGCAGCTTAAATTCATTAATACAAAATTACGAAGTTTTAAATTACGTATTTACAAGCGTTATTAATAATACTAACACACATATAAATTAATCTCAATAAACGAAAAAAATGCATGTACATAGGCAACCCATCATACACGTACGCTAGAAGTTTTTAAATCTATCTAAAAATACTTTTTAAACTTTTATTGTACCTTCTAGTTTATTCAAACTAACAAATAAGTAAATTGTGATTATTTTCGACTTTGCAAAATGCAAGAGACATGAAATTCTCATTGGATATATACAGGGTGTCAATTTGAAAACTTATCACCTTTAATATCTTCACCTTAGTATAGAATATTGCAGAGTTCCGTTAATTTTAATCCCGAGTGTCCCGAGGAGAATAATTTTATAGAGTGGTTACGTTCTTCCTAGATCAACCCTCAAAGGGGGTAGACATAACCCCTTAAATCGTAAATGGGAAGGAGGTTTGAGTTGCACTTTTTTTGACGCCTTTACAACGATATGCTAATTTGTTATTTTTGGATTAGCTGGAGGTGTAAAATTTTCAAATTGACACACTGTATGTGTTATGTGAATGTATTATTATAGGTGCGAATGTTTGCAATTAATGAACTAACCTAACTATTTTAGTACTTGGGTACCCAAAAACACTTTTCCGATTCCTGAAAAATATTCCCAAATTGTTCGTTTGCCATTTTTGGCGCTTGGACTACACTACTTTTACTTTTCAATACCGCACTAGGTACATTAGAGAGGTAGTTACTTTTACTTCAGAATACATAAAACAAGCATTTCAGAGTAACTATTTTATTATAAAACATACGTGTAGCTCTTTAGTTAGAACATGAAAAATGAAACTATTGTTCTGACAATCAAACCGCAAGATGAGAGCTTTGCCAACTTGTTGGAGTAATACAACGACGAACGACCAACCAGAATTACCCCATTCGAGATGTTTCATTCAAGTTCAGAAATAAATACTAAAATATGTAAATAGAATTACTGTTCTTTGACGCTGTTTTGAAACTCGCTTTCCGTTCAGTCTAGAATTTAGAATAATTCGACGCTAAAAGTTTATGGAGATTAGCATCTAAAAGAGTAATAAAATTTTTATATCGTTCGTATCCAAATGCCATCACATCCTATCGTTAATGAAGATTTCTGTAATATAACTTTTCCAACTTTAATAGAATGGCGACCCTTTACGTCTAGACGCTGGTGACGTTTCCCGAGGCGTCAGATCGGCGCCTTGTGCCTGTTGAAGACCACTCTCGTTTGTATTACATTTCCGTTTGCTATACTCGAGGAAATATGCGATTCGGGTTAAAATCGCTAATTAATTACGATTTCACATGGTATGCGATGAGCTAAGCGCCATCCTCGGTGTGAGTTGTGAATGAAAAAACAAGTTTCGCTTTTGTTCGACGCTCTGTGAGCACAAAAAATGATGTAGGAACTAGTGGAGACTCCAAAAACTTTTTGCCACAGTGTAAGAAACCTAAAGACTGTTAGTTGGGCTCAAAATAATTTTTTTTAAATATAATTTTGTTGAGTATATGAGTATAATAAAATAATTTTAATGAGAAGCATTAAAAAGGTTTAATAAAAATCCAAAAGGCATTATACATTCTTTTAAATCGGTAATAAAAGAGTACACACTAAAATTTGTATTAATTTTCAATAAAGAAAATTAACACTGCAATTCACCTCATCAGATATAAATTGAGTTTCCTTTTTTTTTTGTTTTCAATCAATTTATTGAACTGGTTTCATTTTTATGCACAATTATTGTGTGGGCAGGTTCAGGTTTTGCGTAAATAAATATAATTAACTCATGTTATTTTAATTTCTGTAAAAGAGTTGCAGATAATTTTCACGCATCAGTGCGTCCCCTGCTACAATACTATACTTGTAAAATACCAAAGATCAGTTTGGTAGAGAAAACTGATTCGACTCTAGATTTCGTTAGAGGAAGAAGCACTCCAAGCACTCATCGTGGGAAAAATAATTTTTAGTCTACTACTCCAGAATTTTTAGTGCCTGGTCTAGTATAAAAAATCACAAAAGAATAAGAGACATATACTAAGCCCATCATAGAGCCCTACAGAAAAACAGTCCAACAATAAGAAACGATGTTTCTCTTCACGAAAGTAAGATGTTTGGGAATATCATGACCAAAAATGTGACGAGGTTACCGGACTTTGTTGGGTGAGCACAAAACCACAAAATGAAATTAATAAACTGTTCAAAGTCGGATAATTTAACCTTTTCGTTTTGTTTTTGGTACGTTTTTTAATGTCTAACGTTTCCTACAATCACAATTTAATTAGAAGGCGGCGGCGTAATGAGAAAACGTTATTCAATTGTCAGATTCAAAGTATTATTAAATTTGTTCTAATTATCGTGTGCTGCTATTACTTTTTGTTATGCCTAAATTTCCCACGATTTTCCCTCTTCTCTCCTATAATTAACAGGTAAATCGTAACAAATTACTTTTTACTTATTAATTAGCTCGTAATTTTCGAGCATCTCCCCAATTAGAAATTAAAATTAATTTGGCAAAAACGATTTCTTGTGTAGTAAACAATAATACCTCGCACTGTTGCAATGTAAAAACGGCTTATGTGGTCATAACAGGGCCTTTTCGTACGCGTGGAAAATACTAAAAAATATCAGAAATAAGTACCTAGTATATAATAATAGTATGCTCAGAAGCTCTCCCAGATTTCAAAAAACTAAAATTATAAGGGAACATTTCTGTTTGAAATACGAAGCTAATATCGTTTCCGGTTGAACCGGAAGTTAAAATTTAATATGTTTAGTATCATTTGATAGCTAATCTTACGATATTTAAAAATTGATAAAATATGCAAAGGGTTTTTAATAACTCCTTTTACTTGGGTAATTTCCGGTTTAACCGGAAGTGTTTTTTAAACCAAAGTTGTAACAAGTAATAGACATTTATAAAATAAATTAATATACCAACTTTCAATTACAAATTTTAATTAGAAAAGAAATTATAAATTTTTTGAAATTTTGACCTTAAAAAAATCATAGCTCCGGATCCGGTCATAGCAAATGAACCGAAATAACGGTGTTTAATTTAGAAACTCCATATCTACCACATATCAAAATAAAGATAATACGACCGTAGCCCATTTGGAGAAAATCCGTTTTAAAATTTTAGTCAACTTTGGTCCTTACAAATCGACTATATCAAAACTAATTCTTATTCCCCGCTCTTAATTATTGCTTCTTAATTTTCAAATTTATATTCACGTGGTCTCCATTTAAGAGCGCTTCTCGTCCCAATATTAGTTTTCCTAAATTTTGATCTTCCTAGGAATTTTCCCTTGTATCTCTATTAATACTCCTTGGTCGAAAATGTATACAGTGACTCATTTTAAGAACTTAGGCAGCCACGGGAAGTGAAGCGTGCAAGACGGGTCAATCCCAATACACAGGCCTATGGATTGACCCGTCTTGCACGTTTCACATCCCGTGGCTGTCTAAGTTCTTAAAATGAGTCACTCCTTACATTTTCGACCAAGGAGTATAGATAACTTCGAAATCCCCACTGGTACCGCCATCACGGGGCACGCTCTGATTGGTGCGCGTGTACAGTGGGGGTGAAGTTATAAATAGAGGTGCGAGATTTTGTAGAAGGGAGAGTTCCGTATTAACTGGTCAGGCTTCCGCGTCCCTTGTGTCCCGAAATATTCCATCATTTTTCTTACTCAGTGACATCCATCCCTTACAGTCTTTTGTGGTAGTTTTCCGCAGTGGTTTTTTTAAAGCCGCTGTGGAATCTAAACTTCCGCGTTAGATCTTTGGTAGAAATTTGTGGTAGCGTTTCGCAGTGGTTTCTAGTGAGCCGCTATGGAGCCCAAGCTTCCGCAGTTTCTGCTATCCCTACACCCTGTGCCCCGTCCTTACCAGCCTTGAGGAAGAACAGTTTTTTTGTTTGGGAATTTTTTTTTCCAGAAGATTTTTTAAATTTTTTTACTATTGTGTAGACGATTTTTTATTTAGTTAATTTTTTTAATAAACAATTTTTTTCCCATTACATTTGATTTTTTTATTGCTTCCGAACCTTGCCCGTCTTCGGCTTTGAGCTACGTCGCTGGTCAATCATTATTAGCTCATCGACGAAGTTCGGAGTTACAAACTTATTTTGTCAGTGCAATTTTATTAAAGTGGCGGAAACTAAATTTCAACAAAATTGCTTTAGTAGTTTTCATTTGACGGCGTTAACAGCACACACACACACACACACACTTCCAGACGGACAGACTTCTTCTAAGAGTTTCATTTTTTTAGCATTTTAGATTCAGGGGGATCGTAACGTCAAACAATTAAATTTAAAAAATTTTTCTTTTTGAATCACATTACTTATTCAAAGTATTAGACGAAGTCAACGAAAAAGTAAAAATGCTCCGTATTGGAATAATTGTGATAATTAATCATGAGAGATGAAGTCTGGGCTTAAAGATTTTTTTGAGGGTCGAAAATTAAACGTAATTTTGTTAGGAAGTCCAGTTATCATAATAGATCTCCTAATGGGCCTTTGTTCTGTAACCAATGCTGCTCCGGATTTCCACTATCTACCACTCTTATCTACCGGTTTTACGTCTGCCTTCCGGCAAACAAGGGATTTTCTGAAAATTACGACTTTTCTACGGTTCGCTTGCACTTGCATAACAATAAAACTTATTTTTTAGTTTTATTGATTTGAGGTTTTACTAGAAAAAGAGATAACTCGCGAGTGGTACTTTACTTAATATTCAAAACAAATTAATTGAGAATAAATAAAAAAATATATAAAAAAATTTGATACAGTCTATATAAGAGATAAAAATAAATGAAAGTACAAAATAAGATTGCTGTTCTAGCACGTGTTGTCCTTCTATATTGTTTACGTTTGAATTAGTTTAAATAAGAGCAATTTATCGCTTTGACGACTCGAATTAAGTTGCATAACGCATCATAACCTCAAAGCAGCAACAACATGAGGAACTTCAAGTCGTCTTGTATGTTACTTGTTATTTGTTTTTCTCTTTGGTAAAATTTCAAATAAATTATTAAAATTTTTATTTTTAATGTACAATCTTTAGTACGCCTGCCGAAATTAATACAAACAAGTTTCCCGATGACTTTCTTTTTGGAACTGCAACTTCTTCCTACCAAGTGGAAGGAGCTTGGAATTCAAGCGGTAAACTTACTAACATTAAATTACCTAGTAACTCAATTCAAGTCGACGTTTCATTACAGGAAAAGGCGAAAATATATGGGACCGTTTCACCCACGAGCATCCCGAGTTGATTTTAGATAGGAGCAACGGCGACGTTGCCTGCGACTCATACCATAAAATTGCCGAAGACGTGGCACTAATAAAAAATCTTGGCGTCTCGTTTTATCGATTCTCTTTATCTTGGTCGAGAATTCTACCCGAAGGCTTAGATTATAAAATCAACCCCGATGGAATCCGCTACTACAACGAACTCATCGACGCGTTACTTGAAAAAAATATAACTCCGTTCGTAACTCTATATCATTGGGATTTGCCTCAACCATTACAAGACTTGGGGGGACTTGCAAGCGAACGCATGGTAAACTGGTTTGAAGATTACGCGCGGATTTGTTTTGAAAACTTCGGGGACAGAGTAAAGTGGTGGTCGACATTTAACGAGCCAATCGAATTGTGTTTGCAAGGTTATGGTGGTGACGGAAAAGCTCCTGGTTTGAAATCGTCTGGATATGGAGAGTACATATGTGGCCACAACTTGCTAAAGGCGCACGCTAGGGCATACCATCTTTACGATAAGTCGTTTAGGCCGACGCAGAATGGTTTGAGTTCCTACCATGCAAATCGAAACTCATCATCAATCATCACAATTTAAATTTTAGGTTCAATTAGCGTAAATCTCAATTCTCCCTGGGTATATCCTAAACGTTTTATTTTCGACTTTGGTGCCGCTGAAAGGTACAGACTATTTTTAGTAAGTTTTAAGATTAATGTAAGTTTTAAATAATTGGAGTAGCTTGGATGGTTTTCAGATCCTATTTTTCATCCCGATGGAAATTATCCTGAAGTTATGAGGAAATTTATAGCGGATCGTAGCGAAAAGGAAGGCTTCAGAATATCGCGTTTACCAACATTTACAGAAGACGAAATTAAGTACATTAAAGGGACGTACGACTTCTTCGCTATAAACCACTATAGTTCGCTATGGGCGCAAGATGACTACGATTCTCCTTACAAAAAACCAAATTTTTATAAAGATATTAGGTGCATTGGTGGATATCGCAAAGATTGGCCTAGTAGCGCATCCCCTTGGCTTAAGGTTTTACTACTTTAAAATGTTCTATTGGGAAGTTAAAGCAAAACTTTTTAGGTCGTTCCCGAAGGATTTAGGCTGCTGTTGAACTGGATTAAAAATAGGTATGGCGACATTCCAATTTACGTTACAGAAAATGGATACTCGGATCACGGAGAGTTGGACGATCAAAAAAGGATTAATTATTATGAAGTACCACCAAAGTTCAAAGTCTTGCCAGACGTTTAAAAAAGTAATTTTTAGCTTTATTTGAGTGCCCTTCTAGACGCTATTTATAAGGATAACGTAAATGTAAAAGGCTACACAGCTTGGAGCCTGTTGGATAATTTTGAATGGAGAGACGGTTACGTGTAATACGCTTCTCAACGAGCAGTATTAATTTTCTTAAAAATATGTGTTTTAGACATCGATTTGGATTACACCAAGTTGACTTTAACGATCCAGATAGAAAGAGACGACCAAAAGCTTCGGCAATTTATCTTAAAAATATTTTTGCAAACAGGAGTTTGGTTTAGTAGTCGTCATTCATTGAGCGAATAGAACGATAATGTGTTACTGAGAATTTACTAACCCGGATAGTGTAATGCACAGCCGCATCAAAGTCGTTTAGAAATGGTTTTTGGTTTCATTTCGAGATTAAAAGCTGGAAAATTTTTCAAATGACTCCTTACCTTCTGGGATACCAAAATCCGATGGCCGTCCTGTGCGGTCTGGCTCAAAAATTCACGAAAATTTACCTTATTTCAGTGTGAGACCAGAATGGTCTCTGTAGACCTAATAGTGTCCGAGATACAAGTGTTCAAAAATGTACAAAAACATATCTTCAGAGGTGTTTTGTCCTGTGTGGTAAAGCTCGAAGTGACCGTACCAAAGGTTCAGTAGGAGATGTTTGCCACAGCAGCCAACGAAACGTCCGGAACCCCTCAAAGAAACTCTCGACCACTGCCCATTAGCCCAGAAACTACTCACACTAATGACGTAGTCGTGAAAGCGTAAATTCTCAAATAAATCGTGTATAACATTTGCACACCTGTATCTCGGATACCATTAGGTCTACAGAGACCACAATGGTCTCAATTTGTAGAAAAGATAGTCTACTTTTAAATAGTATGAAACTGTCTTTGCCAAAAAATTAATCCTTCTGAGTCAAAATTGACAAAACCTGAAAAAAGGGTAAAGAATTTCGCGGTTTCTTGGATTTTTGAGCCACCCCGTAGAGGACGATATTTTGGCAACTATCGGATTTTGGTACTCTCGAACACTCCACTATTACTAATTTCTAAATATACAAAAATGTGTCAGCAATCCTTATTAACTTCTTAGCTTTAGAAACAATAAACATACCTCATCAAAGTTTGAGTATTAGAAGAATTAAAGCTGTTTAATTTTACCTACGTAAATACTCATAAATACCTACTCATAAATAACTTTGACAAAATTGACAAATCCTGAATAGTACTTACATTAATAGAAACAGTTTCCGAAGGTTTTATTTCTGGAATCGCATGGTCATACTTGCAGTAAAAGCGCATGTAATAAAACAACTGGTCGGTTACATAAAATAACAGAATAGACATTGATGTTCGCTCAATCAATTTTAGGTGGCTGTAAAAGAGAGTAATTCTTGCCATAAAGTGAAGATGTAGCATGAGAAATAAGCTTAAGGGGCATCGTTTTACTGCTTCTCATTATCGTGGTCAATAATATTACCAAAAGGATTAGATTACAAACTAAACGACTTTGAAACTTGTCATTACCACAGGCGTACGCGTGTCTTCTTTGAAAGTAACATCTCTATAACTATTTTACTGAGGCGTTCCACTATCACTATAAGATTTGGGATGATTTGAAAGCGAGTTAGAATGGTAGAAGTTTGACCATCTAGCTATCCTTGGGATGGAACACAGTGTCCCACCCTGTAACCAATGGTGTAGTTGTAGATAAAGTTTTTTGACACCTCTTATTTGTTCCTAAAGCCATACGTGACGTCATAAGTAACGACCATGGTACAGTATAACGGGTGGGCCATTTGCTTCGTTTTGAAGTGAATGATATTTTGGCAGTTTGCAACACTGATGCTCTTGATGAAATTGGTAAATTCATACTGCCAAACCTCCTCTGTAAGAAATTGACCGTTTTACGCTCGAGGAAATATTGAAAAATGATTTCTAAACTGAATGTTGTGTAGAAGAAACTGTGAAATTTGAAAAGAATGTTGGTCAAAATGAAGCGCAAACCGCTTGACGCACAATTGCACCTTTTTTATGGGTAAATGTTTAGGACCGTTGTTGTTGTTGTTCCAACGACCCACAACCCACAAACAATAATTTGCGTACTTAAGGAAAACATCCTTAGAGTTATTCTTGAGATAGAGCCACACACAGTTAACAAAGTACTTCAAAGTTGGGTTAACAGGATGGGATACTTTTAAGCCAGTGGCAGCAGATCTTTAACAGATCAACATCGATTGTAAAATTCAACGGTGCAGCTTTAATAGCCATTTCAAAAAGAAACCAACAAATGACCCATCCTATACATACTTATTGTACTGGGTACTTTGTATTTGATTATTGAAGTTCATTTAAGAACCATAAACATAAAAACAATTAACTGATAAATAGTAAGCTTATCATTTATCATCTCGAAAAAAAATTTAACAATTCAGAAAGCACTTTAAGATAATAAAGGCATCTGCCTAATTACAATTATTTGTAGCACTTGTAAAAACAATTATTAGATGATAGAGAAATGCGTAAGAGAAAGAAAAATAAACTGATAAATCGAAGAGATGAACAAGTACTGTACGTTTGACTTCTTGACTTTACTTGCGGAAACCGGGTTAAAAGGGCCGTAAATTAAACTTTCAATTGCCATCCTAAACATTTGTTCAAAATTTTACCTCTTTTCTTTAATTCTTCCAGGTAAAATTGTAACCAAATGTCTAAGATGGCTTTATAAGTTTAATTTATGAGACTTTTCAACCGGCTTACCGTAAGTAAAACCAAGAAGTCGTTTCGAAATAACGTGAAACCTACTTACAGTATACCCAAGTATTTCAAGTTTTAAGCCAGTTTGTAATAAAAAACAGTTGATTGGGAAATAAATTAATGTCAAGAAAAATTAAAGATTGGATCAGCGCACAACGGACAGCGCCAAATGAACTGTAGTAATAAAAATACCTTTAAGGCTGGAGAATTATAGGTTAGAATTCTTACGTCGTCCTGAACAGCTTTAATACTCAACAGATACAACTGAGGTTTTTGTAAGGTCTAGCCAAACAGCTTGTCTATGGCTTGACATATTTTTAAATTCAAATAAAGTATTAGAAAGTAACAAAAAAAATTATTTCCGAAAAGTGGCAAATTACAGTCAGTTTAAATTGATTGTTTTCTGTTGCGTATAAATACTTAGAACGATATAAAATATGTCAAGCCATAGAGGATATGATATAGAACATATCTATAATAATTGATTTAAAAGAAAATGTGTTTCCTAGCCCCTGAGGACGACGTAAGATTTTCTCCATAAGCCCAATGTTAATTAAGCTTCTCAAAAATTCTAATTGATGTCGCCACCCAGCCGTCGCTGCGATTCATAAACGTAGATAAATATTAGTATAGGTAATGATAAGTTTGACCTGGAACAAATTGCAAAAAACAGATTTTTCGCGGTAACTTGTTCAGA
This sequence comes from Malthinus flaveolus, assembly GCA_950108345.1. Classification (NCBI taxonomy): domain Eukaryota; kingdom Metazoa; phylum Arthropoda; class Insecta; order Coleoptera; family Cantharidae; genus Malthinus; species Malthinus flaveolus. Next base: position 82,363,586 of record OX467285.1, on the reverse strand, counting down.
ATTTTACGCTGATTACGACCATATAAAGTCTATGCCAAAAATATGATGGAAAATGGCAAAATTTTGGCATATAATGTCACTATTTTTCGAGGTTATGATACAAAATACGGCTGAATGACGAGTAACCAAGACAGTTAAATGATACACACATCCAAAAATTAAATGTACGAGACGCTACTGAAAATGTTAGTTGGGTTGCATAAATATTTTTATGCACCATAACCTATAATTCTCCAGCCTTAAATGATAAGCAGTAGTACTAACGTCAAAAATTCTATCTTCTTAAAACTCCAATAATTTATCTTTAACAGTGGCGGTCCATTAATTTTAAAATTGAAGAGGCAGGGGAAACTCCGCCGAGCGCAGCGAGGCAAAGAGTGCGTCGCAAGCGAATTTTTAAAGGGGCGAGGCGTGGGGGAAGCTATCGAAGACCGCACCCTTATCGGGACAGCCTGTATACAAATATCTTATGCTGTGAAATATCGTCAATTCCACAAATCAAATTTTTGACCTTTGTCAGCCTATTGTTTTCTAAAATTACGAAGCGAAATTACCATATTTTAGACCTATGTGTCCGTTTGCATTCCAACGAGGCATCAGTCCCATTATTTAAATCAATAAGTCAATAAGTATTCGTACTATCAACGTCACTTTCTAGAGTATCAATTTGTTCGATCATATCAGTACCAACTTTTAAGCTCGATCCACACTATAGTGCCACTCTCGATACTCAATACAAGTGTTCACACGGTCGCTCTCGCTCCACTCTCGCTCCGATACCACTCCGATAAAATTATAAAAATGTTTATCGGCGCGTTATTGGATCGAGATTGGAGCGAGAGCGATAGTATGAATACGCTCATCATTTCTTAAATATTTTATCAAACCTAGAGCGTATCGAGAGTGTCTCGATAGTGTGGATCGACCTTTAGTCTCCTTAAATAATTTAGAAAAAAAATAACTCATTTTCAAAAGTGATAATTTTATTGTTTATTATTTAATTTTTTTTAAATACTTATCTTAATTGAAAGTGATCGCAATACTATTAATTAAAGAGTATAAATAGAGGATAATATTTCATTTTTAAGAAACAATTTAAACATTGATAAAATGAGAATATTATCATTCATTGTAGTAACAACTTTTAGCCTGAGGTAAGCCCAAACAAAAATTCTTTTCATATTTCTATTTTGAATTCCTACATTGTAGCGCGGCTACGGAAATTAATACAAACTATTTTCCCGAAGACTTTCTTTTTGGAACTGCCACATCCTCTTACCAAATAGAAGGAGCCTGGGACGAAAATGGTACGTTAAATTGGTCGATTTTGAAAAGTGACCAATTAAATAAATATTTATTTAGGCAAAGGTGAAAATATATGGGACCGCTATACCCACAACAACCCAGCAGCAATTTTAGATGGAAGCAACGGAGATATAGCTTGTGACTCATATCACAAAGTAAAAGAAGACGTCGCCTTAATCAAAAATCTTAACGCTTCATTCTATCGATTCTCTTTATCCTGGGCTAGAATTTTACCAAAAGGTTTAGATTACAAAATAAACCACGACGGAATCCGTTATTATAACGAACTCATAGACGAGCTACTAAAAAATGACATCACTCCTCTAATAACACTATTTCATTGGGACACTCCTCAAGCTTTAGAGGACTTGGGAGGATTTGCAAATGAATTAATGGCGGATTGGTTCGAGGATTACGCGCGTGTCGTATTCGAGCATTTCGGCGATAGGGTCAAATGGTGGTTAACGTTTAACGAGCCTCTTCAAACCTGTTTGGATGGTTACGGAGACAGCGTAAGAGCTCCTGGATACAATTTGTCGGGAATTGGAGATTACTTGTGCTCACATAATTTACTAAAAGCACACGCGAGAGCATACCATCTTTACGATCAAAAGTACAGACGAACACAAAATGGTAAAAGCTAACACACCTAAGCTGTAAAAGCAGTGTATATAGCAAAACATTTTTAGGTTCTATTGGTATAACAATGGATGCAGCATGGGTAATTCCACGAAATGGCACCAAAGAAGATATCGAAGCTGGCGACCGTAGAATCCAATTTTTAGTGAGTAAAATAACGTTTAGGACAAACTAGCATAATTAAATTAGTTTGGTTGGTATGCAGATCCAATTTTTCATCCCAACGGGAATTATCCAGAAGTAATGAGAACATTCGTAGCCGAGCGAAGCAAGAAAGAAGGTTTCAACAAGTCGCGTTTGCCCGTATTTACAGAAGAAGAAATAGCTTACATAAAGGGGACTTCTGACTTTCTTGGTTTAAATCATTACACTACTCGTTGGGGACAAGACATCGAAGACGAGCCTTACGGCGAACCGAGTGTTTATAAAGATATTCGTATAAAAACGGGCCAGGATGCAGATTGGCCTGGTGGCTCGTCTCCTTGGCTTAAAGTTAAGCCGGAAGGCTTTAGAAAACTTCTAGCGTGGATTAAAAATAGATATAGCGACGTTCCTATTTATATTACTGAAAATGGCTTCTCCGATGTTGGAGAGTTGGACGACCACGGACGAATTAATTACTACAAGGTATTGTAACCTCCAAATAAATTCGTTATAATTACTAAAAACTAAAACCACTCTTTTCAGTTATATTTAAGTGCCCTTTTGGAGTCAATTTACGAGGACAAAGTTAACGTTAAAGGCTATACGGCTTGGAGTCTTTTAGATAATTTTGAATGGGGAGACGGTTATGTGTGAGTAAAATTGATCTACCTCAATGTTTTTGTACTTTAATACTGATTATAATTTTTTCAGTAACCGTTTTGGATTGTACCATGTTGATTTTAATGATCCCGAAAGAAGGAGAACTCCAAAAGCTTCAGTGGAATATCTCAAAAACGTTTTCACTAATAGAAAACTCGTGTAGTAGAAATAAAGTGTATAGCTCTTTTATTATTAATTTACTTCGTTATGGGAGTACGAAAAATGTAAAATACCTTGCTGTTATTACCTGCTTAATAAGTATTATTTACGATTTGTTTATAATTAAAATGTTTGTCATCTGCATCGCCTTAAATTTAACTTCGGTAATGTTGGGGTTCGGGGCCTCTCGGCATAGCAACTCCTTATTAACCCTCATCGTACCCAAAAAAGGATATTTGGAAGTTTTTTCATGCCTATTCTTTTCAATGACTTTGTGGAATGATTTTTAGAGTAGTACCATGTAGTACATACCATCATAGAGTAAGTAATCCGAAGTATTGTAAATATTGTAGGGAATTTTGTCCTCTTCAAATTTGGATTTGACATTTTTGTCATGGGATCAACCGTTAAGAAGTTAAATTGGAAAGATCAATTTTTCGAACTTTTAATCCAAGATGGCGGATCGCGCGCAACCTCCTCCCCCCAAGGTCGAAAACTTGGATTTTTCATGCGGGCCCCTAACCCCTTAATAGAGGGTAATTGAAAAAACGTTATATTGCAGATATCTCGGTTATTATCAAAGATAGAAAAAAAACTTATACTTATAGGTAACTTATAAGACGCAAAAAGCTTGTTACGTTGGTGAAGTCAAAAACAGTATTGAAATTGAAACAAAAGAGTAACGATAATGACGATACATTCTCTTTACATTGATAATACATTGTAATACATTATTTCAAAAACTGAAGTCGTGATAAGGTTTTAAAAAATTAATCTAGTAGGTAAAGTAAAAACAATTAACGTTTAATAACCACACAGTTGTTGCTGTACGAAAGGGATGTATCGCTGATAAACTAAGCTGTAATTGTTTGTGTTTAACGGTCATTTGCTTTTGTTTTTATTATTAAACGTTAATTGTTTTTCTTTACCTACTAGATTAATTTTTAAAACCTTATCACGACTTCAGTTTATGAAATAATGTATTACAATGTATTATCAATGTAAAGAGAATTTGATACTCTTGAAGAATATCAAAAAAAATATGTACGTTCCATTTAAAAAAGTAAACTTCATTATCGTTACTCTTTTGTTTCAATTTCAATACTGTTTTTGACTTCACCAACGTAACAAGATTTTTGCGTACTATAAGTTACCTATATAAGTTTTTTTATATCTTTGATAATAACCGAGATATCTGCAATATTACGTTTTTTCAATCACACTGTATATTCAAAAATCAGAACTGATAAATGAATTGTAGATAAATATTCGTGACTTTTACATATCTACTCTAGTGACATTTTTGGAAATGCTTCAGTTTTCTTGCCGTATAAATACTATATGTGGTGTTTTGGTTTTGCAAACAATTTGATTTATGTATGGAGGGGGCTTGGGGGCGCAAAATACGTTAAACCGCCGCTGACCCGTGATTGTTTCGCAAGTATCGCGTTTTTTTGGTTCATGTGGATAATAATTTAATCGAGTAATAATTAATTTTTTGACTTTGTGAATTTTTAATGATGAAGTTCAGCCGCAAATGCCTTGTATCTATACAGGGTGTTAAAAAGCATTTGTCACATACTTAAAAGGGGATAGTATAGCCCACAATATGCTGAAAAGTCTTAAAGAACATGGGTCCGCAAATGGCCAGCTTTGGAGATACTGTGAGGATGACTCATTCTTGTAGCATTTTTTGTGGTTCCAGCTTCAAGCACAATGGTGCACTCTGTCTCATTTTTCGATTGGCGTTAGAGAACATTTACACGGAACTTTTGGACGAAGATGGGTAGAAAGGGTCGGGTCTGTATCATGGCCTGCAAGATCGTTTGATTTAAAAACATTTGATTTTTTTCTTTGGAGATATTTGAATGCTTTAGTGTACGCTACGCATGTAAATGACTTCAAGTAGCTGCGGCAATGGGTTAAGGATGCCACCTGATTATGATTTTCAATGTTTTTCATTGGTGATATTATTGAAAAACTTTAGTGTACGCTTATAAATAATAATCTCAAGAAGCTGTAGCAACGTGTATATCAAGGATGCCATCGAATTCGAGTCAATGTTGAGATTTGCGAAATTTGCGAGTTTGAAGGTCCTTGCGGCAGATATTATGGTTCTTTGAAATAAGGAGAGGGCACTCTGAACATTTTATTTGATTTTTTCTTGGAGGTCCAAATTGCGAAATTTCTGATGTTGTGATTTGGTAATCTGCGTATGCGTATGATAGTTGAATTTTCGACAATATAGTCCGTTCTCAAATGTACATCCGTGGGATCCTAGATGAAGCAAGTGTGGCATTGATCTCAATCTCTTTATTTGAACTTGGAGAAACATAATTTCGATGTTGGCACTCTCGAAAATTATACGTTTGACTTCTGCGCGTGAAGAACAAAGTGGCTAACATAGCAAACACTTTTTCCAATTTATCTGAGTAACCATTGGTGTTACAAAAAAAGTTTAATATACGAAATATTGCTACAACAATTATACACAAAAAAGCTTATTAACAATTTTTATGTAGGACTAACTGTTTTCTCAGAAAGCTTACAGCCCCCTTGTAATTGTACAAAACCAGGCTCCCGTCGGAACCTTGATGAAGCAAGTATGTTATTGATCTCAATTTTTTTGTTTGACGTCGGAGAAACATAATTTTGATGTTGGCACTCTCGAAAATGATGCGTTAGAGGGCATTACTCGAGAAAAAAATGCCCGATATCGCAAACACTATTTAATCTATCTAAATAGTTTTGATTTTTTGGTACCTTGTCTATTACGTAGGCCTAATGATATATTGAAATTTTGGACTTCGGCAGACCTCCGGATCTTTGTCAAAAATCCAAGAAGCAGCGAAATTTTAAAAATGTTATAATTTCTGTCAATTTTGACCCCGAAGGATTAATTTTTCGGCAAAGCTAGTTTAATACTTTTTAAAAGTAGACTAAATTTTTTACAATTTGAGACTAGATTGGTCTCTATAAACCTAGTGGTATCCGAGATACAAGTGCACAAAAGTTGACAAATTTTTCCTATTTTGGTATTTTTAGCGATACAGCGCTTCGGATTATTTACCTTGCACAAAATGCAGCAGTTATGATTTTTTAATATGTCTTATATGATGAAGATGTAATGAGAAATCCACGTTTTGGTCTTCGGTGGATCTCGGGATCTTGGTCAAATATTCAAAGATATATACGATTTAGTTTTGCTTTACTTTTGGATATTTGACAAAGATCCGGAGATCCGCCAAAGACCAAAACTTGAATTTATCATTAGGCCTCCGTCACATAGAACATACCAAAAGATTATAACTACTCCATTTGCTGATAGGTAAATAATACGAACCCGTCCCAAAATCTAAAACTAAAACGCATATATCTAGATCCGGATTATTTACCTTACATTAAATGGGGTAGTTATGATTTTTTGGTATGTTGTACATGATGAAGGTCTAATGATAAATCCAAGTTTTTGTTCTCGATGGCACTCCGGATGTTTCTCAAAAATTCAAAACAACATCAGATCTAAATCGTATATTATTTTGAAGATTTGACAAAGATCCGGAGATCCACCGAGGTCAAAAACTTAGATTTGTCATTAGACCTTCATCATGTACAACATACCAGAAAATCTTAACTACCCTATTTGATACAAGGTACATAATCCGGATCTTTGTAAAAAGCTGTATCGCCAAAATGTGACAAAATTGCAAACATTTGTACACTTGTATCTGAGATACTATTAGGTTTGCAGAGACCATTCTAATCTCAAATGGTACAAACTTTTGTCTATTTAAAAAAGTATTCAATTATCTTTGCCACCAAATTAATCTTTTGCGTTCACAATTGACAGCCACTGAAAAAAGGTGTAAAATTTAGCAGTTTCTTGGGTTTTTGACAAAGATCCGGAGGTCTGTCGAGGTAGAAAACTTGGATTTATCATTAGGCCTCCGTAATAGACAAGATACCAAAAATTGGAACTGCTAAGATAAATTGGAAAGTATTTGAGGTCTTAGCCATTTGGTTTCTCGCGTGCAGCACTCAAACGCATCACTTTCGAGAGTGCCAACGTCGAAATTACGTTTCTCCAAGATCAAACAAAGAGATTGAGACTAGTGTCACACTTGCTTCATTAATAGCCCACGAGTGTCTGTTTATGCACAATTGCAAAAGAACAGGCCTCTTTTTGAGGAAACGGTTAATCCCACATAAAAATTTTTAATAACCTTTTTTATGTAGAATTGATGTATCATTATTTTTTGTATAGAACTTTTTTTTATAATCCCAATAAATAACTAGAAAAGTGTTGCGATGTTGGCCATTTTCTTTCGCGCACAGTACTCGAACGCATAATTTTCGAGAGTGCCAACATGAAAATTATGTTTCTCCAAGGTCAAACAAAGAGATTGAGACTAGTGCCACACTTGCTTCATCAAGGAACCCACAGAAACCTGTTTTTGTACACTTGAAAACGGACTAATAGTGTCATTTAAATGAAAGCAGGACAGAGACTCCCCAATAGATTTCTTCTAAGAGCTGCTGGCTATATGCCAACAAATTATTTGTACATTTCTGCTCCAGAACGTATAAATAAACCCCAGAGACGATATAACAGAGCTCACAAACCTACTCAAGTCTCTGTTGAAAGCTTGTGAGTACAACTGAGTATCTCATACCCCAGAGTACCAACGCAGGCTTAAAATCTACGGCTTTGGCCAGTGGAAACGTTGTACTATCTCAGTTAGAGATATATGTTAGATTATAGTAGCCAAAAAGAATTAAACTTCAAGTTGTGAAACTAGTTTTTAGATGTGTGTAGTAAGAATTCAAGATACTAGAAGTGTAGTAGTCTAGTATAGCAGGGAAACTTAGCTATAAGGTGGATCACGTTTACGTTTAGTGTAGTGTAGACAACAGACAGCAGACAATTAATTGAAATTATTAGATAAAAACATAATATACCAAATAATAATTAATAAACAAATCTTTAAAGTAAATATATAAAGTGTTGTGTCCTATCTGTTACACGGCGTTACAAAGTTCTGTAAGTGCTTCTAATTTTTTTCAATTAGTCCAAATTAATAGTTATTTTCAGTAGAGCAAGTAGATGGCACGACAAAATATATTTAGAGATAATAATTATAGTTTAATAGGTGTTTATTGTGAAGGGCATATCCACTGTGACAATTCGATAACTGTTATCTACACGTTGAATAAAATTAAAACAAAACGCTCGAAGTCGTTAAAAAAAAATGAAATTGCACTTGTTAATTGCTTTAAACATTCTCCAACTAAATGCAAGGTACGATGCCAAGTACACAAAAATGACAACTAACGCTAATCAACTCATTCTAGTGTCAAAAACGTATGGGTAAACCAAAATAGTTTTCCGGACGATTTTTTATTCGGCACTTCAACCTCGGCTTATCAGATTGAAGGAGGATGGGACGCAAACGGTAAAAGACATCAATTTGCACTAGAAGTAAAAAGAAAGACTATTTATTTATAGGAAAAGGGCCAAACATTTGGGACGAACTAACGCACAATTTTCCTCAAGCCGTATCGGATAATACTAACGCGGACGTCGCTTGCGATTCCTACAACAAACATAAAGAGGACGTAATTTTATTGAAAAACTTAGGTGTTGACTTTTATCGTTTCTCCATATCTTGGTCAAGGATACTTCCGGGCGGATTTAATAACAAAATAAACCAAGATGCAATTCGCTACTACAACGAACTAATTGACCTTTTGATAGAAAATAACATCAAACCAATGGCCACTTTAGTGCATTGCGATATTCCAAATGCTTTGGAATTGCTCGGTGGATTTTCCAACGAGCTTATGGTCGATTGGTTGGAGAACTACGCAAGGGTAGTTTTCGACCATTTTGGCGATAGAGTAAAATTGTGGTTAACCGTTAGCGATCCTTCGCAAATTTGCATTAACGATTGTGCTCAAAAATATACTCCTTCAAAACAAAAGCCAAAAGGAGTTTACGAGTACATGTGCACTGGAATTTTACTGAAAGCACATGCGCGCGTTTACCATGTTTATAACGACGAATACAAAAATTCGCAAAACGGTAGTTCTCAACCCTAAGTAGTAACTAGCAACTACGTAAAATTTGCGTTTTTAGGAAAGGTGAGCCTAGTAATCGATAGTGGGTGGTACGAACCGGGTTCAGAATCACAACAGGACGCCGAAGCGGCGCAGAGGGCATTTGATTTTTTGGTTAAACTTTAATAATTTGGTATGACTATATTGATGAAGTAGTTTGGACTATTTGCAGATCCAATATACCATCCAAATGGCGATTATCCAAAAATTGTCAAAGAAGTGGTTGCTGAGCGTAGTAAAGCGGAGGGGTTTACTAGTTCAAGATTGAAAAATTTTAGTAGCGCCGAAATAGAATATATTAAGGGAACTGCGGATTATTTTGCACTTAACCATTATACAACTGAACTTATCAGTGCTCAAGATCCGCAACCAATAGAGCAGCCTTCATTTGATAATGATGTTGGTGTGAGACGCCACTCTGATCCGTCGTGGACTTCGGCGGCAAGCAGTTGGATTAAGGTTGACATTGACAATTTATAGGTTGTTTCAATGACGTAATTATTATTTAAGGTTGTTCCGTGGGGCTTTAGAAAGTTACTTAAATATATGAAAGAGCGGTACGGAGATATTGATATCTACGTAACCGAAAATGGTTATTCGGATTATGGCGATCTTAACGATGAAGCAAAAATTGATTACCATAGGGTGAACAATTAACATTTCAAATTAAGTATACGAATTTTAAATCTTTTTCTTTAGCAATACTTAAACAATTGCTTAAACGCAATACATGAAGATAAGGTAAATGTCAAAGGGTACAGTATTTGGTCTCTGATGGATAATTTCGAATGGCGAGATGGATATAAGTGAGACTTTGAGTGGGAATAAAAGCGTCATTTTGCTTCAATCGTCGGCATAAGTTTTGGTTTAGGAGAGCACTGTGGAGAAATTAAAAGGAATTTTTGCAAAATATTATTTTTGAAAAGACGAGACGGGCGGCATCACTAATTAACAGGACGTTCCCGCGAGCCATCCTATCCAGTGAGCGTAAAAGACAAACTCCGGGTGCAATTAATTTTTCCACAGAACCCTTAAAGCAAAATTAATGCCGGATTTGATGGAGAATGGCCCTCGTGCATTTTAATATTAAAACAAATATTTTTTAGATATAAATTTGGACTCTATCAAGTTAATTTTAATCATCCTGAACGACCAAGGATTCCTAAATTATCGGCACAATTTTATAAACAGATCATTCGTGATAAAAAGATACCTCATGGAAATCCAACTGAAGCAAATGATTGCAGTAGGTTTGATGAAGAATGTAAAAAATATTAAAAATTTAAGTAATCTAATAAATTTATATTAACCATTTGTTTATATTTTTTCTCTTCCACGAGGTAATTTAGAAAATTGATTAGCGCAGTTACAAAAAACGAAAGTAACATTTTGAGCCTATTAGTTTTACCTATTATAGGTATAGGTACTCAAAAATGATTTACTTTAGAGAAAAGTTGCAAAAGACAAAAATTCCTAGTGACTTTGGTATACAGGATGTTTAAAAACATGTGTCACAAACTTAAAGGGGGGGGGGGGTAGTATGGTTCAAAATATGCAGAACAGTGTTAAAGAACATGAATCCGCAAATGGCCAGTTTTGACCATTGTAGCATTTGTGGTTCCAGCACGATACTGCTTTGGCTCATTTTTCTATTTTCTTTAGAGAGTATTTACTCTCAAATTTTGGACCAAGATGGGTAGGAAGGGGAGGACCTGTATCATAACTTGCAAGATCACCCGATTTTAACACCGTTTATTTTTTTCTTTGGAGATATTTGAAAACTTTAGTGTAAGCTACGTTTAAAAATGACCTGGAGGAACTATGGTAGATCAAATATGCCATCGAATCCAAATCAATGCCAAAAGAGTTTGAAGGCTCTTGCAGCAGAGATGACGTAGTTGCTTCAAAAAGAGGGAGGGCACTTTGATCATCTTATTTGACTTATTTCTTATCTCTAAAACCGGTCATTTCCTGCTTATTTTGTGGACCATACTATCTCCCCTTTAAGTTTGTGACACATATTTTTCAACACCCTGTATATAAATTAACAAAAGACCATCTCTATGCATACTGATTGCGTTAAATTTAAATGAATAGTTTCTTATTGTAATATGGCAATATGAATATCCCCATCACATTAATTGAATTTTTTATAAAAACAAAAAAGGGAGTAGACTTAACAAATTAGGAGAACGAATACCCCTAGGTACTACAAAGTTTAAATTATTACTAAACGTGTAAGGGGATTTTTTACTTATTATCAACATAATAATAAATACAAACATGTTTATATTAAATTCTGATAAACTCCGATCGCGATGCTTCATTAATTTTTTTAAAGTCAGTATTGAAGATATACTTATAGACGTTTTTTTACTGGGCCCCTCAAATTTACTGTAGATATGAATAAGAGGAAAATGGGAATCACCGTCTAAAGGTTCTGTACAAAAATTTTGTTATAAAAGACGTTAAAGAACGCCTTGGTTGCATACAATTTCGTGTACCCACTCAAAAACACATTTAGTGCTCCAGCTCAAATTTAAGATGAGCTGCAAAGTTTTGGTAATTTCTGCTCTCGCGATAGCTTTATGTTTCGTAACTGCTCGTGCTGTGCCTCTAGTTCAAGACGAACAACTCGTGGGTGAAAATGATAAGTCTCTCATCGAACTCTACGCACCTTCTAACCTTGAAGGTAGATATGTTTTTTAGTAATTTGTATTTGTTGGGTTTACCAGAGAATGGGCGGTCTTTTAACCGAGTGAATCAGTTCCAGATAAATGAGGCCTATAATAGCATTAGGATTATGTGAAATAGCAATTAACAAATTGGGTCTCGGAGAATTTTTTATCGTTTTCAGCCGTCAAAATCGTGTATTGCTGACAACACTTTTTTGTTTCTTGGAGAAAATTGTTACATTTTTAATTAAATTTTTGGGGTTAAATTTAGGAACTGAATGCAGGTGACATCTATTGTTATTTTGGAGAAATTGATTTTTGATAAACGTCGCGATGTGTGCAATTTTAAGATAATAAATTTTAACTTTTTGTGCACCTGTGGATAGACGAATATTTTAGAAGCAATTTTCTTTAAGAAATTAATTTTATAAATTCGAAGCCGCTATGGGATTTTCCCCAGGTACCTGAGAGAAAATAGTTTTTAAAAGTTTTTCCTCTTGCTTTTACTATTTTTTAATAAACAAAAATTGTATTTTTTACAGAAGTCTTAAGGGGACCACGATACAAACGCGTTACGTGCGATTTTTCTTCATTGAATCATTCGGCTTGCGCCGCTCACTGCTTAGTAATGAGATATAAAGGAGGATATTGCAACAATGGAGTCTGTCACTGTCGTAGATGATCAGCTCAAAACTCAAATCATTGCTGAAAGTCTATTTGTTGTAATTTGCACTTATTGTAATTATTCAGCTGAAATGTCATTATCGCAACTTAACGAAATAAAACATAATTTGAGGTGTAGTAATACCTGTTGAATTTTCACTACTGACTTACAAGTCATTACTCATCGCAATACGATTCACGCGTGTTCACGGAAAGAAAGCATTTTGCCAAATTACATAAGCCAATTAAAAAATAACTTAAGTGGTTCTACAGGAACGTAAATGTCAGATTGAAGTAATAACCAGAAACTTAATCAAAATAAGCATAGAGTAGTACAGCGAAATGAAAAATTTTTAGCGTCTGATTGGGACGCTTTTCTGAGTTGTAATAATTCGCTATTAAGTCAGTTTGAACAAATTAATTAATTCGATCAATTATAAAAACAGAGATCCTGAGATACAGTGATATCTGATATCCATTCAAAAACTTTATTTACCGATAAAGAGTTAGATACTTAAAAAATTATACCTAGGTAATTTTTTGCACTACTTCTAAACTATTTAAAATAATAAAAAAATATGTACACATTCTATAGTAAAGGGTGGGTCAATAAGAGTTTCATCATGAGAGGACGGGTGAATATGTCTGAACGTAGGTAGCACAGTTAAAATTATCGAAACCCATTAAAGCCCCGGAGAAATCGGCGAGAAACCGATGCAGACTCACCGTTTGGTGTGGTTTTTTGGCTACAGGAATTATTGGACCGTTTTTTTTCAAAAATGATGCTGACAATGCTTTAACTGTAAATGCTGAACGCTATCGTACCATGATAACTAATTTCTTATGGTCCGAATTGGATGATATGGATGTGGACGATATGTGGTTTCAACAAGACGGTACCACGTGCCACGCAACTAATGCAACAATGGTTTAATTACACGAGAAGTTACCGGAATGCATTATCTCGCGAAACAGTGATGTCAATTTCCATAAACCCATAAATTTCAAAATTGAAGAGGCTAAAGAAAACCCGACGAGCGAAGCGAGGCAATGAGCGCCCCGCAGGCAAAAGAGAGCGTGGCCTAATTAGTTTTTGTAGAAGTAGTCGAGTTGGTTTTTAATTTCAAACAACACTACTCGCTGTAAAGGTTTTTGATAGTCTCCCCTGAAAAGCCGATACTGCAATTGGCCACCGAAATCGTACGATTTGACACCCTTGAACTCCTTTCTTTGGATTTATCTCAAGAATAAGATCTATGCCAACGAACCAGCAACAATTCAAGAGCTAAAAGACGAAATAATAAAACATAAATTGGTGGAATAAAGGAGAAATTATGCCCGGATTCCACCCTAAATTTTAACAAACGGATTGATGTGTGCCGCCGAAGCTGTGGTGAACATTTGGCCGATATTATCTTCCACACATAATTGTTATCGATCAACAAGCATGATTCAATAAAGAAATCAAAACCATTATTTACTATTCACTTGGTAAAACTCTTACTGGCCCACCCCTTATAATATAAAATTTTAATTTATTTTTCCGACTTAACAAAAAAAATTTTCTTTTACAGTTTCAGGCATAATGTTTTTATGTAGTTCACTAAAAAAATTGAATGCTAATAGAGAGCAGAAAACTTGATGTAGAGGTGTATCAATTTATTTTTGCAATACACGCAACCTGCAGATTTCTATTTCTCATACATCCTATATAAATTTATTGTTTTGTTTTTAAATGTTATCTGTTTGAAAATTTCAATAAAATCAATAATAATCACTCAAACCCTGAGACACTTAATGGCACCACTTCTACATGTTTATTGCACAAAAAACTATAAAAAGTTGCAAAACACTTCTAAAATGGGAAATTTCAAGGTAAAAAATATTGTAAGTAGTCAAAATCAACTTTAACTTCAGTGGGTGCAGTAATTTCCACAGCTGAGCGACACACAACGTGTGGCAGCATAATATTATATTTAAGTGGTACATAGCTAGTAGGTACATACATAGAAATAAAAAGTTTGAGGTCAAAGTTGATATAACTGTGCTCCATTTTCCTCATTTTAATTGATTTCTTAAGTAAAGCAGTTCAGTGTCTCAAGTTTTTTTATCGTGTCATCAGTTTGTAATATTTATTTTATAATCATGAAAGTAGCGACTAGTCTATTGTTACTTGCCATCTTTGCAGGGTAAGAATAGTTTTAACATACACCGTTCTGACGCGAGCTTAAATAATTTCCTCTAGATTTGTTGGTTGCACCCCAAGAATAATTGACGTACCGTCCAGTTTTCTATTCGGATCTGCTTCTTCATCATACCAAATAGAAGGCGCGTGGAACGAAGATGGTAAAAATAACATTAAAATAACTTTTTGAATAACCAATAATTTTTATAACTAATAAGGTAAGAGTGAAAACATTTGGGATCGATTCGTCCACCAGGGTCATCCCTGGGAAGAAACCGGAGACATATCTTGCGATTCGTATCACAAACTTGACGAAGATGTTGAAATTATAAAACACTTAGGTGTCGATTTTTATCGTTTTTCGTTATCTTGGTCAAGAATTCTACCATCGGGATTTTCAAATAAAATTAATCAAGCTGGCGTTGACTACTATAACAATCTAATCGATCGACTACAACAAAACAACATAACTGTGATGATCACGTTGTATCATTGGGATATGCCTCAATCGTTGCAAGATCTTGGAGGCTTTGCTAACCCTTTAATTGCAAATTGGATGGAAGATTACGCTCGAATTGCTTTTTCGCTGTTTGGCGATAGAGTAAAATTGTGGATTTCAATAAACGAACCTAAACAAATCTGTAATCTTGGTTATGGTTGGGGACGATTTGCACCCGGATACAATTCGTCCGGAGTTGGTGAATATATTTGCTCGAAAAATGTGTTAATAGCCCACGCACGAGTCTATCACTTGTACAATAAATTTTTTAAACCGACTCAAAAAGGAAAAATTGGATTGGTAACCGAATGTAGTTGGAGCGAGCCAGCAACAAATAAAACTGACGATATCGAAGCTGCTGAAAGACGTCGACAATTTGATGTAAATTAAATGTTCATTTCACACTAGAACTTTACAAACAAACGTTTTAGTTCGCATTGTACACACATGCAGTATATTCTAAAAATGGAGATTATCCTAAAATGCTCAAGGACGTAATATTAAAGCGAAGCTTAGCCGAAGGTTTTAAGAAGTCTCGTCTTCCCGAATTGTCGTCAGACGAAATCGACTACATTAAAGGCACATATGATTTCTTTGGGTTAAATCATTACACAACCATAATGGTATCAAATAGAAAAGCTGACCCCATCGGAGAGCCTGATTTTATAAAAGATGTTTCGGTGACCGAGTATCAAGACGATAGCTGGCTTACTGGCTCTATAGATTATTTTAGAGTGAGTGAGACTGTCATTTTTAATTCGTCTAAAATTGTAAATTGAATAATATTGTTTTAGCTGGTACCACGTGGTTTGAGAAACGCGTTAAATTATATCAAAACTAATTATGATAATCCTGATATTTATATAACTGAAAACGGTTTTCCGGATTTAGGAGGAATACAAGATAATAACCGCATTACATTCTTTCGGGTAAATAAAGAGAAAATCATTTTAACAATATAAAAAAATGGCAATTTTGTAGAAAAGTCTAGAAGCAGTATTAGACGCAATTGTAGAAGATAATGTAGCTGTAAAAGCATATACAGTATGGTCACTAATGGACAGTTACGAATGGAGATACGGATATGAGTGAGTGGTGGGTCCAAAAATTAAAAACTAATACTAAAACATTTAAATTTGTAGACACAAATTTGGACTCTATGAGGTCGATTTTGAGAGTGTCAATAAAACTCGAACGCCTAAGGCGTCAGTGGAATTTTTTAAAAGTTTAATCCGCACAAGAAAATTGATATTAGATTAAAATCTGTAATGTATTAGACGTATAAAACTTAGGAATGTTTACTAGATGTAACAAAGTATCTTGTCGTATTCTTTGATAATCACGTTGCAAACAAATCTTTTCGATAACATTTTATTTTGATGTCTCTGAAGAGTATCCAAAAATACATTTAAAATGGCATCTACTAGGTTTTAATACCAACAAATTATCGCATGACCCCGATGACCTACGAACCTTTTAATTTCCTGACTCTACTGATACCAGAGCTAATGCAATCGTCTAAGTCTAGAATCCCAACTGTTTGTTCGTA
Organism: Malthinus flaveolus; assembly: GCA_950108345.1. Taxonomy (NCBI): domain Eukaryota; kingdom Metazoa; phylum Arthropoda; class Insecta; order Coleoptera; family Cantharidae; genus Malthinus; species Malthinus flaveolus. The sequence goes on along the minus strand of OX467285.1, from coordinate 82,346,991 downwards.
CAGCTTGGGCTGTGAAAGTTGTTCACGGATAGACAGATCAGTTGATTCTCATCTGTGATATCGTGATGATATCACGAAAAAAAACTGCTAAAAACGTAAGCTGCAGGGTTAAAAAAATATTGACAGTGGTGTTAATCAATCAGCTTAGCCAAAAACTCGTTTTCGTAACTAGATAACAGAAATTTTGAGGTCAAAGTTGATAAAAGTGTGCTCCACTTCCCCAGTTTTATTTATTTAGATCAGTGCAGCTCAACATTTCTTCAACGCCTGACGTATTCTTATCAGCAATAATTGTAATTATGAAAGTTGCGACTAGTCTATTTTTACTGCCTGTCTTTGCAGGGTAAGAATAGCTTTAGTATAGAAATTTATTACGTAAATACAAACTCCTCTAGATTAGTGGTTAGTTCACGAAGGATAGTCGATATGCCGCCTAATTTCCTCATCGGTGCAGCTTCAGCAGCGTACCAAATAGAAGGAGCATGGAATGAAGACGGTAAAAATGATTTTTCCCACTTTAATAAAAGAAATTACTATTTCTAATTGTAGGTAAGGGGGAGAACATTTGGGATAGATATCATCACAGAAGCTATCCCGAGAAAGAAAATGGAGACGTCGCTTGCGACTCGTATCATAAAATCGACGAAGATGTTGAACTTATAAAAAGCGCTGGTCTCAATTTTTATCGCTTTTCATTATCTTGGACACGAATTCTACCATCGGGCTATCCGAACAAAATTAATCAAGCTGCAGTTGACTACTATAACAAACTGATTAATCGATTACAAGAAAATAACATAACCGCAATGGTTACTTTGTATCATTTCGATTTGCCTCAGTCGTTTCAAGATCTTGGAGGCTTTGCTAACCCCTTGTTTGCAGACTGGTTTGAAGATTACGCCCAAGTTGCATTCTCACTTTTTGGCGATAGAATAAAATTTTGGACTACTATAAACGAACCTAAACAAGTTTGCAACTATGGTTACGGTTGGGCGCGAACTGCACCTGAAATAAATTCTTCTGGAACTGGCGAGTATGTCTGTTCGAAAAATTTGCTAATAGGTCACGCACGAGTTTACCATTTGTACAATAAATTTTTTAAACTTACCCAAAAAGGTAAAATTGGAATTGTAAACGAATTTGCTTGGGGCGAACCAGCGACAAACAAAAGTGAAGATATCGAAGCTGCGGAAAGACGGTTACAATTTGATGTAAATTAAATTTTTATTTCACACAATCACAAAATATCTAGGCAATTGTTATAGCTTGGATTGTACGCCCATCCAGTATATTCCAAAGATGGAGACTTTCCTAAAATAGTTAAGGATGTAGTATTGAAGCGTAGTTTAGCTGAAGGCTTCAAAAAGTCCCGTCTTCCCGAACTATCGGCCGATGAAATCGAATACATTAAGGGAACGTACGACTTTTTTGCACTTAATCACTACACATCTGTAATGATATCAAACAGAAAAGCCGACCCTATTGGAGAGCCTTCTTTCACAAAAGATGTTTCAGTGACCGAGTATCAAGAAGATAGCTGGCTTACCGGCTCTTTCGATTATTTTAGAGTGAGTGAGACTTTTTAGCTATCACGCTATCACCCTGTACATCACTTTGTACTTGCTATTATTTTAGTTGGTGCCGTGGGGTTTGAGAAAAGCTTTAAACTACATTAAAACTAATTATAATAATCCTGATATTTATATAATGGAAAGTGGTTTTCCTGATTTTGGAGAAATTCAAGATAATAATCGTATAACCTACCTTAAGGTAATAAATTGTTATATTTTAATAAATTCTAAAGCTGCGTTTTTATAGGAAAATTTAGAAGCAGTATTTGACGCAGTTGTAGAAGATAATGTATTAGTGAAAGCACTTGCAGTATGGTCACTAATGGATAGTTACGAATGGACATCTGGATATCAGTAAGTAGTGTGTAGTGTCTTTAATTATTTATTAAAAATTAATATTGGCACCTTTGAATTTCTAGATATAAATTTGGTCTATATAAGGTCGATTTCGAGAATGTCAATAGAACACGAACGCCTAAAGCGTCGGTGCAATTTTTAAAAGATGTAATCACTTCACGAAAGTTGATAATAGATTGAAAACAAAAGTAACCTCACTTTTCAGTTGTGAGAGTGAGCGACGTGGTCTTGTGATAGAACACGGTGGCCTCTTACCTGAAACAAAAATTGTATTTATTACGGATACTTTTGGATAATTTTGTTAAATCTAAAACTTAATTTTAATGCTTATTACATTGCATTTTTAATTTATTACTAATTAACAATTAGAAAAGCTGCTTTAGAAACACAACAATGAATATCTTTGTATACAGTTTCTCACAGTCTCCAAATTCTTTATTTTGTTTTTCAAAACTAAAAAATAAAGCCCCAGCTTTACAATTAATAATTATAATATAGTTGTTGTTGTTAATACAAACAAAATAGTGGAGACTTCCTTTGAAGTGGACGGAAGTGGACGGCTAATTCTTTGGAGACACTATCAATTAATTTGTTTTGTAAAGCATGTTTTTAAAATACTTTTTATATCGTTGTCCACTGTCCAATTCAAGTAACCTCTTCCCTCTCTTATTAAAACCAAGAATGGTAAATTATTATGGGACTATATAGAAACAGAGCAGCTAAACTGAAGGAGCGAAGAAGAGATGAGCATTTATTTTTTTCTCGGCACCTTGCACCCGGTAAGATTTTGAATTGATTATAAGTTGATTAATTAACCTTTTAATGAGCATTAATCTACAATAAGATAGAGAAAAGATTTTGCTTTTAACTTAATTATAGATTAATACATCTAATTAACATAAAGGGCAATACACGCCGTAATTCTCATTTGCATCTCCAGCCTACGATATAACACTTTTAAAATCGACATAACTTCATAATAAGCACTTGTATGGGCTTTAAAGTTTAAAGCGGCGGTTTTAGAAATAATTTTCATGAAAGAACGAACGAGGCGACCGAGGTGCCTGCACGGGCGGCACCCATCGCAAATCATACGGAAAACTAAATAGTTCTGGGGGAGTAGCTCCTCTCTCTCGGACTCGGAACCGAACACAGGAGCAATTAACACATATAAAGTACGTTTATCGAGCATTAGTTACGAATAATTTCAGTAATCGGGGAGAGATCAAGTTACCCGAAAACGAATTAAACGAATATGTTCCCAAAATTTTAATAAGTGTAGGTGAAGTCGAATTAAAAGCATTGATCGATACAGGTAGTTCAATTAGTGTCATAAATGACGAAGCGTTAGATAAAGTAAAAGAAAAGAACCGTGTATTAGAATTACCCGTGACAAATGTGCAAATACAGGGTGTTAACGGTAAAATCACCAAAGTAAACCGACAAGTTTTGTTAGATGTACGAGTAGGCGCGAATTTGCAATCAATAATATTTTCAGTGGTGCATAAAATGCATCTTCCTGTCGTTATAGGAACGGATTGGTTAGGAAAAAAGCAGGTTAACTTAGATTTACAGAAAGGAAAATTAAAATATGTCCATGACGAACGAAGTTATGAGGTCCCATTTATAGACGAAGTATCGAGATGTACTCAGTCAAATAATTTAAAGTTAAAGTCATGTGTAGAAATAATTTTGCAAAACACAAAATTTTTTAAAGAACGAGTTAGTTGGAGTGGGTCTAAAGTAGACTCAGATGATGGTTATTTATCAATTAAAAAGTTATATTGTATCACTATTGTAGATGCACACTTGATAATGGATCACATGTGGATCCGAAACATGTAGTACAAAAGTCATATGTCATATCCAAAACAACCAGACGCAAAGAGGGAAGCGGTAATAAAGGAGCTTCGACGAATGTTGTCGTGTGGAGTAATAGCAAAGAATATCCAGTAAGAGAAATCCCAAGCAATATTAGCCATTTTAAAGCGTAGTACTACCCTGAGATCCAGGTGTCGCTACACATTGTACCACTCTTTTTTGGTATGCCTACGTAAGAGCAACAAGGAGAGGGATAAAAATAGATAAAACGTTTGTCCATTTTAAGCTTTCTTAGGTACCTGAAACAGGATTTTTACAATCTGTATTATATACGATTTACGGCAAAGTGCGGTAAACTTTGCTATTGTTTATTTATGGTTTTATTGTCAAGAAAGTTTTTGTACCTGCCTAAATTGACTGGTTGGCATACAAAAATATATTATTTTCAATTATTGTTACAAGAGATTAAATAGCTGTTCGAGTACAGAAACCTTTAACTCAAGTTTGGACATACTAAAAATGAATGTTTTATCTTCTCACTCTCGATGTTACTACGTGTAAAAGAAGGCTCATCAGTCCCATAAGCTTAGGATTTCTATTACTAGATATTCTTTGGTAATAGTGAGTTCCGACTCACGGTTTTCAAACCATATTGTAGTAGTAACAAAAAAGGATAATTCGGTTCGTATTTGTTTGGACGCACGGGCGTTAAATAAAATTTTAATACCAGATCGGGAATCGCCCCCGAAGCTGGACGATTTATTGCAGAAATTTCATGGTACAAAATTTTTGAGTTCGATTTATTTAACGAGTGGATATTGGCAAATTCCATTACACCCCGATTCGCGTAAATCTAACGCGTTTTTAGTAAAAAAAAAAAAAAAAGTTTTCAATTTAAAGTTTTACCTTTCGGATTAAATGTTTCAATTGCCGTGTTTAGTAAATGTTTAGATCAGGTTTTGCAACCTGAGGTTTTATCTTTGGCAACTATCTATGTCGACGACATTTTGTTAACATCCCCCACGATTTCGGACCACGTGTGTCAATTAGATATGGTGTTAGGCCAATTAGAAAAAGCAGGAATGACGGTAAACTTAAAGAAGTCAGAGTTTTTTAAAAATGAACTTAAATTTTTAGGATACTTAATTAGCCCGGACGGCATTTTAATCAGGGCCATATTATGCACTAGGCTAAAGCCTAAGGGGCCTTTTGCAGAAAAGGCGCTAGCCTCTAAAATTACTTCTTATAAGTGGCCAAACAATTATTAAATTCAAGGGTTTAATTTTAATTTTTTTTATTGTCAACTACACATTTATGAAAACATGCAAAAAATATTGCATTACTGTGTGTTCGACTGCTGGGACGTCACGTCCGGCCGCGACTGCTAGATATCGCGGCCGGACGCGACCGCGGACGTTGCAACGAAATCACACCTTTAGGTACATCTATTTCAAATAAATAAAGACGATGAAGTACAAAGTATTATGTTCGCAAGTAGGTCATTGTTAAACGTAGAAAAGCATTATATGATTACGGAATTAGAACTGTTAAGGCAGCTACAGACTATTCGCGTTTCGCATCGTCTTTTCGTGAATAGTGTGTACGACTTTTTCACGAATTTGTTTTTCGTGAAAACAGTTTCGTAGCGTTTCGCACTGTTTCGCTGTCGGAGCGATAATCGCGCGAAAAAGTTATTTCGCAAGAATTTCGTGGCGTTTCGTGGTGTTGCGCGTTTCGACTTGAGATTCTGTTAACTAAAAGTGACCTAATCACCAGACACGAAACGTCGCGAAAAAGTTGGCAGTTGAACACGAAATTTTTGTTATGGAATGCGAATAGTGTGTATGCCCTTTTCATGAAAAGGTACGAAACACGACGAAACGCCACGAAATGCGAAATGCGAAACGCGAATAGTCTGTTGCTACCTTTAGGCGTTGTGTTCGCTTGTAAAAAATTTAGGACTTATATTTTAGGATATGGAACCACCATAATTACCAATCATAAAGCATTGGAATTTTTATTTAGCTGTAAATCGTTGAACGCAAGGTTAATGCGTTGGTGTTTATATTTGCAGTAGTTTAGATTAAATATTAAATATCGTAAAGGTACATTGAACATCGTCGCAGATTTCTTATCTCGGATACGACGGTAAAAAACGTAATAAACCCATTGTCATAGGCGCAACTAGAAAAAAGGTCAATAAAACAAAATTGAGTAAACTATTAGTTAACTTAGAAGAAGAGCAAATTAAGGATACATTTAAATTACATTCGTACAGAGTTAAATAACGATGAAAACGGTAAAGGTGATTTCTTTGCGGACAAATTCAAATTCAGCGGTTGGTTTAAAAAAAAGTCTTCTAAAACTTTACGGTCCTGTTGAACCAAAAATATAGAAAGCGCTCTTTGCTCTCGTAAGAGCCACATTCAGACGTTGATCGTCACTCAAAAGCCTACACCGGGAAGTCATCCCTAGCTGTATGGTGTCCGGCTAACAAGAATAGCTCCATAGCGCAGCCTGCTGCAAGTAAAAGTCTTGCGAAGGGCAGGGGTAGGCGTTTTCCTTTGCTTGGCGTCAGTTCTGAGTTGTTTCAAAATGTCACAACTCTCGCACAACCGCTATCATTTTATCTGTTTTATATTATCTATGTATTTGTGTATGTTTTTTGTAATTTGTGTATCCTTTGCGACATGTTTGGGCACAAGTTGGTCTTTGTGTATCCGTTGCAACATTTTTGTGTACTGTTAGAAACTGCACCAATTTAGTACATTAATTTCTTGCCATACAACTTAAAAATAACACATTATCGCAACACTTAATAAAAGACCAAAATACTAATTTTTGTTATAAGTGTTGCAAAACACTTATAAAATAGGAAGTTTCAAGGTAAAAGTTATTGTAGGTAGGTCAAAATCAAATTTAACTTCAGTGGTATAGTAGGTTCGTTCTGTAACGTTCTTTTTAGCTTTTTAACTTTAAAAGAGGTTACAATAGTGAATAGAGGCCTCCCATAGAAAAGTTAAGTACCTGTGTACCTGTAAGGTTGAAATGTGGGTAACCCTTGTGAATTTTGAGTATTTTTAAAAATCTACCTGTCATATTGTCATTGCTTTTAAAAGGGTTACCCACATTTCAACCTTACAGGTACACAGGTACTTAACTTTTCTATGGGAGGCCTCTATTCACTATTGTAACCTCTTTTAAAGTTAAAAAGCTAAAAAGAACGTTACAGAACGAACCTACTATATACATAGAAATAAAAAGTTTGAGGTCAAAGTTAATATAACTGTGCTCCATTTTCTTCGTTTTAATTGATTTTTTAAGTAAAGCAGATCAGTGTCTCAAGTTTTATTATCGTGTCATCATCTTGTAATATTTATTTTATAATCATGGAAGTAGCGACTAGTCTATTGTTACTTGCCATCTTTGCAGGGTAAGAATAGTTTTAACATACACCGTTCTGACGCGAGCTTAAATAATTTCCTCTAGATTTGTTGGTTGCGCCCCAAGAATAATTGAGATACCGTCCAGTATACAATTGGGATCTGCTTCCGCATCATACCAAATAGAAGGCGCGTGGAATGAAGATGGTAAAAATGACGTTAAAATAACTTTTTAAATAACCAACAATTTTTATAACTAATAAGGTAAGAGTGAAAACATTTGGGATCGATTCCTCCATCAGGGTCATCCCTGGGAAGAAACCGGAGACATATCTTGCGATTCGTATCACAAACTTGACGAAGATGTTGAAATTATAAAACACTTGGATGTCGAATTTTATCGTTTTTCGTTATCTTGGTCAAGAATTCTACCATCGGGATTTTCAAATAAAATTAATCAAGCTGGCGTTAACTACTATAACAATCTAATCGATCGACTACAACAAAACAACATAACTGTGATGATCACGTTGTATCATTGGGATTTGCCTCAATCGTTGCAAGATCTTGGAGGCTTTGCTAACCCTTTAATTGCAAATTGGTTAGAAGATTACGCTCGAGTTGCTTTTTCGCTGTTTGGCGATAGAGTAAAATTGTGGATTTCAATAAACGAACCTAAACAAATTTGTAATCTTGGTTATGGTTGTGGACAATTTGCACCCGGATACAATTCGTCCGGAGTTGGTGAATATATTTGCTCGAAAAATTTGTTAATAGCCCACGCACGAGTCTATCACTTGTACAATAAATTTTTTAAACCGACTCAAAAAGGAAAACTTGGATTGGTAACCGAATGTAGTTGGAGCGAGCCAGCAACAAATAAAACTGACGATATCGAAGCTGCTGAAAGACGTCGACAATTTGATGTAAATTAAATGTTCATTTCACACTAGAATTTTACAAACAAACGTTTTAGTTCGCATTGTACACACATGCAGTATATTCTAAAAATGGAGATTATCCTAAAATGCTCAAGGACGTAATATTAAAGCGAAGCTTAGCCGAAGGTTTTAAGAAGTCTCGTCTTCCCGAATTGTCGTCAGACGAAATCGACTACATTAAAGGCACATATGATTTCTTTGGATTAAATCATTACACAACCATACTGGTATCAAATAGAAAAGCTGACCCCATCGGAGAGCCTGCTTTATCAAAAGATCTTTCAGTGACCGAGTCCCAAGACGATAGCTGGCTTACTGGCTCTATAGATTATTTTAGAGTGAGTGAGACTTTTTAGCTATCACGCTATCATCCTATCACTCTGTACTTGCTATTATTTTAGTTGGTGCCGTGGGGTTTGAGAAAAGCGTTAAATTATATCAAAACTAACTATGATAATCCTGATATTTATATAACTGAAAGCGGTTTTCCGGATTTAGGAGGAATACAAGATAAAAACCGCACTACATTCTTTCAGGTAAACAAAGAGAGAATCATTTTAACAATATAAAAAAATTGTAATTTTGTAGAAAAGTCTAGAAGCAGTATTAGACGCAGTTGCAGAAGATAATGTATCTGTAAAAGCATATACAGTATGGTCACTAATGGACAATTACGAATGGAGATACGGATATAAGTGAGTAGTGTAGTGTGTCTAAAAATTAAAAACTAATACCAAAGCATTTAAATTTGTAGACACAAATTTGGACTCTATGAGGTCGATTTTGAGAGTGCCAATAAAACGCGAACGCCTAAGGCGTCAGTGGAATTTTTTAAAAATTTAATCAGGACAAGAAAAGTGATATTAGATTAAAATCTGTATTGTAGACGTAAAAACTTAGGAATGTTAACTAAATGTAACAAAGTATTTTGTCGTTGCAAACAAGTCTTCTCGTTTTATTACATTTTATTTTGATGTCTCTGAAGAGTATCCAAAAATACGTTTCAAAGGGCATTTACTAGGTTTTAATACCAACATATTATTGCCTGACCCCGATGACCTACGAACCTTTTAATTTCCTGACTACTGATACCAGAGCTAATGCAATCGTCTAAGTCTAGAATTCCAACTGTTTGTTCGTACAGCTTGGGCTATGAAAGTTGTTCACGGATGGACAGATTAGAAGATTCTCATCTACTATTTCTCTGTGATATCGTGATGATAACACTGCTAAAAACGTAAGCTGCAGGGTTAAAAAAATATTGACAGTGGTGTTAATCAATCAGCTTAGCAAAAACTCGTTTTCGTAACTAGATAGCAGAAATTTTGAGGTCAAAGTTGATAAAAGTGTGCTCCACTTCCCCAATTTTATTTATTTAGATCAGTGCAGCTCAACATTTCTTCAACGCCTGACGTATTCTTATCAGCAATAATTGTAATTATGAAAGTTGCGACTAGTCTATTTTTACTGCCTGTCTTTGCAGGGTAAGAATAGCTTTAGTATATAAATTTATTACGTAAATACAAACTCCTCTAGATTAGTGGTTAGCTTACGAAGGATAGTCGATGTGCCGCCTAATTTCCTCATCGGTGCAGCTTCAGCAGCGTACCAAATAGAAGGAGCATGGAATGAAGACAGTAAATATGATTTTAATAAAAGAAATTACTATTTCTAATTGTAGGTAAGGGGGAGAACATTTGGGATAGATATCATCACAGAAGCTATCCCGAGAAAGAAAATGGAGACGTCGCTTGCGACTCGTATCATAAAATCGACGAAGATGTTGAACTTATAAAAAGCGCTGGTCTCAATTTTTATCGCTTTTCATTATCTTGGACACGAATTCTACCATCGGGCTATCCGAACAAAATTAATCAAGCTGCAGTTGACTACTATAACAAACTGATTAATCGATTACAAGAAAATAACATAACCGCAATGGTTACTTTGTATCATTTCGATTTGCCTCAGTCGTTTCAAGATCTTGGAGGCTTTGCTAACCCCTTGTTTGCAGACTGGTTTGAAGATTACGCCCAAGTTGCATTCTCACTTTTTGGCGATAGAGTAAAATTTTGGACGACCATAAACGAACCTAAACAAGTTTGCAACTATGGTTACGGTTGGGCGCGAACTGCACCTGAAATAAATTCTTCTGGAACTGGAGAATACGTCTGTTCGAAAAATTTGCTAATAGGTCACGCACGAGTTTACCACTTGTACAATAAATTTTTTTAACCTACCCAAAAAGGTAAAATTGGAATTGTAAACGAATTTGCTTGGGGCGAACCAGCGACAAACAAAAGTGAAGATATCGAAGCTGCGGAAAGACGGTTACAATTTGATGTAAATTAAATTTTTATTTCACACAATCACAAAATATCTAAGCAATTGTTATAGTTTGGATTTTACGCCCATCCAGTGTATTCCAAAGATGGAGACTTTCCTAAAATAGTTAAGGATGTAGTATTGAAGCGTAGTTTAGCTGAAGGCTTCAAAAAGTCCCGTCTTCCCGAACTATCGACCGATGAAATCGAATACATTAAGGGAACGTACGACTTTTTTGCACTCAATCACTACACATCTGTAATGATATCAAACAGAAAAGCCGACCCTATTGGAGAGCCTTCTTTCACAAAAGATGTTTCAGTGACCGAGTATCAAGAAGATAGCTGGCTTACCGGCTCTTTCGATTATTTTAGAGTGAGTGAAACTTTTTAGCTATCACGCTATCACCCTATCACCCTATCACTTTGTACTTGCTATTATTTTAGTTGGTGCCGTGGGGTTTAAGAAAAGCTTTAAACTACATTAAAACTAATTATAATAATCCTGATATTTATATAATGGAAAGTGGTTTTCTTGATTTTGGAGAAATTCAAGATAATAAGGTATAACCTACCTTAAGGTGATAAATTGTTAAATTTATATAAATTCTAAAGCTGCGATTTTATAGGAAAATCTAGAAGCAGTATTTAACGCAGTTGTAGAAGATAATGTATTAGTGAAAGCACTCGCAGTACGGTCACTAATGGACAGTTACGAATGGACATCTGGATATCAGTAAGTAGTGTGTAGTGTCTCTAAGTATTTATTAAAAATTAATAAATACTACGTTGTTCATTTACAACGTATTAGATCTATTTAAAAATTAATATTGGCACCTCTGAATTTCTAGATATAAATTTGGTCTATATAAGGTCGATTTCGAGAATGTCAATAAAACACGAACGCCTAAAGCGTCGGTGCAATTTTTAAAAAATGTAATCACTTCACGAAAGTTGATAATAGATTGAAAACAAGCAACCTCACTTTTCAGTTGGGAGAGTGAGCGACGTGGTCTTGTGATAGAACACGGTGGCCTCTTACGCTCTTACCTGAAACAAAAATTGTATTTATTATGGGTAATTTTGGATAATTTTGTTAAAATTAAAACTTAATTTTAATGCCTATTACATTGCATTTTTAATTTATTACTAATAGACAATAAGAAAAGCTGCTTTAGAAATACAACAATGAATATCTTTGCATACAGTTTCTCACAGTCTCCAAATTCTTTATTTTGTTTTTCAAATAATTATAATATAGTTGTTGTTGTTAATACAAACAAAATAGTGGAGACTTCCTTTGAAGTGGACGGAAGTGGACGGCTAATTCTTTGGAGACACTATCAATCAATTTGTTTTGTAAAGCATGTTTTTAAAATACTTTTTATATCGTTGTGCACTGTCCAATTCAAGAAACCTATCTCTAAATTATTATGGGACTATATAGAAACAGAGCAGTTAAACTGAAGGAGCGAGGAAGAGATGCGCATTTATTTTTTTCTCGGCACCTTGCACCCGGTAAGATTTTGATTTAATTATAAGTTGATTAATTAACCTTTTAATGAGCATTAATCTACAATAAGATAGAGAAAAGATTTTGCTTTTAACTTAATTATAGATTACATCTAATTAACATAAAGGGCAATACACGCCGTAATTCTCATTTGCATCTCCAGCCTACGATATAACACTTTTAAAATCGACATAACTTCATAATAAGCACTTGTATGGGCATTTAACTTCAATAATTATATGTTAAACTTGTTATTATATTGCTAGATTTAAGTAACATTCTTAATAAAAATTATTTTATATTTTTTATCGTTAATTGTTAATATACCTCTTCAGTTGTAATTTTATTTAAATTGAGATTTATTAGCACCCGAAGAAAAATATATGAAAATTATTATGATTACCATCAGCATTAAGCTCTCTTTGAAGATAGGCTGTTCGAAAAATTTTAACGAAAATAAATTATGAAATATAAATTATACTTTTTAATTTCCCATTTTAATTTTCTAATGTGCTTTGGCACTTGCATAAATCAAGCAGGCTTCTTAATGTTGCTAAATATTCGTTGCAATAAACTACATAATATTAAATTATTTAATTTCAGAATGGAAAAAATAGAAAACTTGACTGACAAGTTAGTGTAATATTTTTCAAAGATAAATATCGTAAATGCTGTTCTGTATTTCAAGAAATTATGTTCACTAAAAGATTAGGTTTTTGATGTTCTTTAAAATGATGTATTACACATTAGGGGTTGCCATTAGAGATTTCCAAGTAGGGATTGCTGGGGGTGAAGGGGTGCAACGTAAAAATTAAACAACTACGGGTTTGAAGTTTGAAGTGTTGTTTCTTAAAAGCGTGTATCAATTAGATGTCGAGTTATTCCAGGTAAAAAGTTTTCAAACGAACACTCTGTATAAAACAAATTTTTTCAAATTTCTCCATTAAACAAGAACGATAGAAGAACTCACTTTTAAATTTTACAAAAAAAGGTTTCACTATACGGAGAGTTTGTTTCAAAATATAATGCCTCGCGTTTCTTCTTGTCAACTAACGAAAACTTTCTGTATTAGGTGCGCATAGCCGCATAGTCAATTATTTTAGTAGTTTTCTCAAAACATTTGCGAGTGCTAAGTCAACTATTAAATCATGATTAAATCATGTTAGTTTATGCAAAAAAGCACTATGCTAAACTAATACTTAAGCCGCAGCCACACTACACTGCTTGCTGCTGGCCGTTAGTGTAATGGTTTTACTATTATAGTCATAACAATCTGGGACTGTTCAGTTGTAGGTTTACACTACACTCCAAAGGTCTGACTTCTAGCCCTTAAAACACGGGATGCTCTTGCTGTCCAGCACTTGATGGGATGAGAGTCGACGTATAAAACTGAAAGTTGAGTGGTTCCAACGTATACGTCTCATGGTCTGGACTCTGGTCTTGCACCAGCTGCTTCGGTGCGTTGGCCTCTCGGCGAAGCCATACGCTGCTGCTGTCTCTGCACCAGAGGAGCTCTGGAGTAGTCTATCTGCAGTTGTACTTTAAATAGTAACGATAAGACGCGAGGTCTGTAATATGCTTCAGAAGCAGTCACGCTCAGGCACGTAGTACCTGTCTGGGCTTTCCGCAATCTACCTAATTCCTGTTGTAGGCGCAGGCCCCGCTGTTGGTGTGTCTGGATGATTACTAGAGACGAGTTGGCCCTCTCTCTTGGCGCACCACCATAGAAACCCCGGTCTCTGTCAGGTCGTAACGGATGATCCGAAAGCGATTATTTGATCGCTAGTGGAGGAGTGAGGGGTTTCCTGATCCCAAACCGTTGCCAATTACGGTAGAATGTGTGTGCAATCATGGTTGCGCTCTTCACGCGTACTGCGAAGCGTGGGGGCGACCTTAAACATTCCACTCTGACATTGGTACTGTAGGCAGAAGTTTACCTTCTGACGAAGTTGGCTTTGCAGTAGCTTATGGCTTAACTAGAGAGTGGTGAACCCTATCAAACTGGTTTCTATACTTTAGTAATATTTAATTATAGGTACAAAGGGAGACCGGGAGGATCCTAGGACCACAATCAATGAACGATATACTCCAAAGGGACATTGAACTACTCAATCGTCTTTCCGAAGGCTGCGCCTTCCCATGTCATTTTACGTATTCAAGACACTTAGGCCTCCTACAGACACTCATTTTCTTTATAAATGCTTAAGAACGCAATAACCTGACTTAGCGGGTTTAGTAGAGTGTAGAGAGTAGTAGTGGAAGAAAGCAAACGAAACGAAGTAAACGAAACCGTGAACTGCCTTAACCACTTGATAATGCAACTTACTGTGGGTCATAAAGTGCTGGTAACAGCAATAATTTGGTGCCTGCTAAACTGTAGCCGCTGGTGGAAGCATCTGTTGCTTTGGGTACACCCTACGCCACTATTAGGGGGCTACTAGCCTACTAGCAACCAACCAAGTGTAAGTGCGGCTTTAGAGCAGTCCATTAAATTTTAAAATCGTTATCCGCATGAGAATTCTCTTTTAAAAAAGTTTGAGAGCGTTTAATTGTTAGGTGTTTTAAATCGATTAAACGTTGATACGTGTGTAATTTTAAACTGTCGGCAGATTCGCTCATTTTTAACTTAACTTGATATTAACACTAGCATTAAAATGAAATAAAATTATTAAACCTATCATTACTCTGTTTATGATTGCAGACCACCTATACTAGAAACTGCTCAAAAACTACAATTATCTGTAGTTGTAGAAGCTTTAAGCCTACTTAAAATTCTAAACGAGTAATTCGAGATTTATTAAATTATTAATAGTTGAAAAATGTTAATATAACTTTGCTAACTGAACTAAATATTTCATACAATCAAGGCGCGTCGTGCTCGGCTAGAACAGAAGTATTCAAAGATGCGTACGACATAACACGCCCAACTTTGGACTTGGATTGGTCGGCGACCAATCAACCAATCAGATTAATTTTTATATCAAAATACGTACAATTGAGTATTCTTTCAAAACCATCAACAGCTTCGATGAACCATAAAGAACTATTTGCAAAAACACCCCCAAATATTCGCAAAAAAAGTTTGACTTTGAACAGGAATAAGCTTCATTGAAGCGCTTACACTGATATAAATCCGTTTGAAGGAAAAACGCCAACGAGTACAACGCGAGATATGGGACACAACGCAAAAAGATCATTTTTCAAGGGTCGTCGACCAACCCCCTATCGAATAAAAAAATAAAAAATTCTGGTGCCGCAAACTTTTAGAACACACCTCCAGGATTTTCGTAAATACCCAATTTGATATACTGGTATTCACCATTCACCACCTATTCGTAATGTTATGCTCTGCGTTATTCATTCTTGTTCCTGAGCCTGAGAGCTGAGAGTCGTTTATTATATTTTGTAAAAAGTTCAAAGTTAATTATGCTCAAGCCTTGTTTCTCGTAACCATAAATATTCGTTGTGATTATTAAAGAAGCCGTTGATAGTAACACAATTAAGATTCGATATTTATCTTTGTGTACGAGAGTACGAGACAAGTACAAATTGGAAAATGATACAATAATTTCCATAATAGAACGTTAAACGGATAATTGGCTAAACAAATATAATTTGACATCTTAAAATTACCATAGGCTATCAGCTAGTACGTTGGAAAGTCGAGTATCTTCGTTTCAAGGTTCTTTGAAAAATTAGTTTTTTGAAAAAATATTGATAGGAAATTCTTTTAATTTTGTAAAATTGCAGAGCATCCAGGATCAAGATAAATTCGTTATTTATACATTTATTTTATGAATCTATTTTAAATAGACCAGAAGACCAGTTCTGTAATGTTCCTGATAACTTTCAATACACAGTCGCCTTCCCTTCCAGGTTTTTATGCTTGAAAATCACAAACCAAGATAAAAAAATTTCTCAAAACATTCCAGTGTTACTTTTTATGGCTAATTCAATGCGACAGTCTTTTGTTTTAGAATTATTATTTAATTGGGTGTTTTGATTGGAAAATATATACAGTACCTATCTATCTGTATTGCTATATCTATGGAGTAAACGTGGTAGGTGTAGATAAACACCATAGGCGAAATTGTTAATATTTTAATTATAAAAATTATTCGAGTTAATAACAATAAATACAATTAAGATTTAAATCTGTAACTTGTTACAGTGTACAGTTGTACAGTTACATAAATATTCAAGAAATTCTAACCTCTAATCAAGATTGTGGAAACATCATGATATAGTATTGTAAATTCACTTTCCATTTCTCTAAAGTGTTGTATACGAGACAACAACGTAAGACCATAAAATATAAAAGAAGAGTCCATCCAGCTTTGAAATTTAATCTTTTTACAGTAGTCCAACAATAAAATTGAAAAAAAAAATCGACTGGATACTACTAATGACTCGAATGACAACTTCGTAGTACGTCTGGCTATACAACTTCAACTTCCATTTCTTTTAATTGTATATTTACATTTACTTCTTCAGTTCAAAGAGAAATAATGTGGTTGTTGAAGATTAAACAGCTTGACCTTACACGATCATCGAGTGAAGTAGCGAAGAACAAAATTTTTGCGTTAGTCCTAATCAAATATTTGGTCTCCAAAATTTTTTTGGGAACCACCTCATTATTTTTGCAAGTCTACCCAAAAAAGTATTTAATTAACAATATACGAGTATTCAAAAATTTCAAACATGTCTTCAACTTGACCGACATTCTATCAATGTATTAAGTGTGTGAGGTCTAACTTCTTGAAATTGGATGCCATTTTATACTTAATTGCCCTTATTTATAAAATACAAATTATTGTTAATTGCAAAATTGAAAATTCCTTGTTTCGAGTCGTGCGTAAAAAACTACAATGAAATAGATTAGATTTTTCTGAATTGTGCTCTTAAATTATAGTTAGAATGTTAATGAATACGCTCGGCTAATTAATCAAGATGGAAATGTTTAATAATCTACCGACATCATTCTTCATTATTAATTTTATGTTTTCAAAATTTTGCCTAATTTTTCAACACCGTCTATGTATATTATATGTACATAAATTAGCGTGTATACTGTATACATATAATAGTAGTTCGTTAATGATTGAGCTTGAAAGTAAATTAAATTTTAATAACAATTAAGATAATCGCGAAAGACAGTTGGTGCAACTATTAATTATGATGCTGCTGATGATAAACGAGTTTAAAGAAAAATATTTTCTCATATAGGTACGTAGTAGTTTTGTAGATTAGAACTTTAAAGGAAAAAGTCAAAATATTGTTATTAGGGGTACCAATAAGCCCCTAAGTTATTTGTGAGTAAATTTCTTTTGCTTTTTACTCAATTTCGTAGGTAGTAATTTATAAGAAAAGGTACTCTTGTCAAACATCGATAGGGCGCGGCGAGCAGGCCATTTGGCCATTCTATCGTACCTCTTCTGCCTATCCATGAATTTTGAAAAGTATTATTAAGAAAGTGGCAAACATTAATTCCAAAATGAGGAGGTGTCCCATCTTATTAAAGCCATGTTCTTCTGTTATGAGGTATATCTGGATCTACTTCATTTGGTAATAACTCGGCCAAAGCAGGAACTAACTCAGATCTTAAAAAATCAAGATAAATATCCGTCGTTAAATTGCCTTCAAAGAAATATGGCCTCAAAATTTGACTTCCTACCCATTCCTACCCACCGCTACCCACTACCCAGATGTTGACTTCCTGCTGGTATTGAGTGTGCCCTTATAAGATACCAGTGAGAAGTTTGTGAAGACCAGTAGCGTGTGTTTTGGTTCTTAATTGAGCCGTTTAAAGAAAACCTGGCCTCGTCAATAAAAAGTATATTTTTATGAAAATTTACATCTTGTTCTAGTTTGTTCGTTATTGCTTCACAGAACTCCAGCCTTCTGTCCAAGTCGTCTTCACATAATTCCTGAACTGGACAAGCTTTGTAAAGATGAAATTTTTCTTTTTTTAAAGCGTCGTGCACAGCGGATTTATTCAAATTATGGTCTTCAGTAATTTGTCTAACAGAAATTTGTGGATTTTGCTAAACAGACAACAAATTTTCTCGTTCCTCATTACTTGCTGAAAAAGGTCTAGCAGTTCTAATCTTTCACATCAGAACCTGTCTCTTGAAATTTCCGCCAAATTTAGTTTATCGTAGACTGCGAAATGTTGAATTCTTCTTCTATCTACATAATATCCCAGAATTATTAAAATCTCAACTCTTAGTCCAGTCAATGGGGAGTTTTGCTCTACAAAAGGTGGTGTAGTTCAGATTTTTGAATATGTTATAGGGTTAGGGGCCCTGATAAAAAATCCAAGTTTTCGACCTTGAGGGGGGTCCACTCGATCCGCCATCTTGGATTAAAGGTACGAAAAACTGGTTTTTCCAATTTAACTTCTTAACGGTTGATCCCACAACAAAAATGCCCAATCCAAATTTGAAGAAGATAAAATTCCCTACAATATATATTCTATTCATTTTGTTCCCATCTGTTACGGTTTCTGAGATATAAGCTGGAGAAAATCGCTATTTTTAGAAAAAATGAATATTTTTGGTAAACTTCGCTTGGAGACTTTCTTACCGTTCATTTGAGAGAAAATTATTTGGAACGAAAGTTGTAGGATTTTAAATTGCCTTCAAACTGAGTGTATCACTGATATTTTAGCTCAACCAGGTCCAAAGTTAGAGCAGTTCAAAGTTTTTGTTACAGCAGTGGGATCAACCGTTAAAAAGTTAAATCGGAAAAAACAATTTTTCGTACCTTTAATCCAAGATGGCGGATCGCGCGGACCCCCCTCAAGATCGAAAACTTGGATTTTTTATCAGGGCCCTTAACCTAATAACATATTCAAAAATCAGAATTACACCACCTTTTGTAGGGCAATGCCCTGTTATTCTCCCCATTGACTGGACTATCTATGGTTCTCAGATAAATTAGCCATTGCAAGCAAGTATTGTCCAAAATTTATTACTGCGACAGTTTTCTAAAGTGAATTTAATTGTTTCGATTGTATATTTGATTATAAGATAAATTTCCTAGACATTTTATTATTTTTCTTGAAAATTTTTTGATGTAAAGGTATTCAAGTTTCATGTGGTTGAAAAGTGAAAAAAACTCTACCAAATGAGTATAAGAAAGACGTGCTTTGCTATTTAAAAAAATGAAAGTGTTATTTGTTGTGCTTTTGTTTATACCAAAAAATAAAATTTATACCTCCAAGGTGGTAGATAACTAAGTGATAAACAACTTTTATTTAAAACTTTTTTACCTAAAGTGGATATTTAGTGAGCTGTATAGCATAATCCCTAATGCTTTTCTGACAAGAGAACGAAACCCTGCTCTTTACTAAAATGAGAAGAATTAAAAAATGAATTAATTCTGTACTAATGTTATAGTTGTTACCGTGGTTATTACTATTAATAGTGTGTGCTGTGTGCTCTTCAAAATTAAATCTGTTTCGATTAGTGAGAGTGGTTTTTACAAGTTTATAACAATACACTTCATCCTTTCCCCAACGTGAATGTTCTGGAAACGAAACTATCCATAATCACAGTATGCTCGGTACAATTGATACCACAAAATTAATTACTTTAATTTTAATTAGCTTACTTAAACAAATAAGACTAATAAGAGTAAGTATTATTCTAGTAGGTTATGGGAACAGATATGAAACAAGTTCCCTTCGTTGTTACGTTCGATAATTCGATGTTCATTTTACGGCCACAAAATAAAATTGCAGTTGCGTGATCTCTTAAATTATATACCGCAAAGTGCATAGCGCACTAAACTGGAATTTGAAAAGGAAAAAAAAATTGAAACACGTATGGTTTTAATAAGACAACAAAAGATGGAAACGTTTTTCCACTATAATTTGATCGTCTGGTGGTATTTTTAGAACACGAACGCTTGGCAGAATTTGCCTCTTTGGAGACCTTCGAAAAAGCTTTTAATTGTTTGAATCAAACAAAGCAGTTTTTTAATTTTTGAAAACTTTTATACCGTTCCGTAGCATCCAATGCGATATAATTACGCATATAAATAGTAGACATCTCTCGAGCTTATCTAAAGAAATTATACTCCAGATTATACACACCACATACTTCCTCTATCTAGTCCGCTTTGAATTTCTAAGTAGGTAATATAGTAGAGCCTAATTAAAGAATCCATTATATACGTATAAAGCAAAACCTGCTATTTCTTAAGATAAATCACATACACATGCAAATGGCCGATGTTATTTTAGATCAAATTAACATAAATGCTGTTGCACATTCGTGTTTTGGGACGAAATGGCTAAAGCACGAAGTAAATCGAGCTAACATAAAGGGCATTTAGTATGATTACAACAACCCCTTTAATGTAATGTTTTTGCTTTTCTTATAAGTTCCACTACAAACAACGCCCAACTTAAAACTAATTACTAAAAGGGTTTAATTTAAAGCTTCAAGATCTTACGCTTCGATTTGGCCGAATAATTTAATTATTAAACACGTCGTACAACTTGAAGACGAAACTACAAAACTGGGCTGTTGTAAGTTGTTTTTTTTAATCGAGCAAGTTTCAATTGATAATTCCATTAAACAACAATTTACAAAAATAAGTGCAATAGTGAAGAATTTTAATTGGCTAATTAATGAAATACACTAATACCACTTTGATCCCGCTTGCGTTAAATCGACTTGAATTAAACCAACAACTATTCAGGCCTTTGCCTTAACACGATAGAATGTAGCAAATTGTGTGCTTAACATCTTGCAATGCAACTGGACGTTTAGTAAAAACGTTGTTTGAAAATAAATTCAATTTGTTGTTAGTTAAACAACACGGTGGGGGAATTTTCCGAATATTAAGGTTTTAGCAGTCATAAGAATTGAAATAAAACGTTACTGAGTTCCTCAGGTGGTTGTAAAGTTTTTCTAGTCTGTAGGTTACCTCTATTGTAAAAAATGAAGGCACAGTAATAAAGGGTGTCCCAAAATTTACGCAAGAAGTAATGTTTATAGAAAACACGGTTTCTAATTAAAAATTGTAAATTTTTTCTTGGTTCATAGCTATGTGTAGAATAGCATATCGAGTAAATTTGGCATCCACGCCTTTGCTTACACATTCCCACTCTTTTGTTGAAATTTGGCAAAACCGTTGTGCATTTAAATGTGACTGAGTTTCGTTGTTACAGCGCTCAATTTCCTCCTTCAAGGCGTGGATGGTCGTGGGCTTGTTGGTATAAACCTTACACTTCCAAAAAAGTCCAACGGTATTAAATTACATGATCTGAGCGGACAATTATTCTGATCAACAAAACGCGAAATTACACGATCAGGAAATGATTTATGCAGTAATTGAATTGCTTCTCAAGCTGTATAGCGTGTGGCACCGTCTTGTTGAAACCGTATCATATCATCCACATCCGTATCTTGCAACTTAGGCATAAAAAACTAGATTATAATGACGCCTGTTATTGTCTGACCAACCGCATTTTCGAAGAAGAATGGTCCGATGATGTCTCCAGTCCAAAATCCGCACCAAACAGTGCCACGTTGTGGATGCATTTGTTTCTCAACAATCAAGCGTGGGTTTTCTGAACCCCAAATACGACAATTTCCCTATTAACCAAGCCATAAAGATCAAGTCATCAAGATGAAAATGAGCCTCATCGCTGAAGATGAATTTGCTCGAAAAATCAGAATCCACGCATAAGACGGTGCCACATGCCATAGAGCCCGATAAACAAATCAATTACTGCACGAATGGTTTCCTGGTCGTGTAATTTCGCGTTTTGATGACAGAATTTGCCGACTAGATACCACCAGATCATGCTATTTGCTTTGAGGTTTTTTGAAGTTTTAAGATTTATGCCCACAAGCCCACGACCACCTACGCCTCGAAGAAGTAAATTTAGCGCCGTATCAACGAAACTCAGCCACATTTATGCAAAACTGTCCTGTCATCAAGTTTCAACAAAAGCGTGCGTATGTACATGGTACATAGACATAGCTCTATACTGTATACTTACTGAATCAATAAAAAATTTACAATTTTTAATTATAAACTTGTAGTGTTTGTGTTTTCTATCGAAATCACTTCTTGTGTGAATTTTGGGACACCCTTTACTTGCCGTAGAGCGTGGAGTTTTGAAAGATTTTCTATTTAATTGTACATATAATATATTATGTAATTTCCAATCGTGACATATTCGCTGGGGTGATCGGCAGACATAATGTTCTAGGGAAATCAATCAGCTCCAAACAATATACAACGAGAATTTAATGGCAAATTTATCCACACACTATGAATAAAACTAACCGACTCTTGATTAAGACACTTTATATTCTTGTAAATTATAATGTTGGACAGATGCGGATGTTAATCAAAATTGGTTACCTATATATGCATACAAATAGCCCACGCACACATCTCGATACTAACTTAATATTATAGCTAACGGTTTCAAAATAATTACACTGATAAATTTGAGTTCAGAATTGAAGTTCAATTTTTATTAGCTGGCAGCAGTTTTTAATGCAATTACCGAATTTATGTCCTTTAATCAGGTATCGAGAAGCTTGTACTTAATAAAAAACCCAACCCATTAACTGAATTCTTCAATATTGTAAGTAACAAGTGATAAAAAGTATCATAATCAGAAATATACAAAGTTTTATTAGCAAGGTATAAAAGGTGGTGGTAAGGAATACAATTTTTGTCTTTCTTATTGAATAATTTGGCCAAGCTAAAAATAAGTTATTTCAATTCAAGATAAGTATTATAAAAATAAGGCAGAACTGAAATAACAAATTGTAAATTACTACCTATTAGCAGCTTAAATCAACCTGTGCAGGGGGCATTAAACGTAGATCAATTAAAAAACAACAATGCAATGACAAAGCTTGCAAAACTATGGCAAGACAGCGGCGGTTTACCTACCCACTGGGAACACCGGTACACCTATGCACTTACATAGGGGCGTAAAATGGTTAGGGGCGCCTGTAGTCGAAATTTGGTTTTAATTCAAATAAAAGTTCAAAATGCGATTGCAGGAAATAACAAATAATGGAACGAGTACCAAAAACATTTTTGGAAAACAATTCCATTCAAATGGTTGGAAAATTTTGATCAAAATTGATTTTTAAATTTTGCACAGTTTGTACAACACAACGCATACTGTGGAAAAGTTGGTAGATAATAGTATACATCAGTGTCAAACCTCCGCTGCAGCTGCAATTTGACACTGTTGGTCTGCAATTTCAAAGAAACCAACAAATGACCCACTCATTAAAAATGTGTTTTCCATGCAGCACTATTTATAGATATATGAATTGTTACACTAACAAATGATAATTGAAATGGCCCTGCAAGTGATGAAAAGCTTCATAAAAAATTCTGGGTGGGCACAAGGGTGGGCCACGGGTTTTCTGATGAGGCCCGGGTGGAGCCCAACTGCGTCGATGACGATAGTCAACACAAAAAATAATTGATTTTCAAGTATTGATCTAGACCAGCGATGGCGAACCTATGACCCGCGGGTCATAGACTGACCCACGAGACGATTTTTAATGGCCCACGAGCATATTCACGAAACCTAAGCTAAAGTTTTGTAACTAAAAGAAAATCAGACAAAATAATGGCTAAAATTTCCATCCCTTGCTTCTGTGAAACATTATCTTTGGAGATACTATCAATGGCTATTAAAAATCCGGAATTTTGTTTTTAAGCCGTTTGACCTTAAACACTTAAAAATTTTCGCTTGCGGCGCTATTTCATTTTATTTCTAACGCTAGAAATGCAAAATCGTCCAACTTTACTTGCAAACCTTCCCCTGAAAATTAATATATACCCAAATACTATACCCACGACTTCAATTTGAAAAAATAAAATTGATTTGTTAACCCACCACCAAAAAAGGTTCGCCATCGCTGATCTAGACTCTAGCTCTAGACGTTAGTTTTGTAAATGGAACATCTTGTTTATTTTGATGAGAATTGAATTCTAAACAAAGATTTGCGACTTCTACATACTCTAGTCTCTAGTAGGATTTTTTGTAAATGCTTCGTTCGGTTTTCTTGCCGAACAAATACTATTTATGGTGTTTTCGGTTTTGCAAATAATTTGATTTATGTATGGAGGAAGGGAGGGGGCGAATGCCAAATTACTTACAAATATGTTAAATCGTCGCTGTGGCATAATAAAAAAAGTAATATATTTCAATTAAGACGCACAGAAAAGTAGTACAAATAATATTTGTTCTCGTTCTGAAAACCCTCGACTGTTATGTTAAACCCTCAGCTCAAAAGTCCAAAAGTTTCCGTGTTGTGAAACGGCTCATCGCAGCACAAAGTTAAGTTAAAAAGCAGTAACATCTACTCAATTCAACAGACCTCACCAGATGCTCTGCAGAATTTTTTTGAGAATAAGCTTATTCGAGTGTTCCTGATGCTGCTCCTTGGAGGCAGTTTCAATATTTGCGGTAGTAGGTAAGAAAAAACTAAAAAAATTGTTATTTGTTTCACTGAACAGTAAGTAACTTCAAAAACTGTTGGCTTTACGCTTTACATGGTTTTTCAATAAGAACGATAATTTGAAGCGCAAACGATTAAATTATTTTCTGCAATACACACCCTGTAAATGGTCCCCTCAGGTTCGTTTATCAGAGTGAAATCGATGAACTTAATTTTTTAGAACTTTTTTTCAATAAATCAGGCCTAATTTCATAAATACAGGGTTCTACACTAGTCACAATAATTGAAGGATATTAAAAAAAAGCCAAATTTTATGGCGATTTTCAACAAAGGATAACTCGGCAAAAAATGGTCGTACAGAAAATTAAAAAAAAAGAAAATTGTAGCCTTAAGTGTCTAGTTTTCAGATCTGAACAATAAAAATTTGTAACGTGGGCGGTTATTACGTAATCATCCGATAACCAACTAAGAATAATTTTCCAAATTTTTTCTCGTCTTTGAAATGATGTGTGAACTTCAAAAAATTTTTTTTATCTTGCGACTATAAAACTCGTTTAGACAATTTAATCAGCTTTAATTTGACCTTATAATGAGTTGCGTACGATTTTTTGCCGCGAAGTAATCGTCGACCAAAGCATAAAAGGCTATTTATAATAGTTTTTTAGCTTTCTTGTTAATGATAATAATATTTTGAAGATAATAAAGCCAATATAAAAATAAAAATATAATTACGCGTTTCGTCTTAAGGCTTCATCAGATAATAAAATAAAAAAATAAAAAAGTAAAAAACTTTAAAAATAAAGCTTAAAAATTAGTATAAATATCGGAGAAGATTTTTGAAAATTTTTGAAATTCCCGCGTTTAAATAAATAAATTAGGTTAAAAAATTTTTTAATAGAATATTGTATTGTATTTTTTTTTAAATACAATCTAAACGTCAATTAATTTGTCACGTTTATTTCTATTAAAAAATTTTTTAACCTAATTTATTTATTTAAACGCGGGAATTTCAAAAATTTTCAAGAATCTTCTCCGATATTTATACTAATTTTTAAGCTTTATTTTTAAAGTTTTTTACTTTTTTAATTTTTTTTTTTTTTTAATTTTATTATCTGATGAAGCCTTAAGGCGAAACGCGTAATTATATTTTTATTTTTATATTGGCTTTATTATCTTCAAAATATTATTATAAAAGGCTATTTTAACTTTGACAATCGATTACCCGGGAACTAATGATGGTACAGAAAATAAAGGTGGGTTTTTGGAAACTGCAAGACATTCTCTATAAGACGCAATCGGTGGCGATTGATAAAAAAAATTTTTTAAGCGATGATGAGCGCAGAAAAAAAGTTTACAATTTGGGAATTTAAGGATATTTGGAATATTTGGTATAACTTTAGATATAGTGGATGAACAAAGGATATCGTCGGTAATTTTTTACCCTCAAAGTGTCTCTAAAAAACTTTTAAAGTTGCAAAGCTCTGCGACATTTTTTCTTAGCACCCCGAAGGTTTAAATTTAGAGTATCGGCGTAACAAGCAATTTTTCGATTTTTTTGCATTTCTTCGACTTCAATATGGTTTTTTTGGCGATAATCCATATTTTTGGCTTAAAAACATAACACCTTGGACAAAATCGAAAAAAAAATGTACGATTCATTAGTTCCCGAGTAATCGAGTGTCAAAATTGAAATGGCCTTTTTTGCTTTGATCGACGATTACTTCGCGGCAAAAAATCGTACGCAGCTCATTAAGAGGTCAAATTAAAGCTGATTAAATTGTCTAAACGAATTTTATGGTCCCAAGATAAAAAAAATTTTTCGACGTCGACAGACCATTACAAAAACGAGAAAAAATTTGGAAAATTATTCTTAGTTGGTTTTCGAATGATTACGTAAAAACCGCCCACGTTAAAAAATTTTACTGTTCAAATCTGAAAATTAGACACTTGAGGCTACAATTTTCTTTTTTTAAATTATCTATACGACCATTATTCTCCGAGTTATCCCTTGTTGAAAATAGCCCTAAAATTTGAAGTCTTTTTTAATATCCTTCAATTTATGTGCCTAGGGTATATTCAATTTTTAGTCGTAATAGCGCCTGTTGAATCTTCTTTGAATTTTTTCACGCCAAAAATAAGAATTTTGTTTTTGACGAAGCCATTAAGCGAAAAATGAGATTTGTTCGCGAAAAAAATTTTTTAACCAAAATTAGAATAGATTTTGAGTTGCTCTAGAGCCCAATAGGCAAACTCACGCGATGACTAAGATAATCTTGTTGATTAAGTTTTAGGGTTTAGACACTACAAGTCTATTCTCAAAATACGCCAAGTTAACGTTATTTTTTATTTTTTTTTATATTTTACGTCCGCATCAACTACTGTGGTTATTAGCAGACGGGACCTACAGCTTTAGGTGGGTTCCGAACCACCAGGACCGAGTATTTGACACATAGAAACACTCCAGTGGTGTCAGCCGGCTTTGAACCTACGACCTTTACATCTCTCTAGACCACTCCAGTCCTTGTTATCGTTATTGAAAGACGTAATTCCTAAGAACGACGAGAAATTTATAAATTTGGATCTTCTGAGCACCATCCACTTACAGCACCATCCACTTACAGCACCAATATTCGCTTCGCCTTTTGCATTTGGATGTTTTGTTGGTGATCTAGTATCGTCATTGAGTAATAAGAACTGCTTTAGTAGTATCGTCAAGAGTACAACCCTTCTCGACTTTAGTAACGGTCCGAAAAAAAGAGAGCACAAGCACAGTTAGATCCAATTTTCACGGATTGCACGCTGAGTGTTGTGGAATCAGTGCCAAACGTCGTGGAAGCAGTTCGTCCCTATTAGAAAACCCTTCACGCCTTTACGTCTGCTTTGAAACCTTGTTATTAGTAACAATATTTTGATTTTGGTTGTTGAGATTAGTACATCATCCATGTGCCGCCAGCATATTACACTGATTTGGATTTTGAGTGTCGATTCTCAAAACTCAAAAATATTACAAAAAAAGAGGAAAAAACCTGAAAAAGTAGCGAAAGCACATAAAAAATTTAAACGGCATCAATTCTAATCAACCCTATTAATTTTTTTACATCCACTATACGCATTTTATTTGTGATTTTAGTTCAATCCAAGACTGTACAATTGAGTGCAAGAGACAAGAAGGTATTATATGCAGAAATAACCTAAACAAGATCAGATAAGTAACTCAAGACAACTTTTGCGAGTAAAACTAAGTAAATTTACTAACAATGGCTTGCAAAACTTAGTAAAGTACTAAAGATTAGCTTTAAGATGGTATCGAATTAGGTATTAACTAGTATCTTAATCCTACTTTAAATTCTATTACGCGTAATCAAAATAGCTGTACTTTATATTACGAGAAGGGGCTTTAAGACAAAGCTGATTTACGTACCTATCACTTAAATCGTGTTTGCCAAGTTTATATTTTGTACAAACTGCACAAACCGTAGCGCGTAGCCAGAAAATAAACTGGCAGATTATGCGTTCTTATGCGAAAAGTAAATAGGACTCATTGCTCAACTGAAAAGTGAATGGTGAATTAGTGAAGTTGATTATTGAATTGGCTCGCGTACATTTCAAATTCGAAACCTACGGAGAATACTCTTACTCTTAAGAAAGGAAAGGTGTGGTAATTTTCAACTAGCATTGAGATATCAAGATCTTAATCAAAAAGAAAAAAAGATAAACATAGAAATACATCAAACACACGGCAATAAATAAGTCTTTAAGTTAAAAATATTGTTGTTTGTACGTGTACCTTGTTGTGGCAATTAGTTAAACTAATTAAAATAATACTTTCAAGTGATAAATGATACCAAATACGTACCTACATAGTACATGCACGTTAACATTAGTGTATTGGGTAAAATAAAAATTTGGAATTGGATTTAGTTCGAACGTAAAGTGAGTAGTTTGATTTTTACCTTCTTCGTTCGTGAAAAGCAAATGTACGAGAGTACGTGTAACCGAGTAACGTAAGTTATGTTACATGCACCCTCGTAATAGGGTCGTGATTTCTTAAAGTGAGGCTTTGATTAGATTAACGCCTTCACTTTACCACCTGTCGCTATTTTCCTATCTTCTCACGTTTAACACAACATTAATTACCATGTTACAGGAAAAAAACCACAGAGTCCACTTAAGTCCCGAACCAGCTGTGTGGGAGTGGGTTTAGGTCTGACCAAAAAAGGGCGCCAATTAGTTTTTTTTCCTTTACGGGAAAGAGGCTACTAATAACTTCGATATAAAAGCGATAAATTGTCCAAATAATTTCAACCTGATTTATTAGGCAAGACCTTGACAAAAAAAAAAAAAAAAAAAACGCCTAAAAATAAAAACAAACAAAAATTAATTACACATCAAGAACATCCTCCCCACCTACCTTCTCACAGAAGACGTTTCTTCACAACGGCTGCTATCCGCTTATTAACGTAAAATTTAACCGCAAAAAAAAATTATTTAACGATAAGAAGATAAATACGGTTAAACACTAACTTTGAACTTGGCTTACACTACTTTATTAACAAGATAAAAAACCAACGCACTTCAAAATTATGCGTTCCACCAAGTTCAAAGTCAGCCACACAACAACTCGTCTCCGCCAGAAAAGTAGGGGAGGTCATGTCCTGATGTGCAATTACTCTTAATCTCTAAACACAAGTACATACCTACATTAAACTTACAAACTAACAATAAATTAATATTGAGAAACAAAAATCCTTTATTAAAAAAAAACAACCAAATAATAACTCCAATAACGTAACACTACCCCACCTAAAAAAATAAAAAAAATTTTTCAAAATAATATAGGTACAAAAAAAAAATTTTTTTTTTCAAGTTTTCTTTTATTATATATTTTTTTTTTTTTTTTTTTTTTTTTTAAATTAATCTACTTTTAAATCTTTTACGTGCCAGGTCCCCAATCTACGTCCCGTTACAAAATCACAGAGATCGTACAAATTCGTAGATACCTGTCGATCAACCCTACACTTGATAAATTTAGGGGCTAATTTAGCATTATAAAAGTCAGCAGCCGAAGATAACGTATAATTACGCTTCCATACTACCTGACCCTGCAACAACTGTAACGGTCTTTTTCGGAGATTATACCGGGCGGCACTATCATCATAAGCCTTATTTAAACGTTTTTTCACCTCCTCACAGACATCTTTTAAATTTTTTACATGCTCGGACAAACGATGACGAGAACCGACAGAAACTCGCGCGGAAACAGCATCATTTGGCAACGCTACACCTTGAAGGGTCAACTCTCTTCCAAAATTTAAATACGCCGGGGTATAACCAGTCACTTCGTGAACCGCGGTTCTTAAAGCAAAACCTATCTGGGGAAGTTTTACGTCCCACAGACGTTGATCGGCAGAAATATACGATCGCAACATAGTTTTAATCACACGATTAATCCTTTCAGTGGGATTGGCCGAAGGACTATACTGAGCGTTGTAAATAATTTTACAGCCGTATCCGGCTACTAAGGACTTAAATTGCCGTGAAATGTATTGGCGTCCATTATCGCAAATCAGCCTCTCAGGCACCCCAAATGTTAAAAAAACGTCGTTTTCTAAATGTTTAACAACCGATTGACTAGTAGCCGTTTTTAAAGGAAAAAGTAACGAATATTTTGTGAAACAGTCTGCGACCACCAAAATAAAGCGATTCCGCTTATAAGATAACGGCAATGGGCCAACTAGGTCTGTACATACTACCTGCCATGGACGATCTACCGACTTCCTCTCATTCATCCTACCGTACGGCAAGCGTTGCTCAGGTTTTTGAGACTTACAAACTTGGCAATTACTAACGTACCGAAGAACGTCAGACGACATACCAGACCAATAATAAAGAGAACCTACACGTTTGAGAGTCTTAAAGAAACCGAAGTGACCTGCTGTCGCAACGTCGTGACATTCAGACAATACCTCTGCCCGAAGGGGTTTTGGCACTACTAACTTCCAATCTAAACGCTCGTCAAATGATGGGCCACTAGGGGTTACATGTCGATATAACTGGTTGTTAAAAATTTGAAATCGTGGAAATTTGTTAGGGAAAACTTTAACGTTATCGAAAAGCTTAATATACCAGGGATCTCGATTATCTTGCGTTATCTCTAACAAACTCACTGCTCTCGACAGAGCGTCGGGCACGACATGCGACTTACCCTTACGGTGCGAGATAGAAAAATCGTAAGCTTGAAGTCGTAGCGACCACCGGGCCAGTCTACCGGAAGGATTTTTTAAATTGTGCAGCCACAATAACGAATAGTGGTCAGTTATTACAGAAAAACGGGTACCCTCGACGTAGGGCCGAAACTTTTCAATGCCGAACATGACTGCAAGACACTCAAGTTCGGTTGTCGAATACTTCGTTTCTTGAGGGGTGAGAGTCCTACTACAATACGAAATAACTTTCTCTCCATCATCAAATTCCTGCGTCAACACGCACCCCAAGCCTATCATAGACGCATCTGTCTGGATAGTAAATTCGCGGTCGAAATCCGGACGCGTCAAAATAGGAGCAGAAACCAGGCATTGTTTGATATCTACAAAAGCGCGCTCGCATTCGGGTGTCCAAACAAATTTAGAATTCTTTCGGGTTAAACCGGTAAGAGGAGTAATACGACTTGAAAAATTTTTTATAAATCGACGATACCAAGAAATCATGCCGATAAAACGGCGAACGTCTTTTACATTTTTAGGTTGAGGGTAATTTAACATACATTCTACCTTCGACGGATCGGTTTGCAGCCCGTTCCGATTCACTACATAACCCAAATACTTTAATTCCGATTTTACGAAATCACACTTTTCTCGATTGATAGTGAGTCCGGCTTTATGAACACGTTCCAACACCTTGCGTAGCACCGAAATATGGGTCTCAAAACTAGGGGTTGCGATAATAATATCATCAAGGTAAACGAAAACATAACCCTCTAAGTCTGCACCCAAGACATTGTCGATAAAACGCTGCCAAGTTGCTGGGCTGTTGTGCAAGCCAAAAGGCATCCGAGTGAACTGATATAATCCTCGACCGGGGACCGTAAACGCTGTTTTCTCTTTACTACTCGCTTCGAGTGGAATTTGGAAGTAAGCGCTTTTTAAGTCGACCGAAGATAGATACTTGGCTTGCCCCAGACGATCAAGAATAGCGTTCACATATGGCAAGGGATACGCGTCTTTGCGAGTGATCGCATTAACTCGTCGAAAATCGATGCAAAATCTGTATTCGCCGGAGGGTTTTTTAATCATTACTACTGGGGACGACCACGCCGATTGTGAAGGTTCGATCACTCCGTCTTTTAACATTTTAGACACCTCGTCGTGCATGATTTTTTGAATGTACGGAGAAACATTATAATAGCGTTGCTTAATAGGTGCACTATCCCCCGTGTCAATAATATGCTCAACCCCCTTAGCAATACCTAAACCATTACTCGAACTTTCAAACATAGGTTGTAAAATACTTTGAAGCGCTGACGTTTGATCCGCAGTGAGAGAGGTTGTCTGCGTTAAAGAGAATACCTCAGCGGGTGAGTCAAATTCCCATTGATTTTTAAGAAAATTGGTTACAAAGTTCATTTTTTGAATAAAGTCGATTCCAAATATGAAATCACAATCTAAATCTAATACTATAATACATTCAAACACTTTACAAGTCCCTTGTAAAACTATCGGCAAATCTAGTACCCCAAACGGAGTACACTGTTGTCCATTTGCAACGGTGACCGTATAATGAGTGGTCTTAACACATAAATTTAAGCTCTGTAATTTAGACCAACCCACTTTTCCTACAACGGTTTGAGTAGCTCCAGTATCTACCAATCCCACAAAACTAAGGTCATATATTTTGACTTTAAGATAAGGGCGCGGATCGCCTTCTTTAGAAGAAAATAGAAAATTAATTTGGGTTTTGAGATATTCGGTTTTGATAGTACTCAGCCACTCTCTCCAAGAAACTGATTCATTTACACAAACGGGTTTGTTTGTGGCCGGTCGCCCTCCAGGCGCCGGTTTCCTAATCCGTTTTTTGAACTACAGGAATGACATGCGGATTTAACGACATTAGGTCTACCACATCCGTAACAAAAAATTTTTAACGGCCTCCTACATTTCGGGTAAGTATGCCCTATCGTACCACAATTCCAACATTTTATACGTATGTCGGTGGTGTGTACAGGTCTAGAATACTGAGGTACTCTATTAATGTTCGACGATGGTGACGGACGGTAATCTAAATCGGGTTCTAAAGAACTTACACAACGAGTATCCGCCAAACGAGGTCTAATAGATAGTTCTCGGGAAGCTTCTAACTGTTTACAAACGTGTAATAGGTTTTCCACAGACTCAACAACAATCAAGCTGAGGCCCTGTATATAAAACGGTAGTAAGTTACGACGAATCATTTTAATTTGCTCGTCTTCAGAAGGAGGAGAAGATAGACGATTAAAGAAACCTATCATCGACGCAAAGAAATCTCCTACCCTTTCTTGCGAACCTTGTGAACGTGAACGAATAGCATTCCACAAATTTGATTCGTAATCATAAGGTAAATATTCTGCTCTTAAAGCGTCAACTAATTGCTTCCAATTATGAACTCGCGATCTGATTGATCTAAACCATCTTAAAGCATTTCCTGTCAATAAATCGTACACAGAAGAAAAAAGTTCATCCTCCGATACACCCCTCGCAACGCTCATTTCTATTACACTCTCTATGAACGAATTTATACTAATGATACTACCCTTCTCCCCATTGAACTGAAGGTTCCATTTATGCACGTCGTGTTTTTGAGAGCGGAGTGGGACATTTTGCGCGAAAGTTTGGTCAACGGGTGGTTCAGGAAGTCTGTACTCGAGATCAGGTATCAAGGGATTTGCATCATCCGCCTGAGCGGACAGTTTACGATTGAAATCGATGTCTACGGTGTCTAACCGACCTAACAAATTTTTTACACTATTCTTCTCTTCCGCTACCGTGGGCCGAAGTCGACATAACCTCTGCCGCAAGTGTACTAATTTAGTGGTAATAACTCTACACTCGTTACCGTTAGGGATCAGTATCCCTGCATTCTCGACTTTAACTTCAAGCTCTCTTACTTTGGGTAAACAAACCCCTAATTCGTCTAAACAATTCGGATCAAAATCCTCATTAGTACCCGGGTGTCCAAATGACTCACCAGATAAAGATTTACGCAGCTGCTTACGCATAGTGCCAATAGTTTCAAATTCCATCCCTTCGAACCCTCTACAACCTAATTCGTACTCGAGCTCATCTCTACTCAATCTATTAGGATCCATTGCAATCCTAATAAATAAGTCAATTTACATCAAACCGAAAAAAATAAAAATTATAACAAGATTTTTTGTTTCTCTCTATTTTCTTTTTTTTTCTTTAGCGTCTTCGCTTAACGGTTTGACAACGATTTAAAACTAAAAAAAACTAACTAAAGCAAAAAGAATAATTTTGCTAATATTATTAAAGTATTACATTATGTTAATTGTTTTAAATCGCAATTCAACTTTATATTCGAAATTTAGTTTAATAAATTAAAATAAGATTCAATAGTGCTAAGATTACTATTCGTTCAGACCTTGAAAGTTTATAAACTTTTAAATTATAAATTTTTCAATAATTATTTATCTAGTCGACGAAACGAAACGATAATAAATGGCATCTAAAGACACCACCCCATCACAACACAAAAAAACCAAGTTCCAAATTAACTCAATGTATATACAAAAGTCAGACCTTCCGATGGCTGCAGGTGTTATCCAAAATTCGAGGCCGAAACGTTGGGCGCCAAAAACTCCTGTTACAGGAAAAAAACCACAGAGTCCACTTAAGTCCCGAACCAGCTGTGTGGGAGTGGGTTTAGGTCTGACCAAAAAAGGGCGCCAATTAGTTTTTTTTCCTTTACGGGAAAGAGGCTACTAATAACTTCGATATAAAAGCGATAAATTGTCCAAATAATTTCAACCTGATTTATTAGGCAAGACCTTGACAAAAAAAAAAAAAAAAAAAAACGCCTAAAAATAAAAACAAACAAAAATTAATTACACATCAAGAACATCCTCCCCACCTACCTTCTCACAGAAGACGTTTCTTCACAACGGCTGCTATCCGCTTATTAACGTAAAATTTAACCGCAAAAAAAAATTATTTAACGATAAGAAGATAAATACGGTTAAACACTAACTTTGAACTTGGCTTACACTACTTTATTAACAAGATAAAAAACCAACGCACTTCAAAATTATGCGTTCCACCAAGTTCAAAGTCAGCCACACAACAACTCGTCTCCGCCAGAAAAGTAGGGGAGGTCATGTCCTGATGTGCAATTACTCTTAATCTCTAAACACAAGTACATACCTACATTAAACTTACAAACTAACAATAAATTAATATTGAGAAACAAAAATCCTTTATTAAAAAAAAACAACCAAATAATAACTCCAATAACGTAACAACCACTACCGTTTGCTACAGATGTAAAAACATTCAAGTTATTTTTTAAACATCGCTCTACGCTCTACTAGTAGTTACATGTAAAATTATTTTTATAAATGTAAAACGTATCTAGCATCTTGTGTAATTAAAGAAATGAAACGAGAAATAAATATCGAGCGATTAAATATTTTTTTGTGAGAAAATTGTTAACTTTCACGAACTCATAAGAAAATAATTGTTAGAAATATTACAAGACATTGCCACTTTAGTGCAAGATTTTTCTAGAGTTGTTTCAATATGGGTACCTACACTTGCAGGCTTAAGTATTGGCCATTGCCCTTTGGTCACTCAAAGTTGTGTGGTGGTGGCGAATTACGTCTGCAATTTCTACAATAAAATTTTTCCGAATTTACGAACGGAATGGTTTATAGTTACAGCACTCTCGATGATGGTTATGCCATTGCCTACTTAAAACACAAAAGAAACAGAAAAGAACAGAAAAGAACTGGCAAATACTTATGTCGGCAAGCAGGCCTGGATTTATACCATTAGGCTGCTTAGGCTGCAGGGGCGTTGTTGTATTAGTCGATGAACCTGTGTGGGTATAGGGCATTCCTAAAACTGACGAAGTACAAAGATATCCACCTAAGCTGTGGAGGAACAAATTAGTTGATTTAGTGTTGTCCATTTTGAAGAAAGTCTAAAGTAAATCCAAAGAAGATTGATAACAAAACTTTTGGAAAAAGCGACTAGAGTCGAGAGGTATTTGAAGATAAGAAGATAGGGTGAAAACAACCCTCTAATTTAAGGCCAAAACGTAGGCAAAAGTTTAATGTCAGGGTGGTGAGGGTCATGAAGAGAATGTAAACCCGAAACAAGAGCAAAAGTATAAATTCAAGGAGTGTAAATAGGGTTTGTGAGGGTTATTAAAAAAACTGCCCAACGTTTAAAGAACAAAAACAAAGAAAATCTCAGTGACTACCGAACTACCCTAGAGGTAGCATAAAACGGCGCTGATCTTGTCAGTTCGGGCTACATAAATCTTTATGTTTATGTTTATTCTTTCTGACTTTGAATATTTTAGAAAATAGATTTTGTTAGTGTCGACTATACTTTGTTTTTGAGAAACACCCTGTTTGAAAACACTATCGATCGCTAATAAAATTTCTGAACTTTATTTTAAGCCGCTTGACCTTAAACAAGTGACCTTAAAAGTGTCACAAACTTAAAGATGGGATAGTATGGCTCAAAATATGCGGAAAAGTCTTAAAGAACATGGGTCCGCAAATGACCGATTTCGGAGATACAGAGGATTATTCCTTTTGGTAGCATTTGTGGTTCCAGTACGATGTACGATAGTGCTCCGCCTCCTTCGATTATTTACACGGAACTTTTAAACGAGATGAGTAGGAAGGAACCTGTATCATGACTCATGACTTGCAAGATCGCCCGATTTAAACACCTTCGATTTTTTTTTCTTTATGGGGATATTTAAAAACTTTAGTGTACGCTACGCCTAATAGGAGCTGCAGCAATGAATGAAGGATGCCACCGAATCTGAACCAATGTTGGGGGGTTTCGAAAGAGCTCGAAGGTCCTTGAGGCAGAGAAGCGGTAGTTCCTTAAAATGGAGGAAGGGGAATTCGAACATATTATTAGACTTTTTGCGGGACCGTATCCATCAAGACTTTTCTGCTTACTTTGGACCATAATCCCCCCCTCTTCCTTCAAGTTTGTGAAATTATGACGCATTTTTTTAACCACCCTGTATATGGCAGACTTTTTATTGACTCAAAACTTGCCCTCCCTTGAAAACTTTCCTATGAGAGTTCATGACAAGAGCCCCGATAAAATTTCTAGGCTAGGGCCTCCTCAGAGGTAGATCTACGGATCTAGGCCTGTCCGCAAGTGTGCATGCTGCCTGTAAAATAGAAATATCAATTCCTCTAATCGTATCTCGTATTGGACGGAACTGACTACATACTAAACCGTTAAAAATACGAAACAAGATGAGACTATAACAAAATGAAAACTCACGTCCGCAATTGTTTTCTCGGCGACAACTACTATATGTATGCACTTTGTATGGGAAAGCAATTTTTGACTTCGTGTCTATGTATAGCTTTAGATCAGGACGTTAAGCGTTAAGACTACTCAATATCCAAATTTCTGAATCCACAAATTACAATAGAAATTACTAAAATTATTGTTGAGCGTCAAACTATAATTTCCTTCAATTTGTATGCTTCTTGCTAATTTTCTGCAATGTTAACAATTTAAAAGGCAAAAAAATGATCAGAAGAAATACTATAAGGTGTTACGTTTTAAAACTTCTTCCAAGTTCTCTAAAACACGTTTAACAAAACTTTTTATCTCATGGAAACTACTCATGCGAAAACTTTTGCAAATAAAGGTTTCTTCTTATAATATTATGCTTTTGGCTTTTAATACAAACAATAGAATTCCAGATTAGAGATAACAAAAATTGCTTGCTTCAGTTTTTTTATTTTGTTTTTGTTCTTTACTTTCAGTTTAAATACTTGCAAATGTTGAGTGAGTAAAAATCGCACGTTTGTTTGATGTAAAAATAGTTTAGAGTTTAGCTACAGAATTATGTCATGCTCATGCTCATGCTCAAATAACAGTTAAACATTCTGGTAAAATGAATTGAAATATCAAAGAGGAAATAATGTTTATGTAGTCACGAGAAGATCATAGATATCTTTTATATACATTCTTGGATATTATTCTTATTTTTGATGTTAATAAAGGGACTTTAATAATGTCTTTAGAAATGTTGATTTATCTGCAAACCATTCGTGGTTCTCTAGACAAGAATTTACGATAGATCTTCTATGCGTTTGAGTAGAAATATACTACCTAGGTATACGAATGGTAGAAAAAGGTTTATTTCAAAACAAAATGGTACAACACCCAGCAATATAGTAATTAGCTAATTAGATAGACGTGCCACGTACAACTCTTCCACTATTTCTGTTTTGTTACTTAATGGTGACTTATGAGCTTCAGACACAGTTCGACTAAATTTTACAAGAATATGTCATGGTCGTATCAAAATATCTTTCCGTTCTTCCAGAAGTCGGTTGGTTCTCCAGACCAGTTTAGAAAGAGGTTAATTAATTAACTAATTTTGTAATGAAATTTCAAGTGGCATTTTGAAACAGAACTCGGAACGTTGGTATCTTTTAAAGAAATGAGTAAGTAATAACAATTAAGAAAGCACAATGTGTAGAGCAATATAAATTCAATATTGGCAAATTGTTTGGGTCGAAATGGCATAAAGAAATTAAAAATAAAGTAACAACGAGATAACTAATTAAAGAACAATTCAAAAATTAATCAAAACAAAAGAATAATGCCCACTTTGTTTATGCTCTTCTTTTTTTATTATTTTTTACGAAAAACCAGAAAAATTTAAACCGTGACCATGTATGACAACTTTAATGCAATTCTCGAAATAACAATGAAACGATAATTTTAAATGTTCTCAGTGTTTCAAGTATGTATTTCGCGGAAGCCAAATAGGGAATTCAAGTGAGTAAATTTAAAACAAGCTACCGTACTTGGAGAAAAAATAAAAACTTGGCAAGTGTGTATGTGTGTGTGATTAAAAAAAAATAAGTCGGGCAATCAGCCATTAATTTTCCAATGTGCGAAAAGCTCATATTTTATAATAATTTTCTCCAAGCAGAAGAGCAGGTTCTAGAACAGATGATGGATTATAGTAAATCGTAAATAAGCGCACATTTATGGAAATGAGAAATGAGAGAAATTAAGTTTTAGGCTCGAAGAAAACTGCGTGTATATTGTAGCGCTTCATATAACAACCAAAATGGACGTAAAGCACTTTAATGAAGCGCTGCAGCACTACACAGTTCCCTTAATGGTCCCAATACCAGAGAAGCTACCTGAAACTGCAGTGAGAATTGAAAGTAAGTCTGCAACTTCGCGTATGGAAAAATTTGTATTGCGCCCTTTGCTAATTTTGAGTTCTTCGTGTTCTTATGCCAAAATTACCCCCACTGCTCCACGTAGCCACGCCGCCACGCCGCTGTTTCTGGTAAAGCTTCCCAATTGAGTAGGTTCAGAATTTCAGATTTCACAATATCTGTACTATACTGTTCCACCCCCTATAAGAGTTTCACGTTAATAAACAAAATTGTCGCGTTTTGGGCCAATGAACACCCAAGAGAGATCGTCGAGAAACCGATGCATCTTCAAGTAGTTAGTTTGGTATGGTTTTTTGGCTGGGGGAGTTATTGAGTCGTTTTTTCAAAAATTATGCCGGCAATGCTTTAACTACGAATGTTGAACGCTATCGTACCATGATAACGGACTTTTTATTGCCCAAATTGGATGATATGGACGTGGACGATATGTGGTTTCAATAAGACGGTGTCACATGCCACACAACTAACGTAACAATCGTTTTATTGCACAAAAAGTTTCCAGGAAGCATCATCTCGCGAAACAGCCACCGAGATCGTGCGATTTGACGTCCTTGAACTTCTTTCTTGGGGGGTTATTATCTCAAAAGTAAGGTCTATGCCATTGAGCCAGTTACAATTCAAGATCTAAACAACGAGATAATAAGCATATTGATGGAATAGAGGAGAAATGATGCCAGGATGTCATCCTAAATTTTAACAAACCGATTGATATGTGCCGCCGAAGCTGTGGCCGACATTTGGCCTATATTATCTTTCACACGATCAATAAGCATGATTCAATAAAGAAATCAAAATCATTCGAACTCAATAATTTTTTATTTACTACTCGCATATGGTGAAACTCTTATCGGCTTTAATATGGAGGTGCTCGAACGCTGATCTAGTCATTTAATTTGTAGATCAGAAGGACCGCGTCATCCTTAGCTCCAATCTCCAATTCAGAATGAATTGTGTTAATGCGATACACCAACTGATAAAAGACAATTGAAAAGTTTATGCTGGAGTTGAAGCAACGCAATGGAATCGTCAGCCTACAGATTCCCCGCATTTATCTTTACCCACGACATAAATCCTTATATAAGAAAATAAATCAAAACGATTATCTACATCGTTAATTATATCAAACTAGTAATTTAAATCAATAAATTTAATTTAAATTATTAAAATTAAATTAAAAAGTTTTTGACTAATAAAGCAATATTTAACAAGTTAAACGTGTAGATCAATACAAGGGCTATAAACAACTTAACATTGCGAGCACTTTTAATTATTTTGTTGTACTAATTTATGTTCATAGCAATAAACAAGTACTTGCACTTCTTTATAGACTTATTATTTATTAAATTCATTAAATATTCATGACTCTATTATTAAGAAAATGAATAAATATGAAAATATGTAATAGAAAAGCACGACTTTGGGTAATTTAACGCACAGTGTAGCACTAAAATAAATTTGCTTTATGTTTGTGATGATGATATGTACGAAAATTCGTTGTAATTTTTACCATAACTCAGTTTGAAATTTATTAGCACTTAATAAGCACTCTGAACTGTTCCATACATTTTGATATATGCAAAGTTTGGGGAAGTGTTGTTCAGCATGTCGTGTGATCGATCATTGAAATCTTTGAACGAACTACAAAATTTATATAATACAAATTACAAAACACTTTTTGAATAAGTTCCTAAATTGCACTATTTTGTTGGAGTAAATATAGTAATAAAGGATAAAGGCCTACCTAAGTATATAATTTTTGCATTCCAGCAGAAAGTGGTGGGGTTTCAAAAGAGCGGTTCGTCATCACATTAATTTTTTCAAAAGTCTATTTATTCACAAACTTCACTATTATTTTCCCAAATTTGCATAATTATTCTAGAGCGTTATTTAAGTAAATTATGTAATTTGGTAATTTCACAGCTAAGTCGAAAGTGAAGGACTTCAAAAGAAGGTTATTTCTAGAAAGATGTGTACTTGTTGTGTATCAGGCCTCTTTTAATAAAGAGGGCTTTGTAACAGTATTTTGGGATTTAAAAGTTATGTTTGGTGCAGTCAACTTACAGTTTCATCTTCGAAAAATTCAATAGTTTTGAAACTTTGCATACAACTGATTTGTAGGTGTCTTCGTGAGCTTCAGCGGCAGTGGTCGAAGAAATAATGTTCATTTTTTCGGTGTTTTGTTAATATCTCGAAAACTATGGGTTGGAACTAAAACGTGACTCTATACAAAATTAAAGCTGATAAAATTTGCTACAAAATTGAATACTTATATGCATGTTTTTTATAGTTCTCAAGTGTACCGAGTTACAGGGTGTTGAAAATGGGTGTAAAATGGGATGAAAAAAACGTGAATATATTCAATACTGTGGCAAATTTTATCAGCTTTAATTTTGCATAGAGTCACATTTCAGCTCCAATCCATAGTTTTCGAGATATTAACGAAAAACCCAAAAAAGTACCATGTCACTGCCGATAAAACTCACATCTGATTCATCAGGACTTTTAGGACTGTCATCACTGTTTAGACATCTATTATACTAGTGAAACGAGTATGTGAAGTCTCAAGCCTACTGAATTTTTGGAAGGCGAAGCCCATTTTTTGTTTTCATTGACTGGACCATGTTTGTAAATTGTTTTGTTTAAAATTAAGTTACAATTTTTTAAATATTTAGGGTTAATTAGTTAAATAAATCTAATACGTTGTAAATAAACCCCAACATACACACATAAGTAAAAAAACTTTAAATGAGAAAATTTGTTTTCCACCAAACGCCTCGGGAATCGAACCCAAGACTCCTAGCGTATTTGGTATAGGCATGCTACCGGAAATAGCAAATTCTTGGGTTCGATTCCCGAGGCGTTTGGTGGAAAACAAATTTTCTCATTTAAAGTTTTTTCACTTATGTGTGTATGCTGGGGTTCATTTAAAACGTATTAGATTTATTTAAAATTAAGTACCTAGAGGGTACTGGGTGTACTTATTTTGTATTACGTTCTACCCAAACTTCAATTTATAATTGATAAATGAGATAGGATTTTAAAAGCGAGTCCATCATTGCTATTTGAATTTTTAAAAGTTATTTCAAATTACATGCATAAGGAATTATTATTATCGCCAGTTCAAAAGTATGGTACGTTATCTAAATTTCTAAGAACATGTTGTGTGTAATTTGTGATTTTTGTTAACAGGCTGTTTACATGTGTTTATGTGATTACATGTTGTCGAATATAAAAATAGTTTGTGGAGAAATTAATTTAATAATAATACCTTCAAGGACCATCAAGAAATCTCTTGATAAGGAAGACGTGGATTCGAGAAAATAAAAAACGTTACATAGGCGCCCCAACGAGTCACTCAATATTAAACATTAAAACAAATGTTACCCTTTTATACTAATTTGTTTAAAAAACCTGTTCGAATTAATAAAATATTTTACCTTGATAAAGTTGCAAAACGAATAAGAATGGGTTCGCTCTTAAAAATATCCGTTTTGGCGAGATTTAATCCAAAATAAGAATCACTTTCACTCAAATCACTGAACACAACTTAATTTTACTACACACAAACAATTAAACCGTTTTATAATTACTTATTATTATTTTATTACAAAAACAATCACAAGTCACACTAAATCAAATCGTAAAACTATAGAAACAAGCCGCGATTTTGAGTTCATTATTAATTTTCAAAAAAAGTCGAATATTTCCGAAACGATCCGATTTAAAAATTAATTAATTGCAATTATAAATAAATAAATTAAAATTTATTCCATTATAATTAAATCTGTCAATAACAAATTAATTTAAAACTATTTTATTTTAAATAGATCAAAAATAAATTTGCCGCCAATTAACTCAAACAATTAGCGAAACAATGAAGCGTGATAACGAGCATAAACTGCAACAGGTTGTTGTTCAATAAATGGCAAAGACATGGGTTTTACTTGGTTGCAATCGAAGAGACAGGTGGAGGAAACCTGGCCGAGCGTTCACTTCGTCTTCTTCAA
The DNA here is from genome assembly GCA_950108345.1 of Malthinus flaveolus. Lineage (NCBI taxonomy): Eukaryota > Metazoa > Arthropoda > Insecta > Coleoptera > Cantharidae > Malthinus > Malthinus flaveolus. The sequence goes on along the minus strand of OX467285.1, from coordinate 82,304,152 downwards.
AAAGGTCAAGAGTACCATGAAGATTGTTGCAGTAAATGCATAGATCATTAATAAAGTCTTGCGCTAGTCTAATTGACTATTGTTACAATTAATTATTGTTAGACCTTGTAACAACTTATTAATTAATAATGTCGACTAATTAATTAAATACTTCGTCGACGTCGTAAGAAAATTTTATGGGAATATTAATAACTTTTAGTGCGCTTTCATTTCAGACGTTGCGTTCTTCGAGTCATCTTTGGATAAGCAAGAAACTGCTCAATTTTCTCCATGGGTTTACGTTATTGAAGGAAAGTGTCAATGAGGAAAGAAACATACTTTTTAGATGGGCAATATTAGAAACTGATGGTACCCACTCAAGAGAGAAGAACTGAATCGCGCCGCCAGTGGTTTACTTCATTCTTAAAGCTTTCTCGATAACGGTTTATTTTGATGTCTCTCTATAACTAAGGATCTGCAAATTCAGCGTACAAACGCGCCCTAGCGCCAACCTAAACCGTTTACCTGTCACAATCAACACAATTTGTAAGAAATTTATTGTACTACCTAACAGACATAATTTGTAGCAAATTTGATGTAGTTTAGTTTCATGTAGAAACACTTTTCTCAAAAAGTGCATAGTTTTCAAGTTATAAGCAAAAATTCTTATGGTAATTTGAGTGAGAGTCTTACTGTTACGAGACCAGTAGTAGGTATAGACCGGCAGACGAGTGATTTTATATCGACTATGTAAAATACTTTTAAATATAAAAATAATGATCCTCTGTAATAAATTAAGTGATATAATGTTTCTTAGTTCCTGGTCTATACATTTTAATCCAGTTCTAGAACAGGCGCAATCTGCTAAGTTTAAGTCCCCTACACACGACCTGATTTGGTCAGGCGGTCGGGCCGATTTGGTCAGATCAGGTAGAATATCAGGTCGTGTGTAGGCTTGTCGTCTGACATTTATTGTGTCGGGTCACCCGGCCACCTGACTACCCAACCGTCTGACCAAATCAGGTCGTGTGGAGCGTTGTCAGACCATTTAGCGTGTAGGCAACACCTGATTTAGTCGGACTGACTGTCAGGCCAACCGCGCCAGGTCGTGTGTAGGAGACTTTGTTGGGTCGTGTGTAGGCCACACCTGTTTTGGTCGGACCGATTGTCGGGCCGACCGCGTCAGGTCGTGTGTAGGGGACTTAAGATTCAACTGATTTCATTGCTTCATTTCTATAGTACCTATTCATAAACATGCAAATTCGATCAAAATGGCTTTAGGAGATACTATCAAAACAACAGAAAAAGTTGTCCTTGGATGATTTAATTGAAAAAAATTTATGCAACTTCTGACAAGCTCGAGCATTTAGAGAAAAAATATAGAGATCATGTTCTTTATTGCATTGAGGATATTAGATACATATCATCGGGGGTTGTTATAACTATATTTACTAGACAAAAAGACTACAATATAGGTACGTTTGTAATTCATCTTAAAACTATTCCTACTTAGATGAACGAACTATTTCTTTACTATTCGTGAAGAGTGTGGATCTAATTATTTTCTACGTTGGAGAATCTTTGTGAGAATCAGTTTCCAAGGAGGACCCTTCCTACACAAATAAACACTATTAATATTAAATCGCACACAAGAATAAAATGTATGTCATGCAAGTGATTTAGTTGATTAGTAATGACAAACTATGAATTTGCAGCAAGTTAATTAAAATAATAATTAAAGGCACTCGAATGGAGAATATGAGTCCCATGTCTAATACCTCTAAGATTACATTTAATAATCTTTCATCGTTAAAGGCTATAATGGTTACATTTGTTAGTCTACACAATTTATTGAAGAATTGTTTTTGAAGCAAATTCGAACCTGCGTTTATAAAATGGATTCCATCTCCACCTATTTCTTTCTAAATTTTTCGATTGGTGCTACCATGTGTTTTACAAAAATATCCAAAATAAATTACGACTGCTCTGAAATTCTTCACCCAATAATGTTTGAATCAACCTTACTGTTACAAAAATGTATCTTTTAAAATTAAGATTAGAGCGTGCTTGTACAAAAGTTGTTAGACATGCTACATGCTGCGACAAAACTATTGTTAGTCATTTTATTCTGGCTGCCACCTTTTAGTGTTCGCTTTAAGTTCCCTCAAAATAAAATACCAACAATACCTCGAGTCAATATTAAATGAGAAGTGTTGTGGATTAAAGACGCATTTCACTTGTATGTAGTTTTATTCCGTTCACAACATCAACATCAAAGTGTAATTTGACAATTTCATACATTACACCTCCCACATATTAATACTTGCATAAGACGAAATACAAATATTAATGCCAAGACTTTGTTTTAATACGCACATTAATCTAATTGTCACAAAACACGACACATACATAGGTTTAAGTAGGGCCTATAACAAACTGGACGTTTTATTAATCCTACAACCAATTGTTTAATGCTAATATTGCTAATAGGAAGTTAATTATAAGAAGTGTCCCAAAACTGCGTAAACATAGAGCTACGAGCTGCTGTAGGTTTTGCCAAAGCTGATTTGTATACCAAAAATACTTCGTTTGTCTTCAGTTTCTTAAAAAATATTCCAAAATGCACCTTCAATAAAAGTTGAGATGGATTAAACTAGAATTGGCCATTGTAAACAAACGAAGCGTTTTGATCTACAAATAAGTTCAATCGAATCAACCGATTTTAAATCCAGGTAACCGCATATCTACGGTAGTTTGGGGTACCTTGTGGAGGAAAAATATTTTGCAATTTATATCGCGATCTTGTGTTGTATTAAAAGTAGTAGAATATTAAAAATTTGCTCAAAATCTTTTTGTTTTTTAAAAAATTGAAAATGGAATTGTTTTGAATACTAATAGTGGCACATTTTAGAAAAAGTTCAAGTTTTTTATTATTATTATAGACACAACCATTAATATAACCTGATACATTTATTTGATTTTTAATTATTTCTAAATTGCCATACTGAAATTTCTACTAATTTAAGATTATCATTAATCATTAGGTACACCAAATAGAATAGTGGCACATCAATAAAAAAAAAGTACAAACAAAAGAAGTTCGTTTGATGAAGCAAGAGAGCTCAGTTATGTCTCGCTTCAAAAATTTGGAAGAAATTTAATTGAGCAAGCAAAACGATCTAAGGCTAGGTTTCTGCATCAATGACTACAATCACATACAAAGAAGTTTTTGTTATTGCCATAATATAGTAGGTAGTGCACTATCGCCCTCAACTATTAAATTGAACTAACGACATTAATTTAGTGTATAAAATAATTACACAAATATACATTCACCTTACACTATTTACACATTGCTAGTGCACTTTCACATAAAAACAAGCAATTTTATAACAAATTAAATAACAATAAAACTATAAGCTGCCAATTATTTTAAGTTGCATAATCTGCAAGGCTTTCATATTGTGTAACAAAAATGATTACCATTTGGACGGTTAATAAGTATTAATCAGATAGTAGGATAGGATTGAAGAATTATTTTTAAAAATACTAATATTCGAATTATGTTACACTTACACCTAAAAAATTTCCCAGAAATTATTTGTCTAATTTGAAATTAAGAAATGTCCAAATGCAAAGCAAACAAGCAATTAAAAAGCGAAACGAAGATTATGCAATTAAAATAAGTGCCTTTATAAAAAACAACAGTTGCAACACAATAATTATAGTGTAAATTCGGTGATGGTCCTTTTGTAATTTTATTATACAGAATGAAGAGATTAACGTTTTACTCCTTATATTCCTTACATATTTAAGGGCTAAACTAGCAGTTAGCACCAAAAAAACTAGGAAGCTCACATTCGCGGCGTAATTTGTGCCAAACTGGAAGAAGTTTAATTGATAAAAAAAACTTGCTATAATACGATCACAGACTTAGAATTTCCCGTTATTTTAACAATTAAAATTATACTATTCCCAACCACGACCTCCAGTGCACGTTATAAAATGTTATTCAAAAATTAACTGCCTAAACCTACACAAATACCTACTAGACTAACATACAAAAAAACTCAATTAAAATTGCTGGCTAATTAGGACCACCAAAAGCTATAATACTCAGTAACGAGTTTAAAATTAACTAATTAACAACTTTTAAGGCTTTTCTTAATTCTGTATAATAAAACTCAATTTAAATATTCTAATGTGATGCTTATATTTAAGAAGACATAGATTTAGAGAAGACCAAACTGTGGTACACAATTTTGGATTTAATGTAGTTTCTAATTTAATATTGTTTAAAATTAATGTTACAATCAAATGAGTACAAATAAAATTTTAAACGTGAGCATTGTCTTTTCAAATATTCAGTGGGCCTCGCTTTCCAATTCTACTCATGCGGGGGTCTTGATTATTCTACAACACACTTAATTAAACAAAAGAGATTAGGATCGATTTGGTAACTTTGCTCCTCTCTGTCGAAGCATTTAAGGACTTTTATTTCAATATTTCGGTTTTGGAATCACTATATTGCATCATGCTACCACGAGTAACCTTTTTTAATATAAAGGCTACAGGGTTGGTCACGTTAGGAAAATACTATTTATTCTGGTAAGTCTTATAGGAACTGACAAAATTTTAAAAAAGCATAATACCTTAGAAGAAACGACATAAGCTAGTAAGTTCTACCATTTACTGTAATACATATTTAGCTGAACGATTCAGGCCTAGTTGTATAAACGAGCTAATTTGGGAGTCAGAGTTAACTCGGCAATTAACCTAAATTCAACATAAATAACAACTAATTCTGAGTTAAATTGAAATATATTTGACTCTAGAAAATTGATGGGTTAACCCTGGACCAAGTGCCTACGAGTTAACCTAATCTACGCTAAGATTTAACCTTATATTCAGATCGTGGAGTTAACTCTGACTCCCAGATTTGCTCATTTATACAACTGTGCCTCAATAATTGGGAATACCTTCTATTGCGTATACAGTGAAAGCTCCAATAAGCAAACACTCGTGAGAGAAAAACATTTCATTATTTTTATAGAAGATCTGTACAAAACGCTACCACATACTCCCGAGACCAAATAAAAATGATTTAACTAAATTTACCTCCCCCTCAAAGTGCTTCGTTAATTCGCTATCGGACCCCAATAATCGTCAAAACATTTATATTTTTAGAAATAACAAAAGTTGAATTAGAAATATTTATGTAATAGAACCCTTTTCAAGAACAAGAACCATACAAAACGGGAGAGCACTATACTTATTATTTACGCCCGCTTATTAGAGCTTCGTGTCCTTTTATGGGAGATTTTTATCTACTTGGGTAAAGATGTAGTAGTGTCCGCGTTCGTTTACAAGAGCGTCCCCTATTTAGAAAATAATTTACGTAAAAAACTCTAGGTAAAAATTTGGTTCCAAGAAATTTGTTCGTTTAAGAGAGATGTCCGCAAAGAGAGCTTTCACTGTAATTCCCATATTTTCTTCCGTGCAGCAGAATTTTTCTTTTGGCTTCTGGTTAACAAAAAATCCAAATGTGGGCCATAATTACTTTTTTAAATTTGAACCTACCCTTTAGCTATTAGAGTAACCAACATTTGCATGTATAAAAGTGTAAAGTGAGGCACCCTGGACATAGTTCAAATATTCGTAAAAAATACTTGCGCAAACTGCACACATACTCAAATAGTTTAAATTTCAAGGGCCTCCATAAAATTCATCATATAAAAACACACCTTTGAATATAAAAAACTACGTAATTGATAAGAGAAGTCTTAAGTATTTTGAGTAGTGTTGAACACTTTAGTATTTATCTTTTTTAAAATTCTATCGACTCGTTTAATTTTAAAACAATTATAATTTAAAATAAATTATTTTTTGTACTAAGTATTGGATATCAAATTTCCTCATTTCATAAAGGCAAAAATCATTTTAACTACATTAAATAAAATGTAAGCGTTAAAAAGGAAATGAAACTAAATCGGAATAAAAATTAGTTAAAAAAAATTCTACTCTATTCAACTTGATATTTATCATGACTTAAACTTAAAGTACTTTTGGTGTAGCATCTCGGTTTCCTCTTTCAATTTTAGGAGCTCATTTTGTATGTGGTCCGTTATTTCTTTACGAGCTTCAGCATCCGTGGCCTTGCGTTCTTTTAAAACTTGGATAATTTCGGTAAAATCTATTGGTTTTCCATAATTAAACGTCAACTTTTTTCTTATTCTTAGCATATACGGAGGATTGTTTGGTAAGACATCGTCCATTCCTATATGCCATATAGGTATCACGATTGGGGTTATAGGTGATTCAAATATCATTCTACCAACGCCCCACTTTAATCGCATATTTTCTTTCGTCATATTCACTTTTCCTGAAACGAGAGTGGAAATTAACATAATGAAGTAACTTGGAAAATTGTTTATTTAATTATGTTCATTAAAAATTCTTGTTTTAGTTCGGGTTTTAATTAATATCTCTGGTTATATTAGTCATCGAGTAAAAAACGTAGAGATATAACGTGCTCGTCATTAAATTTAGGACATTTTTTACCGATTTTTTTTGGTTGCAAATAAATTAAACGCGCGAAAAAAGGCGTAACCCAACAAAATCAACCACAACTGCAAAATAAAATATTTTAAGTAATAAGCACCAAAAGAACTTCGATAGAAGGAACAAACTCAATACAGCCAATTATTTTGGTTACACCCTGTATACAAAAACTAAATCATAACATTAAGCCGCATTGATTTTCAAGATTGCAAACGTTGGTAATTATTATTAAAAACTTAGTGTTGCGAAACATCAGATATCTAAACATATCAGGAAAAATAACAATAACATCCATTAACATTTCCGAGGTCCTTTTTAAAATACATGTTATTGAGCATTGAACATGATATTATCAACCTAGTCATCAATAAGCATCATCATTAAATACAGGTAACGTGATTAAAAACTGTGTAACCTTATAATTTTAAATTACAAAGTACATACGTACTTTTAAATATTTATGTATTTCGAGACTTTAATAAAACATAAACCAGTCCATTATTTGTAAACGAAAATTCATTTAAAATTAATAATAAAAAGTATTGCAATTAGTTATAATATATGAATCACTTAATTAGTGTTACTCTTTCTTTCTATCAACTACAAACAGAGAGTAATATCATTTAGAAATCACGTAGCTTATAATTTTTCACTTTCTTTTGATTATGCTACTTATTCGCTTATGTCATAATTAGGTCAAATACAAATTATGTAAATACAATGTATTAAATATTATAAAACAATAAAAAAATTAATCCCTAAAGTGGTGCGTTAGCGTGCTCAAAGCACATCACGTCCATTCTGTATAAAAAATTAGAACAAAAAATAGAAGTTTGTATAATTAGAAAATTAACTAGTTGGAAAAGTATCGGCGTTTTATTCATAAACGTTCAGAAAAATTTCTTAGGTGCAAATCCATGTCTATAGACAAGTGCGAGTATTTATAAAAAATTTTTCTTACCTTCCGGAAATACATGCACCCAGGAACCTTTTTTCAATTGTTCTAAACAGAAATCGACCGCATCTTGATAAACTCCATTACCTCGTATCACAGGAATACATTTTCCTAAACTAAAGAAATACGAATGATGGGAGCAAGTGAAACAAATATCGTGAGCAGTTAGGGCCCATCGCATCACAGATTTTTTTACTAAATGTTTCATTTGTAGAGTGCCTAAAAAATAAATGTTTTTAAAAACAATTGAAAGGAAATATCGTATGCATGAAAAAAATAACTTGCGAGACCTTAAAAAAATAACAACCTTCGAACTTCAGACTACGTGTACATCAGTAAAGTAGTTTTCCTAATCATATGTAAAACTAATAATTATCGTAACTTGCAATTTGATAAACAACTCACCCCATATTCCTGGATCGTCAAAACACGAATGGTGATTCGATACTGTTATTAAAGGTACATGCTTAGGTCGTTTGTCTAAAGCAAACGATATGATGTGCTGATTATAAACTTTTGACTGATTAAACCATTCTGAAGAAATCCAAAAATTATAAATCACTCAAATGAAGTGTTCGAAAAGGTGACTTACGTATAATAATCTTGCTAAATAGTCCCACACATGCCATAGTTATACTACTTGCAATATTCCACAATTTACTAGGACTCCTCAAATTTGGTATTATCCAGTCTATATTATAGTTCATTTTAACAGTATTTACAGACATACTTTGATTATCTAAGCTTAATTTATTAATGAAAATTGTGCCAAGTGCATGATTTTCAAATTGAGTTTATCATTTTGATTTTTTTATCCATACACGATCACGCTATAACTGAATTTTTACATAATTTACATAACTTGTTACTTTTACTACTGGCACACACTAGCACTCACTTCCAGCATGTATTGCAAATAAACTGCTATAAGGAAATAAAGAATAGAGAAGTGTCAGTCATGTCATGATTTGTTTCAAGGTAAAACAAATGTGTGTCACTCGTAGGCAATTTTTGTTGAACGCGCATACCATGGTATAACCAACTTGCTCTTCAAGTCTTTTATATAAAATATAAATGCCTATTTGTAGCCCATGACCTAGCCTGAATGCTGAAACTGAAATTTTATATAATTTTCAATTTAGGATGGAGGACGACACTCGCATTTATTTTTATAAAAAACTACAATGTTATTGGTTTGTTTATTTATCTCAATTTATCTGCTCCCAACATGGTAAGTGTGACGTCATTAGAGCAGGACAAATAAACAAAATGAGTGCAAAAGAGCAGGACAACAAACGCTTTAAATTTGCTCGTTTTATTCTGATTCTGAGTACGAGCAGACAAAATTGTTCTGAGATTGCAGAGTGACCAGTGGATTGCAGATCAGACAGAATGAATCCAGACAAGTATTTAAGCGGTGAACGGTAGTTGATTGCACGTTGATTGAAAGTAAAAGAAATTAGATGCAATCAAACATCGACATTCCACGTCGTCATTGGTTTTTGGAATAACCAGCACTAATCACATAATCAGGTATGATCAGGTATTAGGCTGAATCGTTGAGTGGTTGAGCGATGGAGCCAACACGGTAAAATTTAGAAAAATTTGTTTATAACAGTTCAATAAGCAAATTGACTTACATTACAAAAATTTCTTAACCAAAAAAATAAATGTTTATTACTAATATGGGAATTTTTAGAATTAACAACATAACCTCAAAATGATAACTTTAGAATTAGAAGACGATAATTCATCGAATTCGCAGCCTGCTGTAAGTAACAGAATAAATATACTACATCCAATTTTTGATAGAATAAAGGAATATTGCAAATACACTATAAAGTATAGCAACGTGAAATATGCAAGTTCAAATACTGAATACGTTCAAGTTTTCCTCAGGTGCGAATTTCCTTTAAATAACAAGGTTAATTTAAAAATTGATTATCCTAAAGGGCTCTTTGTTTCTAAAGTAAGTAAAAGTTTTATTAAAAGCTTCACGAGTAATTCCATTTATTTTTTAGGATATAAATGATTGTACGAAATTAAAAATATGTGTTGAAGACGATTTATTAAAAAATGAATTAATTAATTGCACCAACTATTTACAACGACAGAAGAGCTTATTTTTAGCACTAAGTACTTTGAGAAAGTGCTTTTTATTCGCTTGGGAACGATCATCGATTCTCGAACTTTTAATGTTATACTGTGAAACCGATGTACACATTACATTTAACGATTGCATTTCAGTAATAACTTGCATCGATGAAACTTTTAAATTTAAATTTTTTGAAACTTCTTGGAAGATACATTTTGATTACGGAAATCACTATGTGACCGATAGAATAGATTTTGAATTGACACGATTAGGTAAAATAGTATCGATTGTAATTGCATCCATCACTTAGATTTATTGCAGATTTAGCTTTCTATAGCAAAATCAAAAATGTGATGGAGTCATTAGCTTTGCCTTGTGTTCCTTACAACACTAAAGTTGATCTTTGGTGGTCGATTATTCAGGCTGTGAATGGTTCTGTTGCCGCCGGTGTATATAAAGACAATTTCTCAAGAAACCATGACTATCTTAGATTTGGAAACGTTCAAAACGAATCTGAAGAGCTTCAAATTATAGAATCGGACGATGAAGTTTGTATTGTACTTGACTAATTTTGTAACTGTAAATTTTAGATATACTAAATTTGTTAAGGTAATCTGTGATGCTTTTCAGTTGTTAATTGAAAGAAATAATAATTGTTTAATTGTAAATGAATTCTTCAACCTCTTTTAAACCTATACTATACAACACCCTTTATATTTTAAGTGGTTTGGAAGATTGTAAAATATCTCGAAAATTAGATTAGCTTTTTATTTTCAAGGGAATCTGGGAAAGTTTGGTATTATTTCTGGTATCTTTTTAAATATTGTGAGAGCTTGTAGAATTATTAGCTTCAACGCGTACTAAAAGGTCCTGTTATGGCCACGGCCGTTTTTTATATACAAACGTCTGAAACACTTGAAAATATGCAACAATAAAGAGAAGTGTGCCTTACTAGCATTCCGACCGCATGAAAATAAAATGGCTATTATACCCCAGTTCAAATAAGGTACATTTTCAAGATGTTTTTTATGTTACATAACGATGAATAATGCGCTAGCTTATTTGGACGGGTATAAATCAAAACATGGTATCACACTGTATAATACGTGTAGAACATGAAAAAGACACACCTGACAAGTTTCATGTTTTTGCGATCAACAGTACGCACTAAGCGACTTTGAAACTTATTTCCACGAGTACTGATAAAAACACTAGCACGGACATACTTTGAACCTTTTTCTACAGGGTGTTCCGTGACTCAGCGGCTAACTTTTAAATACAAGTCGGGGAGGTAATTTTGTTATAAAATGACTTATGAACATATGCCCGAACTTATTCGTTATCGAGATATGGATATTTATTTGAATATTTTATAGCGCGTCTCAATCAAAAGTGTTACTGTTGTAGGCATAGGGAACAGCGATGCCTGATTTACTATACGAAATATTATTTTTGTAAATCATTTATAAAAATTAAATAATTACAATTGATAAATAAATATTGTACCTTATTCATTAAATTTATTAAAAATATTTTATAACGAAAAAAAAAGGTGCATTGTATAAGGCTTTATAAAATTTCACGATAAGCTGCGGCAACGAAGCGCTGATAGTAAAGGATCGCGCTAAGTAGAATGAACGTGTGTGGAAGAAAGCTAGTAAGTCCCTATCCTTCAACAGTAACACCACAGTACATAAACTAGATCTAGTTTATGTACTGTGGTAACACTTTTGATTGAGACGCGCTATAGTGGCAGGAATGTCCGATATTGCTCCTGCGTGGCGGCGCTAGTGATTGAAGTCACTGTCATTCTTATGACTGCTATACAGGGATGTCCAATATTCAATATTGCTCCCGCATGGTGGCGCTAGTGGTTGGGGTCACTGTTATTATTGTGACTTATGACAGCTATAGCGGCTATAGCTATACATTTTGAATTTAAGAACTACGATTGACAGCTCCCTCATCCACTATAGCGTCACCGCCGTCACTACTTCTGGCTTTCCAGATTACCTGCCTGTATCGTGCCTATCCACGCTAAATTTTATTAATTGTATTTCAAAGAGTATCTCAAAGTGTCTCAAAGAGTATCAAATCGTCTAGGTATTAGTAGAATAAAAGTATGGAGAACTTAGAACAATTTCGGATTGTATCCTTATCATGTTGAACCTGTCAAAGCATTGCTGCTTAAGCCTCATTGACACGGTGAGAGTGTATGAGAGTAAATCACGATAGTTACTGTCGTGAGAGCAACTTTAATTTCAATATACACGGTGATAGTATTTCTAGCGATAGCAGAGAGAGAGAGAGAAAGATTCTAATTTACACGATGTTGTTTAAGCGAGATAGTCGGTAACTATCGTGAGAATTACTCGCAACTATCTAGCTTGACTTGATAGTTGAGAGTAACTATCATAATAGTGATAGTGCGATAGTAGTCTATTTACACGATGATAATTTTGGTGAGATTTGCTATCATGATAGTAACTCTCACAAACTATCGCGAAAACTATCACCGTGTCAATGAGGCTTTACAGATTACGCAAAGCGTATTGAATTTTGTCGTTGGTTATTTAGTTATCAACAGCTTCATGGATAGGCGCATTTTGTTTACAGATGAGGCTTCATTCGATAGAGATGGTACATCTAATTCACGCAATACACACATAAGTGGGCACTCTAAAATCCATTTGAAACGACCCAAAATGCCTATAATTTCACTTTAGAGTCCTCTTAACGATAAAATAAAAATATTATGCATTGTGTGTTGTGGAGGACATTTTTCTGAACAAATTATTTTATTACTGGGTGTATTTTAAATCGCCTGTTACAACTGTTCGGCCACCCTGTATTTATTATAACTTCTAGCTGCTTCATTGTTTTCTATTTATTTATTTATTACATGCAATCATACAACGTAAAGGGCGCACCAACTGCTACAAAGGTTAAATCAGGTTAAGCAGGTTGAACAAAAAAATAATAAATTAATTCTATATTTATATTGATACGCAATTAAGACAGAAATTTAATTTTTTAATCTTTACTAGTGCGATGCAGCGAGCCTACACAAGTAGTTCGATCATTTGTTTGTTAATTTTCTCAAAAATTTTGGAAAAATTAATTTTTAGTAATCTAATGATTTTTTGTTTGTTGCAAGTTGTAAACTATTCAATAAAAAAGCATTAGCGAATAAAGTCAATAATCAAACAGATTACAGTGCACAGCACAAGCCACTGTAGTGAAGTGTACTGTAGTGGTGCAATAAGGCGACCATCAGTATTACATCTACATACATAAAGTATATTTACAAGGTTTTATAATTAATTTTTTTTCAAATATCTATTCGGAGCACGCTGCTAACATTATAGATGAGAAATAGGTAGAAGGATATACTTAAATTCTCAATAATTAAAAGAATACGGACTTTTTAAGATGCGCCTTTGCTTCATCGACGCCCACCGCACTATTTAAAGGTTAAAAACATTCTATTACCTAAATTCGAAGTAATTTTACAAGTAATGTACATGCCGATAAACCCACTCCACGATAATTACAATTACACTTTTATACCTGAGGTATGGATTTTAACGTCAGTCATTTTATAAATGAGGCTCGTATACATATTTAAAACTTTTATCGGTGGCGGTTATGTGGAACTGATTTAAAATTCTTATAGACCAACCTGATGGTAAACTACTTTTTAAATTTATTCTATTTACATGCCATTTCAATCAATTTTTGGCCACCATATTAAATAATTAATATTTGAAAAATTCCTCCCTTGTAATAGAAATGTTTTAAATCAAAAAAGAATCATTAAAAACTAGGTAATTACGTTTTTTATTTCTCATCATAAAGCTAATAGCATATAGAAGATAGTGGAACTGATATGTTTGTATTGTCCATTTTTGACTATTCTGTATAGTTGGAAGTCAATATCTAAATGATTACTCTTCTATGTAATACATCGTAATATTGATTATTGTATTAACAGTTCATAAAGTATTAAAAATGAATTTTATGAAATAGCAGTTTTAGTCTAATATATGGATGGAACGCTGGTGGTTCATGTAATAATTGTTTTAATAATATTTTTGGCCATTTTGGCTTGTCGAATGTACTGTAGAAAAAGAAACAAACATAGACAATTAAGACGTAAGTTTTTTAAATTAAATTATTTAAATGAACAATAATAAATCGTAGTATTGATAACAAGAATTAATCCAATGAGTGTAACTCCGGTGCTACAACCGTTTCCAGAATTTGTTTCTTCGAGACAATCTATAAACGCACAAATTTCTACAAATTTAAACGAACATTTACCTGGAACTACTGGTCCTAACAGTGCCGATAATTCTGAACCATCAATGCATAGTAAAGTGGCTCAATCTTGATATTTTCATCTTAATCAAGTTTTTTTTACAATTTTGTAGCCAATCAAGCGGAAGATGGCGATGATCAAATTTCCCTAGAGTCGCATACCGTGGAAATTGATATTAGTACAAGCGATTACGTAAAATCGCCTCCTCCACCTTACTCTGCAGGTAATTTATTCACTTTTAGAAATACCTTGTTTTTGAATTTTTGTCGTTTGTACCGTGTTGCCCCTTTGTTAATCGGAAGCTTTTAGTTTTTTCTTTTCTCACAACACCTGCCCAAATACAAGAACACTTACTATCCAATCCATGTCATTAACATGGGCTCCACCATCCTTGCTGGGTGGTGGCCTCAGGCACGTAACTAGATCATTTTGGGAGGGGGGGCATCAGGAGGGCTCACCGAAAGCTGGTGAGCCACAAAAGTACACTTATGTCAGTAGATTTTAACATATTATTGAGTTTTCATAGAAGCGCGGTTAATCTTAATACGTCACATCAAAGCCGTAGTCGAGGGAACGAGATCAAAGGGGTTTGACCTTTTCCCTAATGTTCTGTGCCCAAACTTTTCAGAGATCAGAAAAGCGCCGGATTACTGTTGTACTATGCTAAGAGGAATCCATAAATCCATAAAGAGAACCTCGTCGCAAAATTCCCTGCTCCCCTCGTACTTACGTGTTTGCGTGACCTGTACACTAAGATTTTCTTCCATTGATCCGCAAGTCCTTGCCCACCTGATGCATACTTTTACCAGATCTTCAGTCTATACTAACACGCTCTTTTTCCTGTTCGCTTTAATGTGGTTTTACTTTGTGACATTTTCTAGGTCTTTACAGTCCCAAAAGACCGATAAAGATTTGTCGCTGGTCGCTATGCACTCTTTCCTCGTCTTTTTCCCCCCTTTTCTCGTCAATGCAACTAATTCTAGAGTTTCTCGGTATAGCACATTCTTGTACGTTTTTGAAATTAATTAAGATGAAGGAAGGACTCGCGATAGCTTAGAGTCGCTTAGAGTGTAATCTTTAATCTTTTAGAGGAATATTTAAACTATACGAACTCTAGTGACGATTCATCCGCCTCTTCCCCGATTGTAAGCACCCATGGCTTACCCAGCCAGCCCAAACTAAGAGCTACTGTGCCATAGAAGTTGCATAGCATATGGGGGGTCCACCTAAACAATCCTATACCTATATTGCTTCTGTTATCAGTTTGAAATTAATTCAGGGTGGCGGACGACTTATGTGGGTAATTGGTACCAATGGGTACTATGTCTTTATAGTTATAACTTGAAAAAAACAATTGTGCAACATTGAACATAATATAATATGAATAATATTCCTAATTAAGAACGTTTATTTTCAGACTTGCCAACTTATGAAGAAGCTATACGTTATAAGAAAGAACAGTCTGATACATAACTTTAATTGTTCACTATGTTTGTTTTTAAGTACTTTTAACTTAAGAAGACAATAGAATATTATAATTGAGAGAATGAAATATGAAGAAGCTTTATCGACTACGACTGACGAGTTTTATGAAGAACATCGCGTTTCAGTTTTTTGACTAGATTTTATTATAGTATAAATTTTACCACAGATTTAAGGGTTGAATTTTATTGACTGCACATTGCTTTTATTACTTAGGTCACTGTGTGACATCCTAATAATTAATTCAGTCGTTTGTGGCTTTTAAATAGGAGAATAATTGTAAATGGACAATGTGGTGTTGAAATTAATGAGTTTTTGTTTTCGTTTTTTTAAAATTGCTTTACAATATAGTTCACACTGTACAGTGTAAGAAATTATATTAAATGTTGAACAAAATCAAATATTTCTGAAAATATTCTAATGATGTAAATTCTATCATTAGGTGGGTAGGTACGTAGTACTAATTCTCTCTAATGTACTACAGCTCATCATTCAAGTACCTATAATTTCTTATCATTGATTTTACAAAAAAATTACGTTAAAGCGTAAGTAGTATTGAAATTATATTATAAAAAACAATAAGCATTAACGTTATAAAAATTTATTTTTCAAGAAAACAATAAATTTGTGAAGTTGAGCTACACCAATTTAATAATAAAATTCGAATTTTTGTATTTTAAAAAAGGTCAAAGAAGGGAAACTGCGCTTGACTAGGTGCAGTCAAATCCGCCAAATAACAAATGGTGCCGGCTATACCTTCATACAAACTAAATGGATTATCGGGTACCCTCGAATACCTTTTGAAATCTTCACTTTCCATAAATTGTGAGAAGGCAATTGCTCTATGCAAGTACATTTGATTATTTGTTAATCTATACATCAATAAAAAAATATAGCCGTTTCCAGCAACTCCGTGACAAATTCCAGGCCCCTTTTTCAATAATCCCTTCTTCCAAACCAAATTAGCAATTTTTTCGCAAGACTTTAGGTATTTTTCTTCGTGCCACACTAAGTAAGCTTTTGCCATTAAATATATAATACCGGGAGCTCCGTGACACCAGTGAAGCAAGTCGTGTTTGTCGTTAATATCATCCGTCGCACTAGGAAAGTTGTTTTCATCATCTTGTAAATCTAAAAGATAATCTACGCTAATCTTAATATCTTTAGCATCGGCCGGATTGGCATCTAAATAACCGGGAACACTCATAATCATTTGTAATATAGAACATAATCCATGAGCAGCTCCCAAATATTCCACATTATAATAAGCGTACATTAATGGCACGTTGCATTGATGTCTTAGTGCATACTCGCGCCCCGATGCAACGGTTACACAACAAATTTCAATTAAATCGTCTACTTGTAATGGAGTATTAGTCTCTCTGGCCATCCATAAAGCACCACACAAATACCCTGCACGACCAACAAATAATTCGTCCGAACCAGAATCTAAAAACCTTAATTCTTTACAGGTGTTGGCCGCATCATAATAGAGCTTCCTAAAAAACTGACTTCTTTCGGCATCGCCTGTTGCCTTATAAACCGCTGCTGCTACAGCGTAAACACCACAATTTCCTAATATAAATGAGGGAACGTCGTTTTTTCTTGATGCATATTTTTGTGCCACCTCTAATGACGGTTTAAGGTATTCGATCGCTTCGTCTAAAAATGACGTACGTTGCCGACTTAAAGTGGGTATTTTGCTCAAATGATAGTACATGTAGGAAATCCCGGTAGTTCCCAAATATAGACCATCTTCAGCATTTAGTTCCATCGGCTTTAAATGTGTGCTTATATTATCGACCATATTAATGAGTTCGTTTACAATATGAGTTTCCGGTATCACCACTTCTTCACCTTTAAAATCATTTAATGTGTTGATGAAAAAACGCGTCGCTGATGCTGCCATGTTAGGGTTTCGCTTATTTGCGCAAACGTTAGGGAATAGTTTCGCCAAGATTTTCTTCATTAGTATTATTAAATTAAGTTAAATATTGAAATTTTAATTTTTAATCGAATATTTATGACATTTTTGTTTTTGTTTTTCTACATAACCTCAAATACTCAAATTCTAGAAATATAAAAAAATATATAGTGTGCGTAACAAGTTTGTGAAATTTTAGAAATGACTTCACGTATATTTTTATCGACGACTAATGATTATTTATTAAAGGAGACCAGAGGGACCATGCTTATAATTTCCTAGAAAAGTAGAATTTGAAAGTTTACGGAAGCATTACGGAAGTGAATATCTGTCAAAAGTCAAACGTCAGACGTCATCATTTCTTTATTTCTTTGATGCGTGACGCAAACGTCTGGGACGTCAGACGTCAGTGCAATTATTTAATTCTCTTTATTACTTGATTTCAAAATTTAATTTTAAATTGAGGTGTAAGGCTTTAACGAACATTAAATCGATATCTGATAGGCTTGTTTTTGTTGTGCGAGGTGCAGTAAAGTGGTTTGTAATTACGATACGTTTAGTGTAAACAGTATATTCTTCAGAATATAAATTATCCTGAAAGTAGGTGTAGCGTATCATTAGCACTCTTGCTGAATTTAAATTGAAAGTACTTGTTTGTAGAATATATTATGATTCATTTGATTGGACATTGCACAACAACTTGTACCGAGCAGCAAAGTCGTGACAGTAAATAATATTGCAAGTGTAAAGTTTTATAAACAATCTCATAATGGATCTCTTTTATCCAATTATACTTTTTATGGTGTTTTGTGTTTTATTTTCAATTTGTGGTTGGTGTTGTAAGAAGCACAGACAAGGGACAGTATATGGATGTAAGTTATTTAACCGAAATGATTGTATTATACATTTTTAAATTCGTGTTTTAGTTAGTGGTAGACCAACCGTTACGGTTACTACACAACCGGCTTCGTCCGTCATTCCTCCGTATCCAGTAAGTGGACACATTCAACAAGTACCACAACCTGGGTTTGGTACAGTAGGAGGATACCAAAATGCCCCATATCCTCCAACAACTTCACCGTACCCACCGGCACCTGGTTAGTATTTCAAACTTATTTGAAAATTTGATTAAAGCTCTTGTTCGGTTACATTTGATTTTATTACAAATTTTAAGTTTTCTCGATGATTAAAATATATTTTTTAATTGAACAGCTCCTGGATTCTACCCCATGCCTATAGGTATGTCAATTTATTCCCCTTGTAATTGATTTTGGTAGTACTATATTTTGCTTACCGTTTGAGTAATATTTTAGTTTTTCTTTTTAAAGGACATACTAGTGCTCTGAAGCAAACCGAATAACCATTTTGAGTATGTGTAAACCTAAGAGAACAAGTTTCAGAGCGTAACTAACAAATTAATATTTAAGAAACATTACACTACAATAATAGCCATCGTTTATAAGCTAAAGATTTGTTAGATTTCATACAATGGAGCTGTTGAAAAAAGGATGTAATGATAAAGTGCAAATCGACAAGTATTACTCATAATTTAAGGTTTTATTAAGTTTGAACTCAAAATGGTTAACTGTTTGAGTAGAAATTGAATCCATTACAATTAGATTATTATGATGTAGTTTGTTATCTTTTGCTTCCTCTCGTGACGTACATTAATTGTTATTTGGGATGAGATAATATTTAATTACTGCAAAACAAATACTCGAATAGTTAATGATGGTACTTAAATATATTTAAAAATGATAAACGTAGGCTGATTAAAATCGGTACTAAAATTTTGAGAAAGTTTTTCATGTTGCAATCTGCATGTCACTTGGACTTGTTTTTGTTCAATCACAAATTGCAATAAGTGCTGTTAAGTTCAACACAATAATTATCCTACTCTTTTCCATGCTATTAGTTTATCCACTATGACTTATTGAATGATTAAATCTTATTTCAACAGCAACGACCTATCCACCTCAGTTCCATCCAGGAGGTGTCGGAATGCCGACAAGTGGAATGGCACCGTATCCTCCTCATTCGGCACCTTATCCACCTGCAAACGTGACTCCCTATCCGCCGGCAGCTCCATATCCTTCGGCGCAACAACCACCATCGTACACAGAAGCCGTTTCGCAACCGCCACCACCTC
Source organism: Malthinus flaveolus (assembly GCA_950108345.1). Taxonomy (NCBI): domain Eukaryota; kingdom Metazoa; phylum Arthropoda; class Insecta; order Coleoptera; family Cantharidae; genus Malthinus; species Malthinus flaveolus. The sequence continues at coordinate 82,284,686 of OX467285.1, read as the reverse complement.
AACCGCAACAAATGAGCACCGGATACACTAAACAAACACCTTATAATCCAAATTATTAATTTCTCATTGTTGTGATACCCATTTTGTTATGTTAAGTTGTGATGTTTTGTAAGAACTTCAAGTGAAGGATTATTTCTCTTGTGTCATTAATATTAATTTGTATTAAAATAAATTTAAGAAGCATCGCTTATTGAAAATTGTAGCTCAAACAAAAATGACTGATAATTTGGAGACCTATAAGAATGTGCTGTGAATATAATTATGTCGTATTTCAATTCCATTACGAACTAAGTTACATTTCTTTTTATACAACAAGTACGTGTAACGTATTTTTACTAGCAAGTTTTAAGCCTTTATTTCTCAAATTATGTTTACAGAATAAGAAAGTGAAATAATTTTTTTATTCTTTATACTATCTAGTAAAAATTGTAATTAGTATAGTTTTTATTGAATAAAGAAAGTACGAGTACTATCATTTGTTTTTAGTAAGGAGATTTACCTTCAAGGTTTATTTGTTTTGGGTGTTTGCTTCAGAAGATTCAATTTAGAAAATTTGCTTTATTGTTGCTATGTATATAAACAATTACTAATTATTTTGTGTTAAATGACGATGTATTTTTTTGCTGAATTGATGGGCGTATTAATTGTAAGTGGAGCAATTAAGACACATTCCAAACAGTTGGTGGATTGGTTGCAACACTGAGTGACATGTTAGTATTGTTCTTTTATTTACAGCCCCTAAAAGAGCTGGTTTTACTGTGAGTGATCGGATTTCCCATTTTTTTAAATCTTTAATTTATTCTTTAAATTAACATTTTAAGTATTTTAGTCATCCCTAGGTGTTTCCAGCATTACCTAAACATCTTTGAACGTGTACAGACGTAGGATTTCATACTTGGGAATACCATATAAGTTTTGTTTTCAAATATTAGCTTCCCAAATCATTTGGTAGGCTAAAATTCATTACAGCAAAGTTGTGAAGCATCCAAAAAGCTATCCAAGAGACACGAGATACCGTACTCTCTGGGCCAAAGTTAAAAGTTCAAGTGTTGTTAATATAGCCATTATTGCATGTTTTGGATAGCTCTTTGAATTTTGAATGCTCTACAACTTTGATTTAGTGCCTTTTGGCGTCAAGTGATTAGGCGAACCAATATTATAGACCAAAAACCGATGTGAAACTTTTAATACTTGTAAATGGGATCAAAGTAGCTGTTCTTCATTAATTTACAAAAACTTCCTTATTTGTTTTGTAAAATTACCTATAAGGACACCTATGTATACTTGACAACATTTTTGTATCAATAAATAAATTAACGGAATTATTTGTAAATTGCTGAATTTGCAAGTATAAACAAATAATAATAGAGCTACCTGTCTAACTTGAAATCTGTTTGTATTGGTTGGTATAAAGTGAAAATTTATACATTTGCTTATATCACCAGTTGAACAACCGGCTAACTGGTACAATAATACATTTAGGTATCTGTCCTAACGCGTATAAGTAATTCTATTTTGATTTTCTAAATTTACACCAATAATAGTTTATAAGGGGCTTTAGTAAACATACTTACATGTTTATAAATTTTTAATATAAACAATATTTGAAAATTTATGTGCTTAAAAATAGTTACAAGAGTACATTTAAAATAAACTCTATCAGTTTTCGCACATATTTTATGACTATGAAACGAGAATAATGGTTTGGTATCACATATTTGTAATAGTATTAGTACTTTTAATTATTATTTCTGTTATTATTTCTTTATGTTCGTATATTGGGTGCAAAGGTGAGGTGTGATTTATTATTATAAAATTAAATTTAACTAAAATGATGTTAATTACAGAATCGAAAGACGTTAACAATGAGAAGAGCTACGCTACAGTAACAGTAAATATTTAAACGAAGTTTTTAAGCCCAGCACAATGTAGGTGAGTAATATTTTCCATTATTTAACAGTTTGTTAATCGTTGTTTTTGTTAACTTATTGACGCAAACACGCAAATGTTTATAAATTTCATTTGTTTGTAGAGATACGGAAAAAGTGTGTATACAGTAAAGGGTAATTAATTTCGAAACATACAAAACTAATAACATGCAGTTAGTACTTATTAATTTATTATTGCATTAAATACCAATATTAAACAAACCAATAATGGTCATTGGGTGTGGAATTAATTTTAATCTACCAGCATCCCACTCTAAGCTCTACACTCTACAAGCTTAAATTTACAAAGCAATTGTGATTCTTATTATTGTAGTTTATTTATATAAATGCACTGAGGCCTCTAAATTAATTTTCAGTAATACCCTCTATCTAGAGTAAGTAATTTGATAATATCTAACATTTCCAAAATAAAACTTTTTGCCCCTATTTTGAGCGAGATATGATGTTTGTATACACAGTACACAGTAGGTACTGATAAGTGTTTCAATTGCTATATTCTTATCTCATCTATTATTGTTTGAAAGCGGCACGATTCACACTATCGATACACTCTCGATACAGTCTCGGTCCGATAAAATATTCACGAAACAATGAGCGTATTTGCACTATCACTCTCGATCCAATAACGCTCCAATACCGTAATGGTATCGGAGTGAGAGCGATAGTGTTAACACACTATCGATAACTGAACGCGTGCCAAAGTATATAGATCTAATATGGGAGGGAGTAATTTCTCGTTATTTTGTTCCAGGACCATACTCTACCATTTGTGTCACGTTTTTCGGAGACACCCTGTATGTATTACTAGTACGACTTGATAGTTTTCAAAAAATACAGTATACAGAGAGAAATATTCTTTCCGTTTTTCAAAACCCTTCTCAAGTAAATTTTAAAGACGGTGGCCTTAAACCATTATAGAAGTTTAACAGTTTGGGCACAAGTTCTATTATATTAATGTTGATAACACCTACTAAATGTAATGCTTGAATCAGGGTGAGTTTTTCTCTATTATTACTTGTGATGTTAAATTAAACAAATGATCCACTATGGATCGGCTAATCGGCTTGTCCAAATCCAAATCCAAATATTTGTCATAATATTCTCCTTCTATTTTTGTTATTCAGTATCTTCTCGTAAACTCTGCCGATGGTAGATATTACCGATCTTCCTCGATGGGAGAGCACAGAGCAGATTGTGAGGGGGGATACGAGAACTCCATTCTTCCCATTTTGAGAGGTGATTTATACCAGGAGGCGAAAAATGAAAATCCGTGTTTGGGATTAGAATTTTAGCGAAAAATGCGAAATAATTTTTTTCCGACCGGTCTTAGATTTGGAGATATCGAGGTTTAAACTTTTGGCTCTATGAAAACTTTATTTAATCACTGTAACGGTTACACAGAAAGAAAAACCATTAATTTAATTTACAACTCATTTTCAAAAAGTCCACTGCTAGCCGCGATGCAAGTCTTTTGTTTCAAAGCAAGTTTTATGTCCTACTATGAACAAAAATTACAAACTCATAAAACTTCATGCCTTGATTACCCAACCGGAAAAAAATCATTTCGCACTCTTCACTTACAATCCAATCCTAAACACGAATTTTCATTTTTCGCCTCCTGGTATCACCCTGTATGATATATCGAGTCTCGTAGCTTTTTTACTATTTTCGAATTTTTGTGTGTCCTCGCAATTACAAGTAGTTTCTTTCATAATCTTTGTTTGTTTTAGTATTTTTAACATACACGGGAATATGGGGTTTACAAAGCTATGGAATGGGACTATTTTTTTTATTGTGCCCTTACTGATGATTAGAATGTAATGACTAGCACTGAGACGACTCAAACGTACAATTTTTTATTTAATTAATTTTTTATGATATTATAACTACTAATAGTAGAGTGCACGGGATATTAAATTGTGATTTCTGTTTTCACTTTGAGATTAAAAGCTAGAACCTTTTTCAAATAATTTCTTATCTTCTGGGGTACCATAATCCGATAGTCGTCAAAATGTCCTGTACGGGGTTGCTCAAAAATCCAAGAAGCCGTGCAATTGTTTACCTTTTTTCAGTTTTTATCAATTTTGACTCTGAAGGACTAATTTGTCAGTAAAGACAGTTCTATACTATTTAAAAGAAGACTATATTTTCAACAATTTGAGACCTTTATGGTGTCTGTAGACTTAATGGTATCAGAGATACAAGAATACAAAGGTTTGCAAAAATATAGACGTGCTTCTGGGCCAAAATTGACAAAAACTTGAAAAAGGTACAGTTTCTTGTATTTTTGAGCCACTCCGTTCAAGATGACTTTTGACGACCGTCGGATTTTGGTATACCTACCAGAAGGTAAGGAACCATTTGAAAAAGGTTCGAGTTTTTAATCTCAAAGTGAAAACAGAAATCATTTTTGTAGACGGCTTTAATACGCCTGTGCACTACATACCTAGTAATAATTATTTAATTATATGATGGGAGTGGAGTTTAATAAATGAAATTGTAGTAGATGAAAGTTAGAAAAAGGCACTTTTATTTTAGCGACGTTTGTAAAAATTCAAACAATTATAAATTGCAGTTAATTAGTTTGAATGAGTTTATGTGATATGCCAATTATTAGGTTCATTACTTTTGCGATATAATAACTAAAAAGAAGACGTAACAACAAGGATCAGCCTTGAGATCTATTTTTAAAACCCAATTTATTTCAAAAATCGCAATTTGATTATTTTCAATTCTGAGCAGCAAAGTTTATCTACACTTTATTGAAACATCTCAATTATTTTATAAAAAATGGAATTGCTACTTATTCTTTTAATATTTTTTTCAATCGTAGTTGTATTGGTCTCAATTGGTGCTACTATTTATTATTTTATGTATGGTGAGTACACACACGACTGAAATGATATACAAATACAATAATTATTGTTTTTCGATAAGAAATAAAACAGCGGTATAGTCTTAGTTAAGTACTTGATTCGTATTAATTTACCCAAATAGGTTCCCAAGCTGCTAAATTACGCAGAAACGCCAAAAATGTCCAAGGACAACAACCAGCTAATTTGAACGATTTAAAAGAAGAGCGCGCTGAAAGTCGGTGTTTACTTGATTTAAAATAATAACCTATTTGGTAAATTTTAAATTGCTTTTAGAGTCTACTACTCAGCCATCACAAACTGCAAACCCACCAGTTTCGTATCCGTTAGTGATACCGCAGCCAGGATATGTTCAAGGGCCACAGTACATGCAACCAGGTAAGTACCTAATTTTAATTTAACAAGAAGTTTGTAACAAACGTTTTAAATAGGTTATCATAAGGACGTATTCGGATTCACGAGATGCAACCTGTGTAATGCTACTACGTTTAGCGATGCCCTTTGGGGTTCTCATGATTGTAGAAGACACTTCAGACATCATGGTAACTAGTCTTATTTTACCTTTATTAAATAGTCAGTCGTTATAATCTTCTTAATTAGGAGGAGGCTTATTTAATGGGTTAATGGGAAGTAATCAATACAATTCTGGATTTGGATATGGTTTAGCGACACAACAACCAATTGGAATTGCTTCTTATCCCATGCAGACCGTCGTACAAGGAACAGCAACGTATACATCTGCACAGACTACCCCTAATCCTACATTTACTACGCAATATCAACCTAGTGCACCTAACGATGGAGGTTTTAAACCTGCTACTGCTCACCCCTCTGCACCAGAAAAGAGTGCAACTGTAGGAGATTTAGAAGGTGCTCATAAAAATACTTCAACTTCATCTTGTTATGAAGAAGTGAAATCTTCTGCGCCCACAAATAATGGATTAAATGCAAAAGATTTAGAAGACAGTCGCCGTAGTGTTTAAACGCCAGCTTATTATAAAGACCTTCTAACTTCTTTTGCAAGTCCAACAAGGTCTAAAAAAGCTAGGACTGATGGCGATTCAGAAACTAAATGGAACTCGACGAAATAAAAGTAATCGAGAGGCCGAGACTTGATGTAAATGTGATTTTGTGGTGCTATAATTTTTATAAAACTAAATAAGTTGTACAGTTTAGGTACCTACTTTGATGCCAAATTAATGTACTAAACATTTTTAAGTTTTTAATTCAAAAGTACAAGTTATGCATTTACTATTATTGTCTTAAAATAAGTACATCCTGCACTTGTATAGCTTATTCATAGATAATTGGAAAATAGCTTTTTGACTTTTAGGCTTAACACAGTTGGGGGTGTACTTAAAGTACTTTAAAATTTAAATAAGAGGGATGCTAACAATAAAAACAAGTAACAATAGAATTCGTAAGGTATTCAAATGGTCAGGTAAAATCCCTCTTATTTAAATTTTAAAGTACTTTAAGTACACCCCCAACTGTGTTAAGCCTAGAAGTCAAAAAGCTATTTTCCAATTATCTATGAATAAGGTATACCTCTAGATTAATGTTGGAAGTGACTCAAATGTGGAATAAGAACTGTTGAGAATCACTTCCAAAATCTGCTTATTAATAAAATGCTTTTTAAACTGTTTTGAAGCCATTATTAATCGAACAGTATAGAGTTTAGCAGCTGAGGAAGTTTCATCGAAGTTTCAGAAGATTTCTTGTAATGGAGTATGGCATTGTAATAATTTTTTAAATTTCTGAGTTTTCGGTTCCTAACACTAGCGTAGTTCGTTTGAAGAAAGAAAACTAGTCCGAGGACCGTTTACTGCTGAACATCACATCTCATTACTAAAAACACTACCTGCTTCCAATTGCGTCTCGTCGATTATGATAGCTCTCCATAAGTTGGGAGAGCCTCCTTCCTGATGTCTTACGTCGTTTGTTCTACAAAGATATCGTACTCTAGACCAGTGGCGGCCCTGCGGCCCATTAAGTTTAAAATTGAAGAGGTTGAAGCAAGCTAGCCGAGCGGAGCGAGACAAGGGGAGCGTGACCTAATTTAGTTTTTGTGAAAATAGTCAAGTTGGTTTTTAATATCAATCAACACTGCTCACTATAAATTTTCTGGTTTCACTTTCTCCTTCTGTTTATAGTTAGGAAGGCTGAGTCTCCCTAGCTTCCTTTTAAAAGCAGCCACTGCTCTAGACTCTAAAGACCATCACACAAACGGCGATTATAATTTTACTGTTTCAGCTTTTACTTTTGACAGTCAGTCAAGTTTGCGAGAACTACGGAATTACTATTCTAAAATACGCGGTCACTAGTCACAGAAGATATTTTCTTTTCAAAGGCGTTTTACAATTTCACGAATGGTTTTGTGACAGAACTTGGGAGTAGAGACAGTGTTTACCTACTTGAAATAGTCTGAATGACTGCTAATTTTTGTCATCTGATGTTTCTGACCAGTCTACCTCGAGTAGAAATGGCAAGCCTGCAATGAAGCCAGTGAATGTAAAAGGGCCCATTCGAGTAGGCTTGTAGTCTTCTCCAAGGAGAGACGACTGCAGACGGACTTGTAATACAGGGTCGACTGATCTAAGCTAGGTTCAAACTATTTTTCTAAGGAACCTCGGAAAAAGAAAAGCTGTAGGTTTTATAAACAAAGCTGTTTAAATTAATCAGTCAACTATGCTGAATATGCTGATTCTCAGTTAGCGGTTTAGCGAATTGTAAATAGCGGCATGTCACATGTCAGCATAAGTACTCAGCATAGTTACGAGTAATTGATTACTTTAAGCAGCTTTGTTCGCTAAACGCACCCATTGTTAGAATCCGTGTGCGTAGCTTGCCCTTTTTGTTCATTGCATTCTCGATTTATTGTATCTTAAGATATATTTCGGCCCATGAACACAACATTCTTTATTTAGAGTAGAGCTTCTATGCACAAGTCTTGTTAGCATTTAGCTTATACAACATACGGGATACGGGCAAGCCCGATACCTCCAGGAGCTTGTCCTTAAAATATCTTATACACACTTAATGGCGTGCAGGTAACGAATGAGCACCGACGTAATTCACTGGAAGTAGAGAGTTCTCAGCGTATTTGTTTGGTGGTTCGCCCCTTCTTTCGATACGTTGCGGCCCTCGGCGGAGCCACACCTGACCATTTAGTCAATTGGCTACTGCAGTCTCTGAACCGGAGGAGCTGCAGACTACTCTATCTGCAGTTGTACAAAAGGGAAAACGCGATTTCTGGTAGGAGTGTTACATTCCGCACAGTAGCCATGCTTAAATGGTTAATCTCATTAGGACCACCCGTGTTTAGGCTTCCGGAATTTATCTTATCACTGTTGCAGGCCCAGATCTAGCTCTTGGCGTGTCAGAATGATGGTTAATTAGCGCACACTCTCACTTCAACATGAAGGTAGCTTGGCCTCTCTCTTGGTGTGTGTACAATGATAGTTAAGTGCTGAACCCTCTCTCCTGAAGTATGATGGTCAACCTGATCTATTGCAGGTCGTAAATGGCGATCTGGAAGTGATTTTGTGGTCCACTGGATGGTAGGGTGACGTCCTCGCTCTTGGGCGTGGTTTAGTGATGGTAACCTGATTCCGAGTGAATAGTAGGAATATGGTTCCGTTCTCCACGCGTCCCTGGATAGTCTACCAGCTTATGGGCTTATGAGCGCAGTGGCTTATGGCTTCCTTAGAAAGTGATTAACTCTATAAACCTGCTCTTCCATACTCCGGTATAGCTAAAGCTGGTTACGGAGTGGAGAGCAGGTAGATCTTAGATCCATTCTGAAATAAACGTTATACTTATACAGATAATCCGGATCCGGCCCTGTGCAAATGAGAAAAAGAATGGAGTTTGTTAAAAATTCTTTATTTACATTCTTTCAAATTTATTTGATCTCTTAACAGCTTGACTACGAGTATGTGCAAACTATTTTTGTACCTCGTTTAAATAATAATTGTTATTTTTACACTTTTGGGCGCTGTCCAGTTTTACAAGCCTGAAACACTAAAAGCACTAAACAGTTTTAAGGTATGGAATGGATTATTAGTGTAGTTTCTTTCAGTTTATCCTTACTGTTCTTAATTGTTCTTATTATCTACTGTTGCGTTTATGGTGAGTTTCACTTAAAACATCCATCATAATTGTTGTTTGTTACTGCATTTCAAAAAATTGTAAATAGAATGTTGTAGGTAGGTCGTAGTGTACAAATTAGCCGTAGAATATTATTTTGAAATAGTTTCACGACTGCTCATCTTAAAAACCACCAATTATCCATTTAAAGTACTGTAAAACTTGTATAGATATTAATTTGACATTCTGATATTTAATTTTTTTTGGAACAGTTATGAAGATATTTCAAAATAAATTGGTACGGATAATATTTTATTATAACTATTTTCTAAATTGCAGCTAAGACAAAACCACGTCAAAATGCGCATCCACGAGTTAATTCCTTTCAGCCGAGAACAGCTTCACTTGATAGTAAGCTGTGTGAGGTGACGTTAAAACATTCGAACTGAAATATTTGTTTTAGACCGTCCATCACAAATATCACAAACCACTAATTTAGAAATGAATGCGCCAGTTGTGCGTCTTTCGTTACAATCAGTTTATCCACCAGGATTTTTACCGGTACAACAAGGTAACTTTGGAATTTTTAAGTAATAAATCACTAACAGTTATAAATTTACAGGAGGTAATTATTACGCAAATGCGCCGATTGGAAACGTAGTAAACACTTCTTCACCTGGTACCTTTACTGCAGCTTATGACCATAGCAGAAAAAAGTATCCAACACATCACAGACATTCGTATACTAGTCCTCCTTACCCCACATCGCCAAGCCATCCATTACCACAATCACCACCTCCTTATCCCACTTTTCCTTTACATCCCTTACCACACACGTCAATGTGCTCACAAAACCTTTACAACCCCATGTTTTCCTTTTCTTCGCCTCATTCGTCTACACCTTATCCATCGGCGCCAGTACATCACGAATTTAATCCAAGAAATTCTGAAGGCGGTAGTAACGGCGTGTCAACTGCTGGTTCTCTCCAAGCACACAGACATTCTTTTGCACATACAAGACCGCCATCTTATGAAGAAGCTACGTCAGGAAGCGTTTCGATAGAACATAAACGCGCGCGTTTGCAGAAAAATAATAGTTTGTACGATAATAATTGAGATTTTCAAAGAAAATGATTTTACTAAATAAAGAAATAGATGTTACGATATATTTACGAATTTGTAAGTTTTGTTACGATGTTTTTGTAAATAAAGCGATGTGTGTGTGTCGTGCATACTAAAGACTTCCAATGGAAGGTTGATTTTAAACTTTAAACGGCATTTTTGAGAAAATCAATTTGGAAAATAAATAATATGAAACAGGGCAAGGTAAAGTAATTATACTTTATGGAAGATCAAGTGCCCAATTGGTCGTTCACGATTCAAGCTGATAGTTAGAATTGTTCATTTTTGAACACTATAGCCTCTCAAAAGTTTTCCACCTTGTCGTTTTGGGCCAATTTGGATTTTTGATCCATCCAAACCAACTAATACTCTCACAATACTATCTCAAATTTGGCTTTCCATGTACTCTTTAGTCCGACCATGATGGTGCACTTTCTTTAAATTAAAACGATTGTGTACACTTTCACCCCTGAGAAACTAAATGGCAGGGTATTTAGCCCTCTTAAACGCTTTAATTCTATTTTCTCGTAACATTTAAATTTGAGCGCCTAAACGTTTATTTTTAAAAGTTCGATTTAGTACTGAAAGAGCCGAATATTAATAACTCAAACGCATGTAGAAAGTTCACGAATACGTATTCCGATTATTTTATCTAAAATTATTTTATAATCGATGATGTATAATTAATTAAGAAATATGTATATGTACATTTTTATCGTTTTGTGTATTGGGATTATGGTCCTCTTTGTTTATTGTTGGGAGTACAGTGAAGGTCAGTTATGATTTTGACTTTTTTTTGACTCACTAAACATATAAATCAATTATTAATAATAAATTATTTTACTTGTAGGCAGTTCTAACATTTTTACACACCCAAATTATTAATTATGTGATACCTGTATATAAATAAACTTTATTTTAGGTTGTACCGATGAAGTCAACGAGGAGGAGAATAATGTGTTTACTTCAGGCCAGTATATAAATAAAAAAATAAATAACAAATATACTCAATCAATCAGAAAGAACAGTTTCTCATGTGCATGAGAATATTTATCATATACAGGGTGTTAATAAAAAAGTATTGCAAACGTTAAGGGGATAAATATACTAATAATGATAAAGTTTGCGTTAGTTCAAAGGAGTGTAACTCGCTTAGGAAAGATTTTCCGCTACGTGTTTGTGGGAACCTTTTGTCTTATTTTAATTAGTAGTTTGGAATACTTTTTCATTAACACCCCGTATACAGAGCAATTTAGCACACACGATCGCTCCCTTGAAGAGTATTAACGAAATGGACTGTTATAGTAAAAAATCTGGTTCTTTTGAGCCAAAAGGATATGATCGTGTATTCTGAATCAGCCTGTATAAGGTGCCACCGACATGCACCTGCCTGTATATTATTATTCAAATAAGATTCTTAAAAAATAATGTTAAATATTGTTTTCTAGACCTAGAAGGAAATTGCACACACATTAATCAAGTCCCTGGAGGAACATCGACACTATCGTCCGTATGTGAAAGTGAACAAGAGTTAAATAAATCGTCTGAAGTTATTTTGGAAAGTTGGAAAAAGTGAACAATACAAGAGGTTCTGTTAGTTTATAGTAATACTATGGAGGGAGCTGAACACATACTTAATATGTTTCAGTGGTATAGTTAGACCATTTTGTAAAGTTCTTTTTTAACTTACGCCTCCCTTAGAGAAGTCAAGTAGGTAGATAGTTGTTGAAATCTGGTTAGACCTCTTAAGGATTTTTACCGCTTATTTACGAAAACTAAATCCGCTATGGGGCTGCTAGTAGTGCATTTATGCACGAAAATATACAGAGATGGCCTACAGAAAATATTTACCTGCCTGACACCCCCAGATGTTGTTTTTTCAAATCAGACCACATTTTATGTTTGAATAGAAGTTTTGTTGAAAACAATTAAATTTGGTTGAGACCCGAGCTTTCAATGCAGGTCTACGCAGATTTCAACAAATACCTACCTACTTGACTTCTCTAAGGAAGGCCTCTATTCATTATTGCAACCTCTCTATGGGTGGCGTAAGTTAAAAAGAACTTTACAAAATGGTCTAACTATACTGTGGTACCAATTACTAAACGTAGCTGTATTAGTCGATGCGACGACTTTCAGCTCGCGCCTCGCGCCTCCCTTATTATAACTTATAACCGAACTCAAGCCACGATTTTTTAAGTTAATAATTAAATTTTTTACAAAACTCATGAGTTGTCTTCATTTGGTTAACTTAGTTTGGCAATTCATTGCCTCTTCGTATGACGGCGGTTTTGAAGTGTAGAAGTACATACTGTTGTGCGATACAGAGGCACTTTCGTAACCATCCTGAGCGAGACAATCGAAAGGTGCAGTCGCAGAAGGCGCATTCGCATTATTAAATTTTACAGAAGAAGTCGAATAAAAGTGATTGTCGTCGGCTTTGTATGGATTAGGAGCAGTAGCGTACGAGGAGTGAGGTAATGATAGACAAGGAGATTGAGAGCCAATATCTTTCTGAAATAATTTTGGCCGATTATTTGTCGTCTTAATTTTTCGATTGTAGTCGTATGATAGTAAAGGTATGGTGCCCACCACGGATTCTCTACAGTCGGCTTTGTGTAAAGCTACAAACGAAAAAAGAATTGATCTATTTAGAGTTTGAATTATTTAACCTATACCTTGCGATGTTGGTTGGATGGAATATGCGACCGACGTTACGTTTCCTTGTGGTTCTTGTAGCAAATGATCTAAATTAATATATTTCCATTTCAGTTTAATGTAAATGATGATAATAATTTACCTCTTCTAGAAACCCTTCTAGTAACTTGATGATGCGATGGCGTAACAATGCCCATTTGGTTGATTATTGACAACTTGAAATCTAAATTTGTGAATTATTAGTTAGGATCATACTCAGTATGCCCAGAAAAGTAATGTTTGGGCTGGTATTTTAGAGAACAACATAATAGAACCCATTTTAATAGAAGGAAACCAACATGCCGATTTATGGGCGTCTTCCTGTCTTCCACGTTTTATATTACTCTTAAAACTAAAGCCCATAGCGCTCAGGCACGCTGGCGAGCGATTTGTCGCGTTTTGGGTTAGTATCGCCGTCCCCACTTGTTGGTACGTGTTTGAATTTATTTTTTCTCGCTCTGTCGTCCACGGCTTTTCGCTCGCGATAAATTGTTCGCCAGCCTGCCCGAGCCCAGGTGTTACGAGTCACAAAGTTTTCAACTGGTCTCATGGAATTAAAGTGCCAAATTTTAATAAATTAGAAATTTTGGAAAATCTAACTTTTTAGAAAGTTCTGAAAATCTAAAATAAATCTAAGAACTTTAGAAATCGCTTAGGTATTGTTTGCTAAAATGTGATATAATCCCCAATTGTGTTTTTTAACTTTTGTTTAGGTATAGATAGTCGTACAGTTCCACAATTTTGTAAATCATGTTATTCAAGCTTGATGTCTTATTCACACGAATGGGATTGGGACATTGAGTCACCTAATAGTCCAGTCAAAATAGACATTCAACTTCGGAAAAACTCGCATAGAGCTGAAACTTGGTACATACCTGAAAGACCTCATTATAAATGAAATATCAAAAGTCCCCATCGATCCGACTTGTGCTAAAAATTTTATTCAAAGACAAAGGTCCAAAAATCGGTTTTTGTCAATATTAATCCAGCCAAATTAGATAGATAGATAGCACTTGAGGGGAAAACATCCAGGAGTTTTGAAAATTTGTGTACTTGTTTATTAGAACCGGCAGTACAACATACTAAAAGTCGCGGAGAGTGGGGGGGCAAGAGCGGGGAGAGGGAGCTGTTTAAAATCGACCTTTCCTATTTCTTGCAAATAACTCGTCTGCTGCCTCCTATAGATCGCAGGTTAATGAATGTTATTATAAAAGTTATTGAAAACATTATAAGCTACAAGCTTTGCTATATGAATTTTGCCATAAGTGTAACTTTTTTCGAAATATAAGAGAAGGGAAATAGCAGAGAAGGGGTTACAGTGAATTTGTTTACAAGATGACGCTTTGGAAAAATTCGCATAGAGCTGAAAATTGGTGTAGACTTTAAATACACTTTTACAAATGAAATGCCAAAAGTCCCCATCAATTCCACTAAAAATTTCATTCAAAGACAAAGGGCGAAAAATCGGTTTTTCGCAAATATCTCTCAATATTAGTCCAATCAAATTAGACAAATGGATGGCATTTGATGAAAAACCATTCAGGAGTTTTGAAAATTAGTATGGTTGTTCGTTATAACTTGCAGTACAACATACTAAAAGTCCCGGAGGGTGGGGTGGGGAGGGGGAGCTGTTTAAAAGCGACTTTTTCTATTTCGTGCAAATAACTCGCCTTCTACAGATCCTACGTTAACAACTCCTGGATAATCCGGTACTAGATGAGGTAGAATAAAAATGTAATTAAAGAATTCAGAAAACTAAAGTCGTATTTCGTTTCGTCTTTACCAAAGAAATTAAAAAAATTTTTTCGAAATTGTAACACTTATGAGGGTGCTATTGAACTTCAAAAACTTTTTATTCACAACTTGGCGATACTATAACGATTTACTTATCAAATCGCCTAGAATAAAGATTTAGTTAAACATTTTTTTAACCAAAATCTTTATCACATTTCCAAGTTGTGAATAAGAAGAAGTTCAATAGCACTCTCACAAATGTTACAATTTCGAAAAAAAGGTTTCTTTAACCGCTTCACGAAAGGAGAAAACAAAACCTGGCACGGTTTTTGTTTTAAAATATGTTTAGCTACGTTCTTTTTCTATTAGACGTAATATAGGAAATCTTTATAGTACCTCCGAGTTGTGAATAAGAAACTTTTAAAGTTCAATAGCACTCTCATACGTGTTACAATTTCGAAAAAAAAATTTTTAATTTCTTTACAATAGGTGAAGACGAAACCCAATACGACTTTTGTTTTCTGAATTCTTTAATTACATCTTTATTCTTCCTCATCTAGTACCGGATTATCCAGGAGTTGTTAACGTAAGATTTGTAGAAGGCGAGTTATTTGCACGAAATAGAAAAAGTCGCTTTTAAACAGCTCCCCCTCCCCCCTGTTGCACCCATTCTCCGGGACTTTTAGTATGTTGTACTACAGGTTACATCTAATAACCATACTAATTTCAAAACTCCTGGATGGTTTTTCCTCAAATGCCATCCTTTTATCTAATTTGATTGGACCAATATTGAGAGGTATTTACAAAAAACCGATTTTTTGCCCTTTGTCTTTGAATAAAAAGTGGGATCGATGGGGACTTTTGACATTTCATTTATAATAGTGTATTTAAGGTCTACACCAATTTTCAGCTCTATGCGAGTTTTTCCAAAGCGTCATCTCGTAAACAAATTCACTGTAACCCCTTCTCTGCTATTTCCTTTCTCTTATATTTCGAAAAGAGTTACACTTATGGCAAAATTCATATAACAAAGCTTGTAGCTAATAATGTTTTCTATAACTTTTATAACAACATTCATTAACCTGCGATCTATAGGAAGCGGCAGGCGAGTTATTTGCATGAAAAGGTCGATTTTAAACAGCTCCTTCTCCCCGCTCTTGTCCCCCACTCCCGGGACTTTTAGTATGTTGTACTGCCGGTTCTAATAAACAAGTACACCAATTTTCAAAACTCCTGGATGTTTTCCCCTCAAGTGCTATCTATCTATCTAATTTGGCTGGATTAATATTGACAAAAACCGATTTTTGGACCTTTGTCTTTGAATAAAATTTTTTGCAGAAGTGGGATCGATGGGGACTTTTGACAATTCATTTATAATAAGGTTTTTAAGGTCTGTACCAATTTTCAGCTCTATGCGAGTTTTTCCGAACTCTCCACGATTTTTTGTCTAATTTGACTGGACTATAAGCATTTTGTAAAACTTGGAGGGCCCATTAATTTCAATACTATGCTATAGCTTTATCCAAAGGCAAAACTTAAATCTTAGTCCCGCACATAATACATATTAACAAATCCATTTTTGACGAAATGATCGAAATTGATAGTTTAGACTTAGACCATATTATGTTTGAAGCTGCTTTCTGTACCTTTTTACAATTCAAAATGTTCTGTGTCATTCAACTTACGTAATCGGGGATACTTGGATACCCCAAAGAATAAAATGACTAAGTAGCCCCAATCATGGAGTAACTTGGTCATCCGATCAACTATTTTTTTAAAATCATTCACAATTTATAGTTTTTCTATACGTTACAAATTTCTTGAGATTAAAATATTTATCCGTCTGAAAATTATTTAAAAATAAGTAGTAAAAAGATGTCCAAGTAACCCCCGATTAGCGGTACTTACCCTACTAAATTTAAAAAACCGAACAAGTAAGTATTACCTAAGCACGAGTAAGTACTTTAAAAATTTTAAAAAATTATAATTTATATAAAATAATATTTATAAATAAAAATAAAAGAGGTAATTGAACTATTGAACTACCGGGTCTATTAATGTCTGAATTTTTTTAGAAAAAACAGTTCAACTTACCTTTAAAACACAACTGCAAAACAATAGCTATAATTACTAAAATTAACACAACTATAAAATAAATAATGAAGAAAGTAGCTAACCAATCCATTTTAATTGGTACCTAATCTGATATTGGTGGTACTTTATTTTCACGTTTTTTATGAACCGGCATAATAGCTTAAATTTAAAAATAGTGTGCGTTTTCAAAGAAATAAAAATAAGTTCCAATAATTAAATGTTTAGAAATTCAGAGAGGACTTAACAAATTTTGTGAGTTGGGGTGCTTTCAAGTTTCTATTTCCGATATTTGCAGTTTTGTAGATAATGTAGTGGCCAATAATTTCTTGCTTTGTCGGAGATATTTTCTTTCAAAAAACTGTACTGTTAGTAAGGAACCTGAAGGAGTTCTTTTTGAACGCCTATTAACTATTAATTAACATTAATCAAGGCGTTTTAGACGTAGGGTTTAGGCCCTAAACCCTTTAGGGTCTAAAAATGGACTTCCGATAACGCGATAACGCGTCACACTGCCTCTAGCTCTCTTGATTCTAGCTCTGAGCTGGTTCAAATCTGCATCTTTTTTGGTCGTCAATTCATTACCCTTAAACCACGACACCACGACCCAATTGTTAATTTACCCTGTTGGTCAAAAGTTAAATTCGAAATTTCGCCCACCATTTCTTTTACTCTCCCTAATCCTCAATTGACATTCCCTGATGATCCTAATTAATTTTACTAATTATTGTCATTAATATAATTTTTGATTTCCTTTACGTCTCAAATTTTTGCCCGATCACGACGATTGCCAATCGAAAGCCCGTTTAACAGCGCATTTTCCTTGCGTTATCATTTTTCCCAAATTCAATTAATTGAATTTTTATAATTACATTATTTGTATTGAGTAATAACCCATCATTCATCAATTATTCCCCCTACGTTTAGTCCCGTCCGGCGCTGTTATTGGTAGTTTCTCAAGAAGTGAACAAATTAATAAATAGCTATGATACGGAAGAGTCGGGGAGTCTTGTGTCGAGTCTACAAGAGTTTTGTCTTGTTTTTAATCGTGAAGTCAAAGTGTTCGTCACGCATTCAATTTTCCCTTATTTTCTGGCCGAATGCCACTGACAACCCAATCTACATAACTTGTGTCATGTGCTTTGGCGTTTCTCTGACATAGTTACAGAATAATATCTTCATCTTCAACATTTTCTAACATAAATTAAGCAACGAATCGCACTTCTTCAGACCAATTATTGACGCTTTATAGAAATCGCCATCTAAGTGTCAGCCGCGCACGCTTACCACGCGGCGCCGGCCGCTCTTTACGATAGTTCATCCTCTGTGACCGCACAAAATGAGAACTGGCAAACTTACGTTTGCGGAATTTTTGATAAATTGTTCCAAGATGCCTTTGGCGTAACTAAGCAAA
Source organism: Malthinus flaveolus (assembly GCA_950108345.1). Classification (NCBI taxonomy): domain Eukaryota; kingdom Metazoa; phylum Arthropoda; class Insecta; order Coleoptera; family Cantharidae; genus Malthinus; species Malthinus flaveolus. Next base: position 82,266,717 of record OX467285.1, on the reverse strand, counting down.
TTTCTATTTGTTTTGTTTTTGTCACATCTTTATTATTATTTTTGCTGCTCATTCTTCTGCTTTTTTTTGACGCTCCAACCCCTGGTTTTTGACTTGTTTTACCAGTCTCTCTTCTCTCATTCACATTAAGGATCTTCCAGTTGACTTTACGACCCCTCATCCAGTTTAAGATGTCTGTTACTTTACAAACTTCTTGCATGCTTTTGCTTGATGATTTATCCAGTTTTGTCTATCGCAAAATTTTACGTAACATTTTAATTTCTGTTTTGGAGTTGCTTGTTTGGCTCGCGGTAAAATAAACATCATCGTAGGTGGCTCCAAGCTCCTTTGTAAAAGCAACCAACCTACCTGAAACATATACCCGTGCTGATAGTCTCTTCCGTAGGAATGATCTGAGTAACTATCATTTGGGCGAGAAACGCGATATGAATCAAGAAACTTGATAATATACTTTGAATTGCAAAGGGTAGAGGGAAAAAATAAGGGACGAAGAAGAGCAAAAATAAGAACAATAATACAAAACGCAGAGAAAGGCCTCTCTAACAGGGACCCAACGCCAGAGCTGTAGAGTTCAATCGTTAGTTGAATAATTACCTACTGAATGTGTTAGCAAAAAATATTTGCTTCTTCGTGCTACTTCGTGATTGTGGGCGTTTGGAACTTTTCGATTAAATATTACGTTAAATTTAATTTGAAATATTGCCAACTTGACTTGTAAGTGGTTTACTAAACCTCAGTTTACAAAAAAAATAGTTCGAACAGTTTGGTAAAAGTGGAAGTGGCAGACAACAATAACGTGCATTTTAAAAACATTTTCTGAGTCACTTTGAAATTTATAAATAATTTTGGTTTATGTGTATGTAACAGGTGTGCAACTGCGCGCAGTTGTAGTTTATAACATAATATTGATGGAATTCTTTGTGGTTGCATTAATTTTTATATCGTGTATGATTGCGCTTGCATTGCTAATTTACTATTGTCAAGAGAAACGAGATCCAAGATATGGAAGTGAGTAGACGAAACTTGTTAGGATCCCACTAAAATTACTATAATTTAAAAATAATCATTTTTAGTTAACGAAAATCAACGTGCAATAACATCCATTGCTTTATCAATTGGAGCACCTGAACTTATATTTAAAGATGAAAAGAAATCCTCAAAATTGCAGAAGCCCATAAGTTAGTATTTATTTTTTTACCTTGAAAATTGTAATAAACTATTTGGCAGGTATTCAAGCGTGTTTTAAAGTTTCATTTGAGTAATTAAAGGCGAACTAAAAATATAAATGAATATTTACATTTGTGGTGGAAGTCCGGAGGATGGACGGGCAATTCTAAGTTTGACCGGTAAATGCGAGCATTAGCCAAGCACCTTTTGGACTCAAAATATTTTAGACTCTATCCAAGCCGATTTGAACAGTTTGCGAATTGTCTAATTAGCAATAAAACGGAACAGTATTTTGGTTTTTGTAGAAGTCACGCTGGACCATGTCCGAAATGACGAAACGGGCCAGGCGCCAGTATCAGACCGAGACCTCCAGGCTTCGACCATAGGATTTATATTATTTAAAGATAAAAGTTGAAGTTTTTCTATGTTTTAGTGTATAACAAAAATGCTCTAATATTTTTGGACGAATTAAGCGATAGTGATACAAGCGACAAAATTTATTATCCACCTAAATCCGCTGCTTACGCAGTTGCTAGAAGAACGAGCATGAGTTCGGCTCAACCGAGAAGCATCAGCGTTACACCTCATCAAGCAATGGAAGCTTTACAATATTTTAATAATAGAAGAAGAAGCCTGGGTGCTTTATCTCAAACTAATAACAGCACTGTTCAAGATGCAAATATTGTTAATAAACGAGAAGCGAAAAAAATACCCACCTTCAATACAATACACGCCAAATTAAGCGAAGACGAAAACGAATATACGAGTAGCATTTCTTCCGATGTTTCTGAACAAAATGTATTGCCAATGTTGTCGATAGAAAATTTGGAAGAAAAGGACCCTTTGAAGTGGTCGAAAGGTAGTGCCAAAGATTTAACTATGGAGACAAACGTACAAACTGAAATGCCATCTATTAGGAAGAAATTGAGCGAAGATTTAACTCCTCCCAAAATTGTTTTACCAAAACAACAGCAGAGAACAGTTTCACTTGAGAGTAAGCTGTGTGAGGTGACGTAAAAACAGTAAAACTGAATTATTTGCTTTTAGACCGTCTTCCACTAATATCACAAACCACTAATTTTGAAAGGAATGCGCCAGTTGAGCGTCTTTCGTTACAATCAGTTTATCCACCAGGGTTTTTACCGGTACAACAAGGTAAATTTGGAGTTTTGAAGTAATAAATCACTAACAGTTATAAATTTACAATTTACAGGAGGTAATTATTACGCAAATGCGCCGATTGGAAACGGTGTGACCACTTCTTCAGCTGGTACTGTTACAGCAGCTTATGACCATAGCAGAAAAAAGTATCCAACACATCACAGACATTCGTATACTAGTCCTCCTTACCCCACATCGCCAAGCCATCCATTACCACAATCACCACCTCCTTATCCCACTTTTCCTTTACACCCTTTACCACACACGCCAATGTGCTCACAAACCTTTACAACCCCATGTTTTCCTTTTCTTGGCCTCATTCGTCAACACCTTATCCATCGGCGCCAGTACATCACGAATTTAATCCAAGAAATTCTAAAAGCGGTAACAGACATTCTTTTGCAGATACAACATTGCCATCTTATAAGGAAGCTACGGCAGGAAGCGTTTTGACAGAAAATAAACGAACTAGTAGTATTTCTTCCGATGTTTCCGAACAAAATGTATTGCCAGTTCTATCGAAAGCAATATCGGAAGAAGTAAGGTTAGGTAAAAACGAACCTTTGAAGTCGCCGAAAGGTGTTTCTAAAAATTTAAGTTTAGAGACAAGTGTACAAACCGAAATTCCATCTATTAGGAAGAAATTGAGCGAAGATTTAACTCCTCGTCCTTCTAAAATTATTTTAGGAAAACAAACGTCTGTTTAAGGAACTAATTCGGCAGGTTTGGTAAAAATGGTAAGCTCTTTCCTTAAATTCACAAAATTAGTTCACAAAATCATGTTTGTATTGTTTACAGCTCATGTGTAAATTGTGTGTCGGTTCCGAGCTACTCCTCCAAAGATTCAGTTTTGAGTAGATTCTTAGGTCGAGCTGTACATTAGTAGCTCAAAAGCAAGCTCAACGGTAAACATGCCTTATCATTCTCAATGATCCTACCAGGTAGGTTTATTGGCAATGATAAGGAAGGATGGTTTGCCGTTGAGCTTGCTTTGAGTTACTAATGTACAACTTGACCTTTTAGTTGTAAGAAAATAATACTTCGTATACCTTAAGACTTAGAATAAAGTGCAACGAATAATTTCACTTGATGATCGATGAAGATTCTCTTTTATTATTGAACGATTCGTAATTAATATCAGTCTTCGGAGTTGCGCAACAGTTCAGCCCTTTATAAGGACTCCTAATGAGGCTCCAAAAAATCACTGACGACGCTCCACAGTGAGTTCCCAGGACTAAATTAGGATATTTATCTCTCTTGAAATTTTACTCCAAAATGCACCGCTAGAAAGTTATATCTAGTCTTTCCGAGTTGAAGTTAAAATATAAACAAAAATCAGTTTATCTCCGAAACGGCTGAAATTGATTGAATTGGTGATTTTGGGCGATATGTGGTAGAACTGCCCGTTGAGAAGTAGCGTCAACCTTAAACTTATCTGTTTTTACTCTTCTGTGTTTTAACTTTGAGATCCTAAAGAGTTTTTAAGTTAAATGTCCTAATTTAGTCTTGGGAACTCACTGTAGAGCTCTATATAGCAGAGAAGATGCCAATACTCTTGTAAAGAGATGAAAAGAGACGGCCTTTTGTATTAAAATATGAATAAAATTATTATAGGTACTGCTGTTTTTAAAATTTTACCGTGTCCTGTTTTAGTTTTATATTTTGGTAATCTGTAATTTCTATATTCGCGATCAGACACTTGAGAAATAGTGATTGACTCCCAGACACCAATTGATTTTTACATCGCGCAATCAAATGGCACTGAACTAATTGCAGCGATATATCTTTTTGTTATAAATTTATTTAAGTAGCTTGAACATATCATTACAACATTGTTAACATACTTTTGCAGCATTCGAAAAAATTTGTTTTAATCATTGGAAATCTAAACTTCTTGTTTGGTTCGAAATTATACGAGGGAGGAATCTAAAAAATAATTTTCAGTTTAAGAAAGTATTGAAGGACTTCAAAAGTAGAAATCGTGGTTTGATTTTCTTACCTGAACAGTTTGTTAGTGGTTTGGGATTCCATTCGCCGTCAACGCAGCCTGAGTAAACGAAAGTATTAAAGTCATCAAGACAACTTGAAATTAAAGTACTCCCTGGTTGCACCAAATCACCAGCATTGTATTTCTTTGGATTATAAAAGGCGGAATAACTAAAATATAATTAATAACGGTGTTACGTAACTAACAAAGAATAATGAAGTAATTGACAATACACAGGTACAGCTATTAGTTAGGGTGAGTCGGGAGGAAAACGTACCAAACTCTAGAGAGCGTTTTATTCAGGCAAACAAACCCAAAAGTTGTTACCCGATTTTCACTTGTTTTCGAAATACATTTGAGTAGTTTTAATGGTTTAGATCAATTTTTAAGCAGCCTCAGTTATAGCAAATGATGATCTGGCTTAGTGCAAATAGAGCCTTGTCGTTTGTGACTGATTGTAACTACATAATTTTTATTTAACGCCCGCTTCAACTACAGACGATATTTACCGACATTTAACCTACTTTAGGTGAGTTTCAATTCCGAACCACCCGGGGCAAGGCATTGGCACGTAGAAAAATCTAGCGGTGTCAGCCGGTTTCGAACCAAGAACATCCAGACTGGAATCCGATGCTCGGCTCGCTCGACCACCCTAGTCTCACATAATTTTTCAAAGTTAAATAGCGAGGTAAGTATACAAAGTAAAAAAAAATGACAATCGGGATGCACTAATTCGGCGTATTTTGAATGCTGCAACTGGCATAAAAGAACGACAAGAAGATCTCTAAAGAGACAGACCTCTCGACATTTTTTGACTCGTCTACGAATGTCTAGTGGTTTGTGGAGGTGCATTCGAAAATAGGTTGTGAAATTTTAAAAGGCTGTAATTTGAAATCAAATGAAAATCGTATACCAAGTTTTGGGCTTGTTTGTTTGGGCTTATATTTACGTGTAGAACACGCTCCTAGAGTTTGGGGCGTTCCTCTAGACTCGCTCTGTATTTGGTACTTTGGTTACTGAATCTGTGGAGTCACTACTAATAGAGTGCACAACAACAGCAAATTCAATATTACCAAATAATGTAGTAAAAGGTCGCAGGATGGGTGCTTTTGAATTGTTTAAAAAATTATTGGAAACATCCTTCTGCTGTGCTGTGACTAATTTTGCTCAGTAGACGAGTATTTTTAGTTCTCTACACGTGCTTCACAGACTCAAAAATCCAAGTACTGTCATTTTATAGGAAAATAATTTCACATCTCAACAATTTGTAAATCACTTTCGGATCTTCTCATCAGAAATTGCAAAACGGCAAATAATACGAAGTTGATTACATTTAGATGCTTGGTGAGCGGATACTAACACAGAATTAAATTTGAACCGACTTCTTATCACTTGCCATTTACAAAATCCCAGTAATGAATAACTCTAGAAATGCATCATCCAGTTTAAATAAGGTGGCGCACGGCTCATCGCTTTTTAAATTAAGAATTAACCTTATTTGAACTGGATCGTATCTATGAGCGTATCAGTTATAGTATACCTTCTATCCTCAGTAATACGATTACTCGATTTACCCATAAACACAGGAACCACGCATTTTTTACTAAAAATAAAAAGTTATAAAGTTGCTTCAAGACAAAAAGTACATCCTTACGCGGATAAAGGTGTTGTCGTAGGTGGCGGAAGAGTAGTTGTAGGGTTAGGTTTGCGTGCGTTACGCACGCTATTTATGAAGTCCAAATGTGCGGAGACTAAGGTGTATATTCCGTACTGATTGGAATCGCATTGCTTTTCTATTGTAGCTGGCGAAGTGCTGACTACACCTCTTATGACATATCTTCCTGTATATCGTTTAGGAAATGCTAGTGCTCCGCCACTGTCACCTTCGCATATACTAGTACCTAAATTAGGAAGGAAGATTTTGAAAATGAGGTTGCCGATTAATTTTATTGCGACTTTAGGCTTAAAATTGAACTGCGTATACGCGTTTATAAACAAATATAAACTTACTACTATTCAAATATCCTCCACATATCTTATCTTGCCGTAAATAAGCTCGAAAGGCTCTTGGAACAGCATCGTAACATTGGTCAAAAGGTATAAATGGAATGCTTAATTCTTTTAATTCGTCTGACAAATTTTGGCCTTCCACTGTATATCCCCAACCTGTTACCTAATAATGATCATTTTTTTAAACACTATAACGATTGTCATACTGTATTGTACATACAACGCCTTCGTTATTGGGTGTTAGTTGTTGATATTCGAAGGTATTACCCCAATCTACACACACTGGCTGAACTGATTGTGATAAAATTAATTGTTTCGTTAAAACAATTACTGCAATATCAGCTTGGTACTGTAAGTTAGATCCTTTGTATCGTGATGGAACGTTAATAGACTCTACCTACAACAGTAAAATTAGATAAAATTAGACAAATAGTTTTAAAAATTGGAACGGTAGCTACAATACCACATACTAACAGTCATGTAGGGTGGAGAGCGACCGGGAGCTGTTTAAAGGCGACTTTTCATCGTTTAAATAAATCGCCTCCTAGACATCGTACGTTGATGAAGGTTATTATAAAAATTATAGAAAACATTATTATATGTATATCGAAAGCATTTGATTTGTAGCCAATTTACTTTGCCACCTTCGGTATTCTTTAACCTGTTTTTCATTTAACTTGTGATAACGCGCATTTTCAATATTTAGCGGTAAATAATTCAGGAAGAACAAGATAAGTGCCACTTATCTTGTTTTAATAATTCAGGAAGAACAAGATAAGTACCACTTATAAGGTTTTAATTTTGAAAAACCTATAACACTAGCAAAAAGTATACTGCAAAAAGAAGTTATATGACACGTAACTTATTTTGGCTGGAGAAAAAAGTACAAAATGTAAAATAATAATTATGTTGGACATATATCGAAAGCATTTGATTTGTAGCCAATTTACTTTGCCACCTTCGGTATTCTTTAACCTGTTTTTCATTTAACTGGTGATAACGCGCGTTTTCAATATTTAGCGGTAAATAATTCAGGAAGAACAAGATAAGTGCCACTTATATTGTTTTAATAATTTAGAAAGAATAAGATAAGTGCCACTTATCTTGTTTTAATAATTCAGGAAGAACAAGATAAGTACCACTTATATTGTTTTAATTTTGAAAATCCTATAACACTAGCAAAAAGTATACTGCAAAAAGAAGTTATATGACACATAACTTATTTTGGCTGGAGAAAAAAGTACAAAATGTAAAATAATAATTATGTTGGACATAGTATATAAGATTGATTGGGGGAATTTTTGCTATAACTTTTACCCTTTTTGAAATATAGCGCGGAGAAGTCGCGTAAGTTTCGTGAAAGGAATCAATCACCAAAGTTATCCAGTTATCGAAACGAAACCAGACACGACTTTTGTTTTCACAAATCTTTAATTGCATCTTTATTCTACCTCACGCAGTGTCAAATTATTAATTCATGAGTGGATACTTTGATGGCTGATTCCTTAAGTGAAACTTACGCGTCTTACTGCACAATTTGTGCAGCGTCATTCTGAAAACCAATTCACTGTAGCCCCTTTTCCGTGCTATATATAGAAAAGGGTTAAACGGGAAAAATGCATATAACCAATCTTGTAGATAATAATGTTTCCTATAACTTTTATAATACCCTTCATCAACGTACGATCTCTAAGAGGCGAGTTATTTGCAAAAAACGATGGAAAGTCACCTTTAAACAACTGTTGCTCGCTCCCCACTCTCCGAAACCTCTAGTATGTTGTACTGCAGGCTTCAACGAACCACCAAACCAATTTTCAAAACTTTTGTTTTTTGTCTCTTTCAATTTGTCGTATTTGACTGAGCTACAATCTACAAGCTACAAGCAGTAATCACGTAATCAGTATTACCGTAGAATATTGGAAGAGCGTATCTTGAGCATGGCTATACTGACGATAATATTTGCCGGCTGCGATCAAGTAATCTTCTTTCGGATTTACTTCACCAGTAGCAAGATTCGTAAAACAATGGGCAGCTACAATGAATAATTAATAAAACCTGAAGTTAAATAAAAGCTACAAGTTTACCAGATAATATAAGCCTTGGGGTTATAATTGCACCTCCACATCTATATTCTTTTTGAGCATTGTAAACTCCAACGTGCCAAGGATAGTCTCCTAATTTGGCAATCTTTCCATTAATTATGTTGGTACGCCCTACAGGATGCTTTTGGCCACAAACTAAATTAATATCATAGATAAAAAGTATAGTCAAAGTCTGGATTTAATTATTTAACATTTATAATAAGAACAGTAGAAGTTTTCGCATAAAATGGTTTGAAACAAACTAAGAATGAGCTTTGGCTTGAAAAAAATCTTACTTGGATAACAATGTGGTATTCCGTCCCATTCTCCATCCTCGCAAAAACGATAAGGATTATTTTCCAAACTAGATTCTTCGTAAAAAGCTTCGCAGGTAAATTGTGCTACAGTACCTTCTACCGGATGATCGCAACTTTTTAAAGGCAAATTATTGTATGAGCATTTTACTTCTGTTGATTCTGTAGAACGTATCGACTTGCAGGTACCTATTGTAACAGCCCAGAATGTATGCATGTATATGAATGCGTGAATGTATGCATGATGTATGAATGCGTGAATGTATGAATGTTGAATGTAGGAATGTTTGTTGGTGTTTGGCGGTAGCTGGGTGATTGGTTGGGCGATGTTTTTGGATCAGGGGTTGGGGTGGTGAAAAAAGTGAAGGAGAGAGAATTGATTGATTTTAAGAAGTGCCAGAAGATTAATTAAAAAGAAAGCAAGATTGATTGATTTTGAGAAGTGCCAGAAGATTAATTAAAAAGAAAGCAAGATTGATTGATTTTAAGAAGTGCCAGAAGATTAGGTAAAAAGAAAGCAAGAATTGATTGATTTTAAGAAGTGCCAGAAGATTAATTAAAAAGAAAGCAAGATTGATTGATTTTGAGAAGTGCCAGAAGATTAATTAAAAAGAAAGCAAGATTGATTGATTTTGAGAAGTGCCAGAAGATTAATTAAAAAGAAAACCAGGGAGAGAATTGATTGATTTTGAGAAGCATCGGAAGGTAATTAAAAAGAAAACAAGGGAGAGAATTGATTGATTTTGAGAAGTGTCGGAAGAAAAAATTAAAGAAAACAAGGAGAAGAGTTGGAGAAGAAAGAATAAAAGAGACGTAAAGGTTAGAATTAGTGTTATTGTTTTAGTTTTAAGTTGTGTTTTTAGGTTAATTAGCTCTGTTTCGTTAGGTTTAGGTCGACCTAACGTAGTTTTAAGTTTGGTTTTTAATAAATTATAAGATCTAGGCGGAAACCTTCTTTCTAAATCGAGAACCAACGACCCTGGAAGATTCATCGTTCGATTAATTGTCGAGCTGGCGCCCAACAAAGTATAAAAGTAGAATAGTTGAAAGGTGGGGGGTGTTACACTATAAGCAATACGTCGAACTGCGGATTTGCTATTAAATTTAATTTATCGTATACGTACGAGAACATATGCCTGGCGAAGGGTCCCAAACGCCACTTACACAAAAAGAGCCAACTACTTCTGGAGGCGACGGCCGGTATGTTCCATCGCATTTTAGGTTTAAGACAGCTGTGAATTCTGGAGCGTAGTCGCCTTCTTTGTAAGTATTTGAGTCGTCTCCTTGTATGGCATATTTTCCATTTGGTGGATTATAGGGTATTCGGCAACTACCACTAGAAGTAAAAAATTAATTCAAGGTATTGCGGTTGAGGGCTCAGGAACCCCGTTTTTAAATTTTAAGTTAAGCCAATCACTGCCACCGTGCCACAGCTTAGAATGCTTACTACATTTGATTATAAGATAGAACAAGGATCTGTATAGTATAGTTACAGATTTTTTAAACAAAAGTTGTGGCACTTTGGCACGTTTCGTTTAAGATGAGTTCAATTTCCACTTACTTGGGTGTTTGTCTTCGGTACCTACTTATGTTTTGGAAGTTTTGTTGAATATTAGGGTCATGATGAGCGTCGGCGTCGCTAAGCTGTATTGTAGCTAAAAATTTAGTTTAATAATTATTAGATCTAGATTCTAGATGTCCGATCAAGTTACGAGAAACATCGGTTTTGGAAGCTGAAGCTTATACGAAGAATAAAGTTTTATTGTTATTAAGTTGAAAATAAATAAAAAGTTCCCTTCTTGGTCAGTCTATTTAGGGACACACACTGTACACTGTACACTGTACATAAGTATAAGTTAGGTAATTAACTATTAATGTACTATTCGCCTTGATAGTTGTACTTAGCACAGATCAGACAAATTCCCGTTCAGAACATAATATTATATGTTATATATTTATTTATTCACTTACCTAAGAGTAAAATGTAAATCCAACAATTGATCATAGTTTCATGTCTATTATATTTTTTTTTAATATGTATATCAAAACTAAAGTACAAAGTATTAATAATAACTAACTATTCTAAATTTTTGTGAAAGAAAAACATCGAATTTCGATAACGTTGTTATTTAACTTGTTGACCTCGCGAGTTTAGTGCCAAATTTAAAAGCCGCGAATAAATAATATTCAATTACTCATCTCATCGGATTTAGCGCCGAATTCAGAAATCAGTATTGAGTATTGACTTTAACCTTCCAAGACTTTACAGCGGATCAGACAACCATAAGCATCTTTTCAAAAGTTTTTAGCTTCTTTACATGATCGTGCTTAGGAGTTCACGTTCACAATCAAAAAATTTGATTAAGTAAACTCTACGTTAAATCACTCTTATCAATTTTTATTTAAAATAATAAATTAATAGTTAAAAAATCGGATTGTAACAATATTCGAAACAGTCACGTATGCAACACGTCTTGTAGCAGAAGATAGGTTTTTAAGAAACCTCATGTTCAATAAAAAAATACGAAAATGACCATGTTTTTCTCCTCCCATGAGCGCATAATTTGGAAAATTGCTGCAGTATTGAAGTTGAGAAAAAACCAGTTATTAGTTCCCAAAATATTTTTTAAATTCCCATAATAAACACATCATCGATTAATTATTGTTATCCAATAAGAATGCACGAATCTATACATCTCGATAATTAATTATATATTTCACACTTATACAGCGTGTCCCCGGATTGACCTAACTTCTAACTAATATACATAGGTATAATCGATCGAAAATTTTTGAATCTCGTGTTGATATTTGGGAATGCCCCCCTGCTTGGTCAGAGACGCATTTCATGCAGATTTTTAGTTTCAAAAAATTTTCTGTTTTTAGTTAAAGTGATATGACAAAATATTAATAATAAAAAAGTTGTTCATACTATGAAATTTATAAAATACTTAAAGAATCTTTACAAAATTTTCTGTGCAATGGTGATTATCTGAATATGTATGATCGGCCACCGTTTTGTTTGCCAAGAGGTAGCGAGAACTTGTACTAAACGATAGAATACAAAATTTTTAACAATTCAGACTGAAATGAGTGATAAAACTAATCGCTTGCCACTCCTGTATTAACTTTTGGAAGTGGCTCGAGAAGGATGGTTTCGGTTTTCCGCTTATAACTAGTAAACTACGTAATTTATATTAAAAGTGCTTTTCTATAAATAAACTACATTAAATTTTGTACAAATTATGGCTCTTATGTTTTTGTCTTCAGATTAACAGTTTAGGCGCTACACCGCGTTAAAGTTTGATAATTGATAACAATTCCAAAATCGGCCAAGAAACTTTTAGATTTTTGTCGTAAAATGAATAGTTTAGGTGCTAAAGCCCGTTGAGTCAGAGTGCAGATATAGGTACTAAAACAGAAAATTTTTGACATTGACGATATAGGCTGAAAGAACTTAGGTAGCAAAGTTAGTAATAAAGCCGGCCGTGTAACATTTCTAAGTGGTAGCATTATCTTGTGAGCAACTCCAGAAATACTCCTAGAAGACAGAAAGACTTTCTTCTTTCAGTTTTTCGCTTATACCTTCAAAACTACACACTTATTAAGAAAATCAAATATATAAAAGTAAACTACATTAAATTTCCTACACATTATATTAGGAAGATTTATTCCTCAGACAAACTATTTAGGCGCTAGAAGAGTTGAAATTTGAAAAAATTCCAAAATCGTCTCAAAAAAACTGTTTGTTTGTTTATAGCTTATAACACGAAAACTACACACTTTCAGAAAAAAGTGTATCTATAGAAAAATAAAGCACATTAAATTTTCTACATATTATATTCAAAAGGTTTTTTTCTAAAACAAATTGTTTAAGCACTAGAACGCGTTAAAATTTAAAAATTTTTTAAAATCGCCCCCAAAAGAACTGTTTGTTTGTTTATAGCTTATAACGCAAAAACTACACACTTTAAGAAAAAAGTGTATCTATAGAAAACTAAAGTAAATTAAATTTGCTACATATTATACTCAAAAGGTTTATTTCTAAGACAAACGGTTTAGGCACTAGAGCGCGTTAGAATTTGAAAAATTTCCAAAATCGCCCCAAAAATTGTTGTGCTGTTTATCGCTTATAACTCGAAAACTACGCACTTTTAGAAAAAGGTATATAATATATGAAAAAATAAAGCAAATTAAATTTTCTACACATTATATTTGTAAGGTTTATTCCTAAGACAAACTGTTAAAGCACCAGAGCGCGTTAAAATGTGAAAAAATTCCAAAATCACCCCAAAAACTGTTTTTTTTATCGCTTATAACTCGAAAACTACGCACTTTTAGAAAAAAGCGCATCCATGAAAAAATAAAGTAAATTAAATTTCCTACACATTATAATATAATAATAATAATAATTCATTTATTTACACAGTCGTAAACCACAAGGACCAAGTTCAGATGGTGGGACCGAGTAGGTTTATTCCTAAGACTAACTGTTGAGGCACTAGAGTGCGTTGAAATTGGAAAAACTTCCAAAATCTCCTCAAAAAACTGTTTTTTGTTATAGCTTTGAAATCGAAAAGAATTCGGCGAAACGAATTGTTAAAAAATATTGCATTGTATCGGTATCGCTTAGCAAAAGTCCACGCTCACACGCTCTGCGTTTCGGACTATTATATAAGGTACCTATACTACTTACAATAGACCAGGCGCCAAATGTAGTTGAGTATGCAAAAATAGAGGAGCGCGAAATTTTTACGGATTCGTGTACCTGGGACTCTAAGCTACATAAAAGTGCATGTTGCCAGCAAAATCTATGGTTCCTTTGTTTTTTATTCCCACTTTTGTTTAGCGCCTAATTGTGTAGATGCAAAGGACCTAATATTTCTGTAACGGTTCTATCAATACCTTGGATACTTTTCATGCAAGTAGACAGACGTATTTACAAAATTTATGACCTCTTGTTCGATTTCGTTATCTGCCATGGGTTAGGCGGAAAACAATAGTTTTCATGTGCTACATATTATAACCTGCATCAAATATATATGTATATTTTAACAATAAAGCTCATATATAAGATAGGGCAAGTTTTCGATGGACATGTATAGAGATGAAGTTGTAGAAGGAAAAAATTGTCTATGAGTGTGCTAAATTAAATTTGTTTATTTAAACAATTTAACTCCCCCTAGCACATCCCACGCATGGTGTTTTACGTAATATAACTCGGAAACTATGGCTCCAAAAAACCTCATAATCATTCTTGTTGGAAACTTTGTATGCTATATTTCTATACTGAAGTATATTTGGCTTCTGATGCACCTTTTCCTAGATAATAGTCAAAAACCAATTTAGGGGTTCTTTGTTAAATTTAAAGACAGTTTCATCCACGATTCAGAAGAAAACTTTTTTGCAATCGTTTCCAATGCTTTAAGAAATGGGAGAGTAGGTAGAAGAGAGGAACGAAGATGTTTAAGTTTGCAAAATATGAAGACCCCGTTATTTCAACGAATATGAGTTTGGGAGGTACCAAATTTCAATATTTTCGATGTTGCCAAACACTCTAATGATCTAAACATTCTTTATACTATAGGTATAGGTAATTGCTAAGTTATTAAAGAAAATGGAATATCAGGTAACAGCCTCTGCAAGTCCGCATCTATCGCAACAGTTAGTGCATCTAAAATATAGCGCGTGCTAGTGGGTAAGGGAAAGAAATAAGGTACCACAATAGCTACTGGCAACATGTATTTTTACGTTCCTCTAGGGTTTAAGGTATAAGTATAGGTGTTCTTATATTTTGAAAACTCAAATATCTTCGTTCTTCTCTCCTACCTACTCGCCCATTCCTTAAGGCATCGGAAACGATTGTAAAAAAGTTTTCCTCTGAATCGTAGATGGAACTGCCTTTAAATTCAACAAAGAACCCCTAAATTGGCTTTTGACTATTATGTAGGAAGAGGTGCATCGAAAGCCAATAATAATTCAGTATAAAAATATAGTATACAAAGTTTCCAACAAGAATGATTATGAGGTTTTTTCTGTGCGAGCCATAGTTTCCGAGTTATACGTTAAACACCATGTGTGGGATGTAGGAGGGGTAGTTAAATTGTTTAAATAAAGAAATTTAATTTAGCAGACTCATAGACAATTTCTCCCCTCTACAACTTCATCTCTATACATGTTCATCGAAAACCGACCCTATTCTTAGATATGAGCTTTATTGTTAAAATATACATATATATATGATGCAGGTTATAATATGTAGCACATGAAAACTATTGTTTTCCGCCTAAACCATGGTAGATAACGAAATCGAACAGAAGGTCATAAATTTTGTAAATACGTCTGTCTACTTGCATGAAAAGTATCCAAGGTATTGATAGAACCGTTAAAGAAATATTAGGTCCTTTGCATCTACACAATTAGGCGCTAAACAAAAGTGGGAATAAAAAACGAAGGAACCATAGATTTTGCTGGCAACATGCACTTTTATGTAGCTTAGAGTCCCAGGTACACGAATCCGTAAAAATTTCGCGCTCCTCTATTTTTGCATACTCAACTAGTACATTTGGCGCCTGGTCTACAATATACAATAAAATAAAATCAGAAAAAAATAGAATTTCTCTACCGACTGTCTCACTCAATAACGTGAAAAAAGCCGTTTTTCCAATTTTGATGTTATTAGATATCGAAGTCTTCATATCAAACGCCGTTTGTTATCATTCTTTTAAATTAAAAATTGCAATTTGCTACATTGATTTATTTATAAATTTCTATTATTAATCAAATACAAATAATAAAAGACTTTCGCATAAAACCAGAAATTAGCGAAATAGAGTTTTAAAAACACCTTGTATGTTTGTAGTTTTATTATAAAATATTGTATATTACAAATTATTTGATTTTAAATTCATTGGGTGCACCAATTCGAATTTCAACTATTTTGCGTTAAAACCACACATTTTCTAATCACATCTCGATAACAACACACCTGCCCTTTCATCTCGCAAGACGCAGACGCAATTTATACTTTTATACACAGTTAGTCGGTAATAGTTTGTTAATGAACATGTCCGCGGTTTTTACATGTTTAAATAAAATATTTCAAAATCCCCCTTCATCCTCGTTTAAGGGAGCCAAGATTTCGATTAGTGAAGGAATTAGTATAGGTACGTATTCGTTTATTAAATTATTGTTCATTACTTATGATATTTTAGTAGTTTGTTCTTGTATAAATTAATGTATAACATGATAACATCTTTTTTTTATTTTATAACTTTTTGTTATGATAACTAATAATAATAGGCTTTACAATTACCCTTTGAAATAAAATTTATATCAATTTACAAAAATTTAGGTAACATTCAAATTGTCGGAAATTACTGATACGCCAATGAGATTAAAATATTTTTCTACGTTTCTGATCATAAAATTCAATTTTAGTTACTTATTAACATTGCAATTTTCAATTTTACATAATATTATGTGACCTACCGACAAATTGAAATTTACCACGCACGTATACCTTGGCAAATCGAGTTGAGGTGGTTTGGTGCCACCCTAAAAGTGGATTTTTCAATTTTGAAAACTTCTAGTTAATCAAGAGCTAATACACTAATAGGTAATAATCCTCGTTAGCTCGTTACTATGTAATATTTGGATACTTCATGTATTTTCATTAACTTATTACAGATTGTGGGAGACAAGTACAAGAAAACGTACCAGATTTCCTTCAATTACAAGCTTATTGTTGGATGGAAGCTCTAGTTTACAATAATAAAAGCGCAACTACAAAGTACAAACAAAAAGGTAAGTCCTCAAAATTGGGGCTAAATATTTATTTTCTTTACGCTTGGACACATTCGGTAATCGGACAATCGTAAAATTTCTTGCCGTGGTCTAGCAGTTTTGAAAAAACGGAGTCATATCTTTCTCGTGCTTCTCATATTTTCGAATTTTTGGGAATTTGGAATTTGGAATTTTTTGTAACTAATGTTACATACGTGACTGTACTCTTGTTAGACAACAGGACAAGCTCTATTCATTTTTCTTTTTAACCCTCATGGTACCATACAAATTTACAACTCACCTATCAGCACAGCACCCGACAAGCATCGTCACAGCACCGCCGAGTGGTCAACTCGACGGTCGTGCGTGCGTTCATCTAACGCCTCAGCACGGGATCAGCACCACCGCAGTACCGGCACACTCACATCTTTATTGCAGTTGCATTTTGTTTGTAGAAGTAGGTATAGATTCGTGTGCATAGAATATGTTCCGGTTTTCAAATTTAGAACTAGCTATGATTGCTCTATCATTAGACGAAGAAGGGAATGATAAACGCCAAAAAAGAAGATATTGGATAATTAAGAATTACAATGCTATAATATTAGTATAAATAAAAAAATAAAGTTATTCTCGGCCTATTCTACTCAAAAAGTAGTAAAGAGAAATTATAATAACAAATAAACGTGCATTCATTGAAAAACTTGGCCCCTGGAAAGCTTTTAATAAAAACAATCGTTTCCGACAATCTAATAAGTTTATAATTAAACAGAAATGATAGGCAGCATTATAATGATAAGTTAATGTACTATACGCAATTTCAATTAAAAATTTCAATAATTCAACGAATTATGAGAAAAACAAGATTTAAAAACTAGCTTTTCTTTAATAAACTTTACAATTAACTTCTTTTGTTTTAATAATTATGATCGGAAGTTAGAGGACAGTGATACGAATCGAATGATGTATCACAAGTTATTTTTTGCTTAAAAATAAAGTTTTAAAGAGAAAAAAACGATTTGATGTGCCTATCGACACCCCTTAAGAGCAATGGTCACGTTCTTCAAAGTTTCTCCTGCGGGGCAACGGGTTGGGACGAGGTAAAAACTTTGCAAAAGGTGGGCTGGCCAAAGGCTCGACAGGACGACGTCAAAGTGCACTTACGTTTATAGTAAAACGCTAGTGTACAGACAAGACGAAAATATTTAAATAAATCGACTAAAATGGTTCTTTTAAAAAAAGTGATTTATTAGCCTTCTAAGGGTCCCATTGGTGTAATACCTGCATTTCGACACCCTTGTCACACGTCACTCAAGTACACGTGGACTAAAGAGCAAAAATATTGGTATTCCGTAATTATTCAAAAATATAGTATTTTAAAAATACTGGATTTTAATTGTTGGTCTTTAATTTGGTAATATTATATTACTTAATATATTATTATGTATTTCTGATCACATATAAAGACAAAAATATAATAAATATAGTAGGTATACTATGTATAATGTATACGTACACCATATTATTGATATTAATTTATAAATTGATATAATTTTATTAATTATTGATCATACGAGACCTACAATTTTATATACAGGGTGATTTATAATAAATTAGGTGTAGGCAATTTTTAGATCTATCCTGCATAATATTTGGAAATATTCTCTTAGTTATTAGGAAATTGGTCGCAAATATGACTGACTTTCGAGAGCGAATATTGTTGTATGTGTAAACTATATTTAAATTTCACAAACAGGCGTTAGTCATTTATAATTTACTCATTACACACAAAAAATTTCAAAACTATAACTTTAATATTAGTCTCTAAATTAACTTTCTTCGTGAGCTCTACATTTACTCTCTACTCATGCGTAAAGACATGTTCCTAAAAATACCAAGAACAAATTGACTAATCTGACTGACTGACTGATTTGAAAGGATAAAAAATTGCAAGTTTTTAAAGAATTAAAAAAGATTAACTAAAAAAAAGTTGCAGCTTATACAGGGTGAGTCTAAAATGGCGGATAAGCTCTTTAGTACGTTATAGAAGGCTGCTATTTGAACTAAAGAAAAATCATAAAAAAAATCTAGCTGCTATATTTTTGTAGTTATTAAAGAAGAAGTAAATTGAGATTTGGCAACATGGTACGGATGTTAATAATCGATGACAGATAAAAACATAGTGACATAAGTCATCATAAGGGTAGTTTCAAAACATCGTTGCCACATACTTTTTTTAACAACTTGATACAGAAATTTCGATATTCAAAATTATTTTAGAGGATAATAAGATGTTATAGGAGCATTTGTTTTTGCCTAATAATTAAAAATCACGTGAATTACTAGAGGAAATGATGAAAAGTTTTAAAATTTGTCAGAATTCGGAGTTGAGTTCTCAACTTAACTTCTTCATTTCTCAACAAATTAGCGGCTAGAAATTTTTTTAGCATTTTTTCTTTACTTCAATTATTATCTCCTACAACGTACTGGAGAGCTTATCCGCCATTTTAGACTCACCCTGTATAATAAAATGAGAGTTTTTGGTTTTATCAGTTTTAGCGATAACGCGTAAATTTAGTTGATGTGTTTTTCTGATTATCTGTCGGTACCGAATTGACCAACTTTGCTAAATTTAAACCAACGATCTAGCTCTTCAGATAAGTGAGATCCCCTTCATGTTACGCAATAAATTTCAATCCTCTTGTATATTATACAGTGGATTGACTTCACAATATAGGTATATATTTAATCAAAAATTTTTAAATCTTGTATAAATATTTTGAAATAACGCCCTGCTTGGTAACAATAATTAAAAATTTATTAACAATAAAAATCTTTATTTATTTATTAAATTGTAGATAAGTATTTCCGATTTTATAATTTTTTTGCAATTTTCTGATCAAAATCAAAAGTCGATAATTTAGCAATTCTCACTCGAGAAAAATTTGCTCGCCAAGAAATATAATATTTTACTTGTGCGCCCCAGGCATCTTGCTCTAACCGATGGGGTCGCCCAGCTTAGCGAGAATACAAAAGCAGGTATAAGATGAAATAGTTCCGCTAGATTCCTTATAGTGGGCGACACATATTTACTACAAAATCTGCAGTTTTACGTGATTTTACTGTTTCGTAGAAAGCTAATTATTTCTAAAATTAAATAAATTGTGGTATAAAATTTTTATTGATGTATAGTTAAGGAACAACTTTACTAAGGCCTGTTGTCACTTTTTTGCAATTTGCTCTAGATTATTAGGAAATTGGTCGCAAATATGGCCGATTTTCGGGGGCTAATATTTTTGTACGTATTACCTCTATTTAAATTTCACAAACAGGCCTTAGTCATTTATAATCTACTCATTACACACAAAAAATTTCAAAACTCTAACTTTAATATTAATCTCACAATTAGCTTTCTTCGTAACCTCTTCATTTACACTACTCATGCGTAGGGACATGGCTCTTAAATTTTAAATGTGTATTTGCAATTCCCAAAATTTGCGCATTATTAAAATTTGCGCCACAAGCCCGGCTCCTGCATATACTCCACCGATTGTAAGTTGCAACTAAGCGAAATGTGCTGTTAAGTGAGTGTACGACATCAGCACGGTATCAGCACATCACAAGCACGTCACCCGCAAAATATTCTTTCGGAGAAATGTCCGGTGGTTGAGGCGTTGAGGTGCCTTGTCGGTGCTGTGTCGATGCTGTTAGGTGGGCGCGCTTACATTTAAATACAGGTAAAGAAATAAAATTTGCCGGTGACGATCAGTCGGCGTTCCTATGATGTGCTGATAGGTGAGTTACGACCTTTATACCTAATACCGCACGGGGTACCCGGGTATAGGTTGTTCGAAATTAAGTGGGCTCAGAGCTTAAAGAAGTCAACAACTTAAAATGACGTTCATTGTGAACGTAATTTGAATATACAATGGGTAGTTTTAAGAATCTCTTTACCACTCTCTTTTGTGACACCAAGATACCTTCGATAATAAACAAATTTTTACCTGGTTTTAACCTTTTGTTTGCATCTACATTTACTGTAGATATTTGTTTTCTACGATTTTTTCCTTATTTTTGGCCTTTGAATAACTTACCTACCTACTTAAAATACCTGAAAACAATATACTAAAATCTTAAACTTTAGGATTTTGAAGGATTATTAGGAACTTATTAGAAGTAAAACCATAGTGGGTGTATATATAGGGGTGGAAAATAGACAAGATATTTTATTCGGAAAGTAGTTGCTCAGCTACCACTAGGTTTGTGTGTTACTTCCAGTGTTTTATTTACGTATAATAGTGCTAAAAAGTTGTTAAATTTTCTGTTATTATTCTCGTTTTTTTAATTTATTGTTATATTTCATTTCGATATTTGAAAATGAATGTGTGGAGACCTTGGGATAATCAAGCTTCCCAAATAGAAGTAAACCAAGGAGGCGATCTAATATATGAAAACGGTGGTAATGATAGAGCCGAAGAAGATGATGAGTTTATCGACGTTGATGATAGTGCCGCGGAAGACGTTCCAACGTGCCGAACGAAGAAACAGTTATCACAAGATGCAAAAACTGTTGTTCTTAATGTATTTAATAGTAAGTTAATTCGAATTAGTTATTGGTAAGATTATTAATATTTGTGTTTCCATCAGATTTATTAAGAAGCCAAACTTTTAGCTCGGCATTTTCAAAAACTTTAGAATTAACGCAGACTAAACGTACAACTTTACAGAGGTTGATTAAAAAAGGTGCGCTTGAACGGAAAATAAGGAAAGACGCTGGCAAGTTTAGAGCTTTAAGTTTAGTGGAAGATGCAGATCTCATAAGAAGAAAAATTTACGAAATGTACAGCGACAAAAATGTGCCGACCATACAAACTCTAAGTCAAAAATTAATTGATGACGAAACAGGAATCACATGTTCCAGAAACACCTTGTGGAGGTTTTTAAAGCGCATTGGCTTTAAATTCAAGAAAATTGATAAAAGGATGGTTATTATGGAAAGCCGAAGGCTGTGCATATGGCGCCAAGATTATTTAAGGCAAATAAGGCAGTTTCGAGTTCAGAATCGGGAAATTTTCTTTTTGGATGAGACTTGGTTTGACACGCATGACACGGTAAAATGTGGATGGGTGGATAAAAAATGTAAACTGGACGTGCCTCACAATCGGGGTCAAAGAGTCACAATATTACATTGCGGATCTGAAAACGGATGGGTTGAAGGTGCATTTTTTTTATCTGCAAAAAATGTTAAAAGTTGTAGTTTAGATGCTCATGACGACATGTCGGCAGCATTATTTGAAGAATGGTTCCAAAATACGCTTCTCCCGAAACTGCCACAACGAAGCGTAATTGTTTTAGACAACGCGTCATACCATTCGCGGCAAATTGACAAAAAGCCCAATAACACCAACCGCAAAAGTGACATTAAGGACTTTCTGACAAAACATGATTTATTTTTTGAAGAAAGCTATACAAAAAAAATGTTGTTGGAAGTAGTGAATACCACGGACTTTTCTGTAAAATATGCCATTGATGAAATGGCAAAAAACTCCGGGCACACAGTTCTTAGGTTGCCCCCATATTATTGCGTTTTTAACCCTATTGAGTTAATCTGGGGGCAACTAAAAGGGCGAATAAGGCGCAATAATAAGTTTCCTCGCCTTAATGAGAAAATTATCGAATTAATTAGATCAGAAATAGCGAAAGTGAGTGTCGCGGATTGGAAAAAATCTGTCCGCCATACGACGGACATAGAGGACAAATATCTAACGATAAATGTTGATGATATTATTATTAATATAAATATTGACGGTAGTAGCGATGAAGATTTTAGTTGTTAATAACAAAATTTATTAAATTTATACTGCGAATTTTTCTTTAATTTCTGGCGTATATCTTATACCTGTTTATTCCCTAAAATTTTTAAGCACTCTGTCCATTGTAGTTGAAATTGTAAACCGTATGCAAACAAGAGGTTAAAACCAGGTAAAAATTTGTTTATTATCGAAGGTATCTTGGTGTCACAAAAGAGAGTGGTAAAAAGATTCTTAAAACTACCCATTGTATATTCAAATTACGTTCACAATGAACGTCATTTTAAGTTGTTGACTTCTTTAAGCTCTGAGCCCATTTAATTTCGAATGAAGTATACCCTGCATGTTTTATATTATGGAGAATGAGTAGTAATACAGCTAATTAGTTTATATTTGGGCGATATTAATTATTATTGCAACTTGCAAATGTATTATTTTTTTAATTATTATTTAAAAAAAATGAAAATAACAATTTTTGTTGTCAAATTGGAGCGGTTTTGTGAAGACATGGCGTCGTCGGCATTTACAACGGAGTTTATGTTATATTACACTGCAATATTTTTACAAATAAACCCTGTGTCGGCACGTGCTTTATTTCGACAGTGCCCAGAAGACAATTGTTAGTTTCCCACGTCTTTTTACCTAATCCAAAATTTATTTATAACCAGCAAATGACTATTTGCGTCTCAAAAGTAAAGCTGTTTTGTGAAGATAACATGCGCTTTCTGTGGGCATAGCGTCGTGGACATTTACAACAGGGTTTATTTTTATTTTGTACTGCAACATCTTTCCAAATAATCCGTGTCCAGAATCATAGAAATAATTTTTGTTGAAAATCACCCTATTAGCTGCCTTCAAAATCAAATCAACGTAGAGAAATTTTAAAAGATTTAGGAAAAACTCTTTGTATGCCATCCATACTAGATCGAAGTATATAGGATCTATACTAACTAAACTAGGGATTAGAGATTAAGGATTATGAACTAGGGAACTAAAGGATTAATTATTCAATTTTATTTTGATAAAAATTGCATTGTTATCATTTCTTGGCGTCAAAGTAAGCATTACAAAACCACAGCCACAAATAAACGTTCAAAAACGGGATAAAACTGAACGACTGAGGGTAATTGGTTGTTGCATAACTTGGAAGAATGGTGAAAAGATGCTAAACAGGAAAACGAGGAAGAGTTGAGAGAGTAGTAAAAATTTTGTCTGTGATGGGCATATCTCACCGACTTCCATTAGATCTAACGATTGTGCAAGTACAAAAGTTCATCACTAACTTTTTTGTGATTTCTAATTAGTAATAATTATTGTT
Source organism: Malthinus flaveolus (assembly GCA_950108345.1). Classification (NCBI taxonomy): domain Eukaryota; kingdom Metazoa; phylum Arthropoda; class Insecta; order Coleoptera; family Cantharidae; genus Malthinus; species Malthinus flaveolus. Next base: position 82,243,087 of record OX467285.1, on the reverse strand, counting down.
TATAATAATAATAATTATTTATAATATAAAAATGTGTAATATAAATGGATAATTCGAATACTTCTACTTTTAATTGATTGATTCCCCATGAAATACAAGCAAATAACAGCGAGGTACCCGGGTACCCCATGCGGTAGGTTTAAGGTGTAAGTTATTAAATTACAAAAATATCCCATCTCACTTAATTTTTTTGTGCCCCTCTAATATTTTCGTATAAAGAATTAAATTTTACAGGATGTCAAAGAGTCTCAATAATATTCCTTTAAAATAAAAAAAGTTATAGGCTTTTAAACTCAAAAAAGTACCCGGGTACCCCGTACGGTAGCTTTAGGGTTAATATGAAAATTATAAAATTTTATAGTGGCGCAGTTTTGAAGAAAATAGCTCTAAATCTAAATTATCAAGCGAGTTTCGGAATTAGCTTATAGTAATTTTGAAATGAATGTAACAAGTCTAGTCGCGTGTTCTATTTAGGGAATTGTTATTGAAAGAAAGTAGTTATCCTACTTGAGTAGCGCAGTACGGCTTTAAATGAGGGGGCATTGTTGCTTTTTAACCTTTTTTTTATTTTTTGCAGTAGCTTGCAGGTAGGGTGATTTATTTAGGGGATTGTTATTGTAATACCCACAGTGCCACACATGCCTCCACAATTTTCAGATTTCTAGGTCTTAATAATAATAAAATAAATACATGTTTCTGTACGCTGTACGCTGGTTGCGTGATTTGTTTAGGGAGCTACTAACTCCTACTTGCCTTTAATTATAGCCTGTCAGTTTTCAAAATTTTGAGTTTCGTGGTTAATCCATAAAAAATATCTTAGCGGTGGAGTGGTTAAACCCTTTTGGCATTGTTACACCCCAGACTCATTAAATGCTATTGGCGTGCGTAGATTTAAAATTTAGTGGCGGTTTTTGGAGTCGCGGAATTCTACTGATTTTCCTAGTACTATCTAAGACGGAGAGGCGACTAACTTGAAAGTTCGCCGTAAAAATTTCTTCACATTTTTGGACAAGAAGTAGGTAGTAGTCTTTCTGATTTGTTCTTGACCGTTTTCATATTTTTCGGATCATTAGGTTTTAACGGTTTCGTTTTGCCGTACTATTCAGGCGCATTCTGTATCATAAATAGCGGAAAACTTTGACGTTAAAATGACATTCTATCCTTTTTAAATAAAAAGGCTATAAATAGCTGTGACAGAACGAGATAAAACGTCATTTTAACGTCAAAGTTTCCCGCTATCATTAAAGTTTATGATTATGATACTTGATTATGATTCTTTATTTAATTTAGTTTTACGGCTTCTTCTTTAACAGTTCAAATCAAAATTTATTATAATTTGTGAAGTGTTCTAACATCTGGTTTGTCTTAAGATGGTCTCCATTATATTAGAAAGACCGAAATACGATACTTCGAAATAAACTGACGTTTTTTCCTTTGGAAGGATTTGAGTTTGAATTGGGTCAGGCTTCAAGTTCTACAATTTTCAAATTGATCGGATTAACCCAATTTTCGAGAATAACGGTTTTTTTTTTATCATTATCTAATTTTGTTGCAGATATTCTTATCGATATTCTACGGAGAACTACTCATAAGCGATGGTGCATAATTCAGGGGACGTATGCAACGTAGTTACTTCCAACCTGGTGAGTGTAAAATTAACGGCAGCATAATCAGCATTAACTTGGGGACGGCTCTAGAAGGGTGGGTTTTTGCTATTTTTCAGTTTCTTGCTTATAACTTCAAAACTACACACTTTTTGAGAAAAATAAAAGTATGTAAAAGTAAACTAAATAAAATTTTCTACCAACTATATCCGAAAGATTTTTTGTTCAGATGAACGGCTTAGGCTCTAGAGTGCGTTAAAATGTGACAAAAATTTCAAAAAAAAACTTTTTTTAGTTTATATCGCTTATAATAACACGAATACGGCGCACTTCTAGTAAACAGTATTTCTATACAAAAATGATAACACACCTGCACGTTTCATCTAGCACGACGCAAGACGCAATTTATTCACCATTATTTAGTAGTTAGTTGGTAATAGTAGAGTAATTTGTTCTTGAGCGCATCGGTGGTTTTTACGTGTTTAAATATAATTATCCAAATCCACTCTCCACTCTTATTTAAGGGCGCTCAGATTTCAAATTGTGAAAGAGTTAGTAGGTACGCAATTAATTATTTATTGTAGTATTTATCAATTACTTAAAATGTTTTAGTAGTTTTATCTTGTAACACATCTTATTGCAATTAAAATTTTAGTTTATAATTTTTCTGTTGTTTTCGATTCATAGCAGTACTTATAATTAATAATAAGCGGCTTTAAAATTACCCTTTAAAAATAAATTTAACCATCAAGTGATACAATTTCGCTTTCTTTCTATTAAAAAAAATTTTAGGCCAATTCAAATTGTTATAGGGAATTACGGTTACGCCAATATGACTATAAAATTCAAATTAGTACTTTTACCACTTTCAATTTTAATTGCAGATTAATACATTCGCTCTACTGACAAATCGGGTTTCAACGCACACGTACATAATACGAGTCGAGTCGAGGGGATTAATTTGTGAGTGATTCCCTAAAAGTGAATTTTTTAATTAAGGAAACTTTTGTATAGTAAATCAAGAGCTAAATACCCTAATAATAATGATCGTTCTTGCAATATTTGGATTAATTTTTTTTTCATTAAATTATTTCAGATTATGGAAGACACGTTAGTGCAAGAAAACGTATCAGATTTCCATCAATTAAAAGGGCATGTTGCTGGATTGAAGTTACAGCTTATTGAATTCCAACTACAAACGAAAGAGGTAGGTCCTCAAAATTGGGGCTAAATATTTATTTTCTTTACGTTTATACAGGGTGAACCAGAACACCCGTATCAGGCTTTTTTTTCAAGAACGGTTAGTCGTAGAGAGTTGGGTCAAAAAATTTTATAGCAAAAGCCATAATAAAGAATAGAATGGTGATATTTTTATTTCGGGGAGAGGTCGGCATGTCAAAGAGTTTGATGCACAATGTCGAGAACTCCATAATTTTAAATAGCACTATAGGGCAAAAGTGATATCATTGGAAAGATCTCAAAAAAATAAGTAAGTTTTGTAGAAAAAAAATTTTTATTATTGCCACCCCTTTCGAGTAATATTTGATTGAAGTTAATAAACTCAAATTTAACATGGCTAACTTTATTTAAAAACGGACATTTAAAATCTTAGTTCACAATGTTATAATTATTAACAATCAATTGTTTTATCATTTGATTGTAAAATCATATTTGCTTGATAAGCGTTTGAGCATAAGATTAAAGTTGAAATTTCGTTTATTTATAATAAAATCTATGAGGCTGCAGCTTGAGAATAAGTACTCTAACAGAAAATCTCCCAAAATAAAAGTTGTAGAGGATCAAATTCTGCGTTCATACGTACCAAAATTTTTTAATTCGGTCAAGTATGCCTCTACACCTAATAATTATATTTAATAATTGAAGGAGTAGTAGATAAAAGTGTTACAATCGCATTTTGAAAAAAACGCGGATTTTGTAGCCCAGTCAAATTAGCCAAATTGAGGGAAAATAATCGAGCTTTGAAAATTTGTATTAGATTTTATTATTCTTTGTAAAATAAGTTGGCCATGTTAAATTAGAGTTTATTAACTTCAATCAAATATTACTCAAAAGGGGTGGGAGTAATAAAATTTTTTTCTCTACAAAACTTACTTATTTTTTTGAGATCTTTTCAACGATACCACTTTTGCCCTTTTGCCATTTAAAATTATGGAGTTCTCGACATTGTGTATCAAACTCTTCGGCATGCCGGCCTCTCCCCGGAATAAAAATATCACCATTCCATTCTTTATTAGGGCTTTTGCTATAAATTTTTTTGACCCAACTCTCTACGACTAACCGTTCTTGAAAAAAAAACCTGATACGGGTGGTCTGGTTCACCCTGTATACATTCAGCAATCGAACAATATCGTAAACGTTCTTGCGTGGTCGAGCAGTTTGGAAGAAAACTCATATCTTTCTCATGTTTCTCATATTTTCGAATTTTTTGGGGTCGTATGTAATTAATAGGGGGTTGTACTTGTTGGACAACCTCCATACATCTTTTTTGGTATTCTGCGAATTTTTAAATTTTATAGTGGTGTAGTTTTGGAGAAAATAACAAATAACTTGAAATTAATTATTATGCGAGTTTCGAGTTATTTAACTTTTGGTAATTTTTAAAAAACGAGGGTCATCCTACTTGCATTTTCTTACAGCTTAAACTCTTTAGTTGCCTGGTTACCCTTTCAAGTCAAATTAGACGAATTGAGGGGGAAAATCCAAGAGTTTTGAAACTGGGTATGATTGTTCGTTGGGACCTGTAGCCTATAGAAGGACATACTAAAAGTCCTCGAGGGCGGGGACGTAACTATGAATTCTACGAAAAATTTATCTCAATACAAAATTAAAGTACACAAAATTTTCTACAAGATTGATCCTATTCATTTTCTTCGTGCTGAGCAAAACCGTAGAGGTACGACAAAGGCCTCAGTTGACATTAATTTCAGCGACGATTTGGCAAGAATCCATAAAAATATCTAAGCGGTGCGTTTGAGATCCTTGGTCTTGTTAGCCCTCAATTTCTTAGATGCTTATAAGTGTATATAAGTTTCAAATTTGGCGGTTTAGACCCGCGGACTTCGCTAATCCTACTAATAATTCAAATCGAATTTAAAGACTCGAATAATAACTTTTAAGACAACATATAGTGATCTTCTAGATTTGATTACTCTCTTTTTGATATTTTTCGATTCATTCGATTTTGTTTAATGCGCCGTTTTAGGAACCGCGTAATTCCACGGATTTCGTAATTCGATCGTCGAGTTCGTAGTAGAATAACTTTCAATCAATGGGTGTTAATAACACAACGACTTATAGGGTAGCGGGCAGACCCTTTAAATGTGCACGTTTCTTTTTCTGAAGTAGAATTATATGGCATCTTTACTATCTTATTAAAGAACCTCAAATGCCCTAGAATCTCTGCTTACGGCATTTTCCCGTGAAACCGACAAAAGTTATGAGCCTTCGACCCTGAAATATACAGAGCTTAAAAACCATGATCACTTTTGGCAGTATTAGTTTGTTTTTTAGAAATGTCGAGACAAAATGTGGAAAGTTTCAACTATAAACACCCTCAACTTTTGATTTCAAGATATGGAATTTAGTTTCTTGGCAACATATACGAGTACCTGAATTAGAGTTTTGACGGTTTTACTAGTAGTTTATTGCAACGTCGTGTTGACGGCGAATAACATTCACCTGGCCACTCCAATATTTTTCAAAGTTGATGACGAGAAGTATTAGTCCCTTACCTTTGATTTCGTACATCGTACGTTTTCAAATTTTTTGATTAATTAGATTTTGTTTTACGCGTTATTTTAGCGACCGGAGAACTCCTCGGTTTTACTAATTCTAATGCTTTATTTACTCCTAGAAAAAGCGATAAATGTGTTTAATTTTCCAAAGCTTAAATTTCGCACGTAAATATTTTTACCTACCTTAGTACCTAATTTGAATGCTTTAAGTGTATGCGTTTAGATGTGATTGGCGTATATCACAGCTCATACACAGATAATTTAAAACTTGTAGGAACAGGTAGATTGCTTATGCTTATATTATTTGTAGATTTGTTACAATTATTATTGTAGGGTTTGTGTTACAGGGCTCAGGTTACGGTGGTTACAAGTATGTTGCCAATTTGGTTAAACATGCATTACCATGTAAACTTTTCTGTGATCTTTTCACTATTGCTTTTCACTTTTCTGCACTTTTCTCTCACTTTTCTCACACTGCACTTTTCAACTATTGCAGATAGTTGATAGTCTGACTCGTATGATGCGTATGTAAATTAAAGCAGCGAACAGTAGATAGGTCAGCATACTATTTTCTAATCAAATTTTTACGCCTGAGAGATAGGCAACCCAACAAGCGATAATATTAAAGTTTGGATTTTTGTGCCTTGATAGATGATAGATACCCGTTATGTACATTGTCTCAGCGTGGTCGTCGTTTAGTTGGAAAAACAGAAAAATTATCATTGTAAATGTTCAGAGTTATCTCAAGGCACGTACTATATATTGTATTAGCAGATAAACAGTTGTTGGGTGTGCTATTCCTAGGCCAGTCAGTAGAGCTCCAAAAAACAGTTCTATGATGCAGTAAATGGGGTAGAAGCTTTTATTTTTTTAAATTGTTTATATGGGTGTAAACATGTAAAAAACAAAAATGCTAACACCGGCGACCTCGGGAGACTTTTTGGCAGCCAAAAAACCCCAAAATTTTAGGACTTGCTTTGTTTTTTCGCCTATAACTTCTAAATGGAACACGCTTACTAAGTGTCACAATTTCGAACTATCTGTTTTTTAAATTTCTTTGCAATATGTCTAGACGAGACCTAACACCATTTTTACTTTCATAAATCTTTAATTACATCCTTTATTCAACTTTATACAGTGCCACATTATTTATCAGTCGATAAGTTTAGTGGCTGACTCCTTTATAAGACTTACGCGTCTTACTCCGGAGTTTATCCATAACCAGAATTCGACCCTTCTCCGCGCTATATCTCGAAAAGGGTTACAATTATGAAAAAAATGTGTATAACCAATCTTGTAGCTAATAATGTTTTCTATAATTTTTATAAAAACCTTCATCAAAGTACGATCTATAGAAGGCGAGTTATTTGCCAAAAACAATTTTTGTAGCCTTTGACCTTGAATATCTCAAATTGCTCCGCCAAAATTTTTCTGATTTTGTGATGTACTTATTTGGAACATCTTAATGTACGTGTAAACCAATATCCAGCTTCGTAGGAATTATTCTGACCAAAAATCCTTATTCGACTAGACTATTTTCTTACTATACCAACTGCCGGACATCAGAGTATTGCCAATTTGGGAGAGGTATGCTTGACCGAATTTAAAAATTTTAATACACATGAACGCAGAATTAGATGCTCTACCACTTTTATTTAATGAGTTTTTCTGTTAAAGTACTAATTTCTAAACAGCAGACTCATATATAATGCAATATGTCAGTTTTTGAAAAAGTTGAGAAAAATCGTCGTTTTTTGACCGCGGTTGGCGACCATACCGCTTGACCAAATTATTAAGTGTTGGTACTCATTCGACGCAGAGTTTAATGCTGTTTAATTTGTTATATAAATACTTTTTCGTGAAGATGTTCCATTTAGGAGTTATAGGCGAAAAAACAAAGCAAGTCCTAAAATTTTGGGGTTTTTTGGCTGCCAAAAAGTCTCCCGAGGTCGCCGGTGTTAGCATTTTTGTTTTTTACATGTTTACACCCATATAAACAATTTAAAAAAATAAAAGCTTCTACCCCATTTATTGCATCATAGAAACCCTCTATTGACTGGCCTGGGTTTTAATTCTTACATTTTATTACAGGCTTTTTGATTTCTATTGATAATTCAACGTTGTGCTTATGGGTGATTTTACTTATATTGGAGCACTTCAGTATTTTGGAGCTACTTTAGTTAAATTTTATATTCTCCAGTATCTGGATTTTACTTACCACACCTATGGATTTTTTAAGATTATGGTATAAACTTTTTATCGAGATTTCAAAATTGTGGTTTTGGATTTGGAATGTTTTCAAGTGTCGTAGTTGTGGAAATTCGATTTAGCTTTCTGGTATGGTGACAAATGATTACAGTGTAGAAATTTGAATGCTATCAGTATTGCTGCAGCTTCGTTTATCCTTGTTTTGTTGAAACCTCTGAAAACTACTATCAATCAATACGATCGTCGTGATTAAATGAGAAAACAGCATGCTTTGGTTCGATGTAAGTTCACGTAGATTCTAAGATCTTTATTTCGAAAGTAATCTATCGTTGAACAAGTAACTTTGAAAATGAAAGTTTAAGTCGTAACGTGTTATAAAATTTTGTTTAACTGGTGTGATTGTATAAAAATGATGAAGCGTGGTTTAAGGTTAACCTGACGTCATTAGAGCAGGACACAGGCAAAATTAGTGCAAAAGAGCAGGACGAATAAACGCTTTAAATTTGCTCTTTCTATTCCGAGCAGACATATAAACGAGCCTATTGTGTGTGTGTCACTATCAATGAAACAGGACAGATTAACCCGGAACAAGAGTTTATACAACTGGCTCTTAGTGCTATTATACAGAGAGATCAAAATAAGACGTTATCGATGGGACCTGGGAACGTTTCTAATGACAACGATTGGAGAAGGGTAGTAATAATTTCGAATTATGTTTCCTTTTTACGTTTAAACTTATCTTTATTCAACTTGGACAGAATTACATAGTAATAATCTTTAGACAATGATGATAATATGCGTCTCTAATTAACATAGTCCTAAAACGACATGTACCTACCATAGGGCCCTCAATTTTTATTGATCCCCCTAGGCATAATTTCTACTTTTAATAAAATAATTAATTGTACTCGTTATTTTTTATAGGTTTAGCCCCAAGGATTTTCTGGACGTATGGTGCCATCGCTTCAAATGGAAACCTGCTCTTAAAGAAATATACTTCATGCTAACTGAAATGATGGACTACCAGTGGGACGAAAATTAGTCTTTTAAGAAATAGTATAAGCTTTTAATGTTCTATTTATTTGTAATGCTCACAGTTTAATTTTTTACAAAACACTAATTGAAGACCACTTGGTTATTCTTATAATTCTAACGCCTGAGAAAGGATTGCAATTGCTTTAATAAACCGTAGAATTAAAAGGTATTCTTGTTCAGAAAATGTGTCCGTATTATAATATTAAAAAATAAAACTAGCGTTTAACTTCAATGTTGTAGTGATGTATATACTAAGTTGGTGTAAACGTTATTCTATTCGTCCTTTACCATGTAACATTCATACATGGCAAAAATTATAAAAATTGTCAAAATAGTTATAAAGTGTTATAATTTGTAATTATTAAATAGTTAATGAATAAGATATTAATGTTATAAAAAGGCGGGTACTATAGGTATATAACTACAAAGAATTAACTTGAAAGAAGAAATGAAAAAAAAAGATTGCTGGAAAATTTCTCATAATTATGTTCTAAAGCCATTCTTCAGGTAGAGGGTTCTCTAAAGCCTAAAGAGTATAGTAAAACTGACTTTAATATTTTTGAATCCATTTGAAGACAAAATTTGAGTTGCGAGCTTTCGTTGATAAACTTGAGATTGAACGTATTGATGTGTTCTTTTTGTTTTAATTTTTCAATTGATAATAATTAGTGGTCCACTATAAATAAAAGTCAGTATTTACTATAAGTAGCTCTTTAAATGGCAACACCTTTTTAGAGAATGATTCTATGCTTATGGAAACTTTCTTATTTCCAACCATGTAAGAAACATCTTACCAAAATTATCAAGTGTTTTAATTAGGTTATTAATTTTACAAAGAGATGTGTACATTTTATGAGTTACTGATTATCTATTATTAACTGTAACGGACGGTTCTTTGTATAATTGCGGGCAAAGTTCTCGTAATGATGTCTTAAAGTCATTCCCCAAGAGAGATTGCTCTCTAAAGAGGTACTACTATATTATAGTAAAAGTGACTTTAATATGTTCGGATGTAGTACCTTAAGACAAATTTTGACTTATGAGTTTTCGTTGACAAATTTGGGAATAATCAATAATTCGATGTGGTTCTTTTAGTTATAATTTTTCAACAATAAATTGGTCTAGTATTAAACTTAAAGTCAAAGAAGTACTATTTAAAGAATTATTTTGTTTATGGAAACTTTTTTACAACCATGTAAGGAACAGCTTGTCAAAATTTGTACTGAGTATTCAATTACTCCCTGTGATCCTGTATAAGTACTTAAAAATTAAATTACTTGGTATAATTTTAAGTTTCGTGAGTTTTTACGACCGAGTATAAAATTGCGCCTAGCATTGAAGCAACTCCTCATACACCAGCGCTTACGATGTACTGTAATTGATTACTAAATCACATGTTATTAATGTTTGTAAACGATTGGTCGACTCAATTTTATAGGTAGGGAAAGAGGTAATATAAGGCCGAGTTTCGTCAATAGTTTAGATTTTTATCTCTACTTAAAATCTAGCTCTGAGCCGGAATTTTCAGGTTCCTCTTGTCAAAAATCAACTTTAACTTTTTGAATTTTTTTTTCTTGGAAGCTGTTAAGGGCATTGTCCCGAATATCTGTAGCGACTTTTGTATCATTTTGTTGAATATTAATTGCAGGAAATCAAATTTTTAAGGAAAAATTATTTGTTCATACCACGGCAATATAATCCAGTATTTTCGTGTGGGAGGCACTTACAATGTTTGTTATTTTGCTCTTCTGTTAGAAATAAAAATGTAAATCGTATGTCAGTTAAAATTAATTGCACTTTAATTATTAATGTATTAATTATTAAACATGTACAAAGTATATCTATATTAGGTAGTTTAAAGTTATAACATTTTTTTAGACGTACTTACATCTAGAGTCTTAAGACTAATTAAGAAATTTGTATTTATTTATACAGAATAATAAATTGTTTTTTAAGTTTTTGTTGTTATTGTTTTCACAACCTGCCCTTGTATAAAATAAATGCAATGAAAAAAGGTGTGCTAAAATACACCTAAAAGCTTATGGTTTTTTGGGCTAAGTAATAAGAGTGTAAAAAGAAGATTAGGCAAGTTATTGAAATAAATTTTAAATAATTATTTATTTATCGCTTATGATAAGCGTGTGAATATAAATTCGATAATATTAAAAATTATTGTTGCCTCAATTTAAAATTTTTTACACCTTATCGAACTTCTGCTCTCCTACTACCTTGCCCGAAAATTGTAAAATTTAAAAGAAATTTTTAAAAAGCTAGTTTAAAAAAATCGGAATTACGCCAATCTGAGGGTGCGAGTCTTTAGCTCTACTACCGGGGTAAATACTTGTTAAATTTGGCCGCTGCTGGTCCTCTAGTTTTGAAGATATTCGACATAAAGCATCAAATTTTAAAAGTTAAACTATTCAAAATAACTTTAAAGTGGAATATCTTCTAAACTAGAGGACCAGCAGCGTCCAAATTTAACAAGTATATTCCCTGATAGTAGGGCTAAAGATTCACACCCTCAGATTAGCGTAATTCCGATTTTTTTTAATTAAGTTTTTAAAAATTTCCTTCAAATTTTACATTTTTCGGACAAGGTAGTAGGAGAGCAGAAGGGCGATAAGGTGTCGGAAATAAATTAAAGAGAAATATTTATTTAAATGAATTTAAAATCTCATACTTATCATACAAGTAATAAAGCCTTATTGTTTCATAACATAATGGCAGGTGCTTTTAAATAAATATTTCCTTTTAATTTATTTCCGACACCTTATCGCCCTTCTGCTTTCCTACTACTTTGTCCGAAAAATGTAAAATTTGAAGAAAATTTTTAAAAACTTATTTAAAAAAAATCGGAATTACGCCAATCTGAGGGTGCGAATCTTTAGTCCTACTATCAGGGAGTATACTTGTTAAATTTGGGCGCTGCTGGTCTTCTAGTTTAGAAAATATTAGACTTATATTTTAAGTTATTTTGAATGTTTTAATTCTTAAAACTTTATGCTCTATGTTGAATATCTTTTAAACTAGAGGACCAGCAGCGCCCAAATTTAACAAGTATTTACCCCGATAGTAGAGCTAAAGACTCGCACCCTCAGATTGGCGTAATTCCGATTTTTTTAAACTAGCTTTTTAAAAATTTCTTTTAAATTTTACAATTTTCGGGCAAGGTATTAGGAAAGCAGAAGGGCGATAAGGTAATCGAAATAAATTAAAGAGAAATATTTATTCAAAAAGCATCTGATATTATGTTATGAAACGAGGCGTTATCGCTTATAATAAACGTGTGAATATAATTTGTTTAATATTAAATAATATTGTTCACTTAATTTAAAATTTATTCTAACCCCTTATCGCCTTTCTGCGCCCTACTAGCGGCATAATGTTCTTGTACAATTTGGGCGCTTCTGGTCCTCTAGTTTAGAAGACATTTGAATTTAAAAAGTCTTAGAACTGTTGTGTTTTCAAATTTTATTTCATTTTTTTAATAAAAGAAATTAATAATAGTTTTCTAGCGTTTATTTTTTTAAACATAATATAATAGTAATAATACAATAATTACAAGACAAAAATAAATTTAAAAATAATTTTTCATAATGTATAAATAAATACAAACTATTGTGTTAACCAAGCCTTCACGTTTGAATATAAATAATACGATAATACTTGTTCCTTAAAAATTTGATTTCCTGCAATTAATATTCGAGAAAATGATATAAAAGTCGCTACAGATATTCGGGACAATGCCCTTAACAGCTTCCAAGAAAAAAAAATTCAAAAAGTTGAAGTTGATTTTCGACACGAGGAACCTGAAAATTCCGGCTTGGAGCTAGATTTGAAGTAGAGATAAAAATCTAAACTATTGACGAAACTCGGCCTTATATTACCTCTTTCCCTACCTATAAAATTGAGTCGGCCAATCGTTTACAAACATTAATAACATGTGATTTAGTAATCAATTACAGTACATCGTATGCGCTGGTGTATGAGGGGTTGCTTTCGTTAGGCGCAATTTTATACTCTTGATCATAAAAACTCACAAAACTTAAAATTACACCAAAGAATCCGATTTTAAGTTCTTATTTAGGATCACTCGTCACAGGGTGTAATTGAATATCCAGTACAAACTTTGGTTAGCTGTTCCTTACATGGTCGGAAGTAAGAAGTTTCCATAAACATATTTTCTAAAAAGTTCTGGCCCCCCAAAATGTACTTATAGTAAATATTGACTTTAAACTTTAAGTTTAATAGTAGACCAAGGAGTAATCGATTGATGAAAAATTATTAGAACTACATCGATTTATTAATTCTCAATTTTATTAATAAATGTTGACAAGTCAAATTTAGTCTTAGAAGGGATACAAAAATATTAAAGTCAGTTTTACTATAATAATACCTCTCTAGAGAGTAATCTCTCTTGGGGAATGACTTTAGGACATAATTATGAGAACTTTGTCTGCAATCATATAAGGAACCACCAGTTAAAGTATATAAATTAATCTGTTCTATTTGTACCTGCTAGTAATCTGAGACACTTGTCGTGTGTTTGTCATTCTTTTTATATTTGTACTTGGAAGACGTTTCTGGTAATCTTTATTGCAGTGAATAATAAACTATTACTACTACTAGGTATTCAGTTACACGCTTACAATCGGTTATGCAAAACATCACGATATAATCCACGTCTTTTTGTAAAATTAATACCCTATTCATTAACGATTTGATAATTGAAACACTTAATAACTATTTCGACAACCATAATTATTAACTAATTATTTCTAATTTTTGTTATTTTCAAAATGATACATAATAAAGGACAAACAAAATAATGTTCAACTAATTCAGTTCAACACAACTACCACATTGAAGTTAATCCATAACCATAGCCGGATTGACTCTGCTCTGTTAATAAAATGTACTAATTATTATTAAGACCCAGTTGTATAAACGAGCTAATCTCAGAGTCAGAGTTAACTCCACGATAAACCTAAATCAAGAACTAATTTTGAGTTAAATAGAAATATATTTGACTTTAGAAAATGGATGAGTTAACCCTAAACCAAGTGCCTAGGGGTTAACTTAATCTAATCCCCGCTAAGATCTAACCTTGTATTCAGATCGCAGAGTTAATTCTGACTCCGAGATTAGCTCGTTTATACAACTGAGCCTAAGTTGCATAGGAGTCAGTGTGACTCCACATCTGTGTTGGTGCAACAAACATTCTCGTCTGTGGTTACAGGTTAAAGTGAATTTCATTTTTTTTTATATACGGGCATGTTTTAACAGGCACATTAAAATTTTAAAGTTAGTTGAAGTAATTGCAACCCATTTTTAAACTTCAATTTTTAACTTTCAATTATTCGTAGATTAATAGGGGCATTCAAATTATTTTCAAAATAATCAATTTTGCAATTAAACTTTAAACATTTAAAAATAAATCGAACATTAGAAGCTTATACTATATCTTAAAATACTAATTTTCGTTCTACATGTAGTCCATCATCCAATTAGTCTGGAGTATATTTCGTCAAGGGTAAGTTTCCATTAGAAGCGATGACACGATACGTTCAGAGAATCCTTCAGGTTGAATCTATAAAAAATAACAACTTCAATTATTTTGTTAAAATTCGAAATAAGCTTAGAGGGATCATATTTTTAAATTTTATGGCCTTCTCAAACATGCAGTGAAGTCTTATTTATTGTAAAATTGTTCCAACAAAGAACATCACCAAGTGATAATGCTTATCCGACTTTGTATGTCATGTGGGATGTCGTTCTTTCGTTGGGAGTACTCTAAGTTATTATACTATCAAAAAATACCAACAATTTCAGTGCCTGTTCTAAATTCATAAATTAAACTAATGCTGCGAGAATTATTAGCTCGACTTAATTTTTCTACAACTTAAACATCCAAAAACTTGAAATTGTCTAGCCTAGGGACATAAATATCCACTACTAGTATTTTCTTTGCGAAACTGTGAAACGAACTTATAACGAACAATTTCTAATAAATGAAACATTCTTAACTACTGCCATTACAAGGACTTGTGATTCATTGGGCGTTTAGTTTCGGTTATAAAGGCTGATAATAATGACAAACTTGTATCTCATCGTAAGCGATTTTAAAAATGTATATTTCGCACACAGCCATCATTGTTTCTTGTTACTTAGTGTTACTCTTACCTCTAATCAGCCTAAATCCAATAAATAATTAATCGAACAAAGAGCACGTTCGATATAACAGATCTTATTCATAATATTTTACAGCGAGCGATCAGATATTATAGCAAGTGCATTTTGTTAGCACAAGCGCACTCCTTAAAATCAAACCAGACTATTAAAAGTAATATAAAATTCAAAAGAGCCAACAACAAAATTGGGACAAATTCAAACGTAGAACAACCTTCTTTATATCCTGAGGACCTGTGGTAGCAACTAGTATATTGTTTTGCAGCTAACATCGGTCCATGGGCAACGTACGAGCTAATTTAACATATATTCCTTAAGACATTAAATTTTCAAAAATTTGGCTATTAGTTTTGACACTTACCGTTTATGAAGCTCCTTTCAACTAGGTTGGGATTCGTAAGTATCCAGTACACAAGTTGTGTGAGGGATGGAAGTTTTGGAAATCAAAAATCCAAGCACAGAATTTAAGGTTAGAACGTTGACATGTGTCCTTCGACTTCAGATGGCTCAACACTAAAACAAGAGGCGCATTCCTTTTACCATTAGGAGTAGCTCTGGGCTATTCCTGTGTAAAAGGAACGCTCAAATAAGAAACGTGAACAGCCCAAAACTACTTACTATATTTGAAATCGTTTACATAATATGCAACCCATCATCGAATGCTGTATGATATATTTTTACCGTCACTTATGACCACATTTTTATTACAATAATGATATCCCAAAGTTCGCCTCTTATAATGCATTCTGATCTGTTCAAAATAAGAGGATAAGTTGAAATCAAAAATTAACTAACTTACAACCAACAATTATCAATTTTTTTCGTTCCTTTCTTCACATCATGAATCAACAATTCCAAATAAATGATGAAAGTATAGTATTATTGTCTTCGTAAATATTCCATACCGTGAAATGAGGTTAATATTTGAGATGTAAGTTATCAAGACCTGCTATACACGATGAGTCGGGAGGAATGCACCAAACTCAAGGAGCATATTCTACACATAAATAATAGAAGGCAAACAAACCGACAAGTTGTTACCCAATTTTAACTTGTTTTCAAATTACAACCCATATTAAGTACTACTGGTAGGTGCCCACTACCAAATAAAAAACATTTCTCGTTCTCAATTAAATTCATTTAAAAAATTAATTGAAAATCAGTCGTTTACCTTAAAAAAATTTTCTATATAAAACTTCATTTCTTCTATATACTTTCTTTAATATCGTCCAAAGCCCTATGTTAAAATGTTTTTGCTGGTAAGCTTTTAACTACATTAAAATTCCAAAACCGACACAATTCTTTAACCGTCGACACATCGATTATCCTATAATGTAAATATTAGTCAGCTCGAGGCATAAACTTTCCCAAAAAGAGCCTATATACACCGAATTGCCTTCGAGTGGACTAGATTTTTCATTAATGTGTCGCTTTAAAAAATCATAAATGCAATCCTCCGCTTCCGTCACAGATACACTTGAACTACGACGTCGAACGTCGATAAGCCCACTCTGAAACAACTAATCAACTTTTTATTTTTAAGAGGTTACAACAAACCTTGCTCTGATGTTGAGTACATCACTCGTCCATACTGTTTAAATAGTATCTGGCTGTAGCAACTTCCATTATTTTATCCGTATCGATATTTAATCCAGTCATCTAAAAGCAAATTTACTAAAAACTATTAAACATAATTAACTATGTATTTACTAAAAAATTATTTAAAGTTACTAGTTCAACGTAAACAAACACGATTTAAAAAGAATAATTTTATTATATTTGAGGTTATGTTAGGTTTTTAAAAACGTCTAGCGCCACATGAGCTCTTGGCTGTGGCGGTAAAAAGGCCACCTGTAATTTGTAATTTTAAAAGAGAAACCTGTAAGTGTTAAGTCAAAAAGAACCCTGTAAATCTTATGAATTAGTACTGTTAGTTGCTTCATTTCATAATAGATGGACATACGTATAACAAAAATAACACCGTTTATTTTCAACCATACATGTATTGTCGTGATTAGTGTCGTTTTTGCAAGTTGGAAAGTAGATTTTTATTCAACGTTAGTATCAACCTGGGTGGAAAGTGCTGCACTTTCCACCCGGGTGGAAAGTTTTGACATTTTATCAAAAATGATAACAAAAATAAAAGTGTGCCAACTTGAATTTGATGGGTTATTTTTGTTTAAAAATTAATCTTCTTTATTTTTACTCTCATTAGTTACATGTATGGTTGAAAATAAAATAGTATACAAACTTTGGTGGAAAGTTTCATTTTTGTCTCGAGCATTAAGGAGGGAAGGTACCCGATAATTTTAGAACTTAAAAATTTTTTTTCTAGCTTATAAAAAACTGATTTTCAGAAATCGATGATGTGGGGAATATTAGCTAGGGCTGTAGTAAATATCTGTGTAATATAAAAGTCATAATCATTATAGTTTAAAAGATAGATTTTTAGATATTCACGGACTTAATATCAGTTTAATTAAATCGGCGTTTAAACCAGGTTATAGAGAATCCCTTACTCCAGGGTATGACATATTTAAAATTTTGTTTATTATTTTGATACTTGTACAATTCAACTTTATTAGAGTTGTAATATGTCTCACTAACACAAAAGTAGTCATATTATCTTACCTAATTGCCCAATTTGCTTCAAATTTTGTTATACCCTGAACTGAATCACGATGATAAGATATACTTTTAAAATTTTATATTCGATGGGTAATTAAAGCTGTACTTATCTAAAATAATTTAGTAAAATATCGCAGAGTAAGTGCGGTAGAGCCCAGAAAAGGATAGAGAAGTACACGAATTTCGGCACTTTACCTGCGATATAAAGGACACAACCCTTCTCGCCCGGGGTCATTTTCTCAGTTTTTGAAGAATTACAACAAAAATGTATTTTATGAGACTACGAGACTTCCAATTTCATATTAAATGAAATTAGATTTCTAGCATATTTTTTTTTGATTTTTTAAACCTTTATGCTAATTTCATTTATCGTGCTATTTTGATGTATTCTAATGAATCGCATTTTCTTACTTTCTTACTGACTAATGACTAAAAGTCTACTCTCAACAGCTAATCAAACTACTCAAAAACAATGATAACAATACAAATATTAAAAAACTGAGCAGATGTTTCAAACGGATAGATTCTATTCTTAAAACTCTTAAAGACAATTAAAGATGATAACTATAATATGCCTTTGCTGCAAACAAGTGCATTGTTGAAGAGATTTGCAAAGTAATGACAACGTTGTTCAATCAAATCGTCTTTCTAGAAATGTCACTACCAATTATACGGAGAGGTATTTATACGAGTCTTGTGGCAAAATTTTCAAGTGGAAATTTTATGGTAGAACACACGAAAATGTTGCTATAGAAAAATATGAGGAAATCAAGAAAGTGGAAAGTCAAGTCAAGCGGCTTTTTTATACCTAAAGGATACCCTCACTTATGTTGTAGCCCTGATGGACTAGTGAATGATAATGGACTGGTGGAAGTCAAGTGTTTGTATTCGATAAGAACCCAAAAAATTAAGGAAAGTTAAAAAAATAAGCAAAACAATATGTGTGTGAAACTTGAGCGGGGTAAATTGTATTTTAAAAAAACTATCAATATTTTTATCAAATTCAAGGTCAATTAAATATATTAGATCGAACTTGTGATTTAATTTTGAGAGATTTAATTTTTTATTTTAATGAGATTAAAGTGCTAGTAGTAAAAATAATCGTGTATACACTACCGTTGCGAAGACTATTATAGACCACGCGTCTTGTAACCCTAGGCGCTTCGCACTTCAGGCTACAATCCTGGACCTAAATCTATAATAGTACGTATATAAATTAAGAAACGTAAATCCATGTATAAAATGATAATTTGACAATAAGTACTATAATACGGTATCATTCAGCGTTCTTGGCGTGTGCGTCATTATATATTATCGGGCATAATTCATAAAATACGGAAAAATAAGGAAACCTAACTTACATAAAATCAAAAACGTATGTCATTTATTGTATCAACGCACTTCTAATGCTAAGTAACGTTGGGATGAGAGTGGAAACAATAATGAAACTCATAAATTGATGCATGTACGCGCCAAGATTGCTGAATAATACTATAACAACTAGGCAATCTTTGCTATTGGCATAAATACTTGGCACTTTTACTGTTCTTATACAATGTAACGAAAAGTCGCCACCTGTTTGGTACATACAAAAGATTATGTGTACCTGCTTGTCGATTTTATTTTCTTCATTGTTATCGGTAAAGTTGGCTATTTCTTTTATATTTTATGCTACTTAGCCTTACACGATGTATACTAGGCTTAAATAAGGCAAGTAAGTTGGGTTGCCTATTTAAAATGTTATGAATTTAGCTAGGGTACCTTCCACCCTTAACTGATCTCGGCGCTGCGCGCCTTGATCAGCTATTGTTGCTCTCGACAGAAATGAAACACTTTTCACCTCAATATGTAATATACTATTAAATTTGTGGCCAAAAATTCTTCACCTATTGCGAGCTACGTTTTTTTCCGCCTAAAACTATTTAAGCTGACTGCGGAATTCCGATGTATAAAGAGAACCTCGAAAATTGCGAAGTAGCTGAATTAATTTACAAATTTTCTGCCGACGCACTAAAAGATGAAACCGTATCAAAAGTACAAGAGGTATGTTTGTCTCATTGTAAACCGTAAACGTAGTTTCGTTTTCATTTTGTCCTCCAACCACGGTCTCAAACGCGCCTCTAAAGTTTTAATGGTCTCGAGCCAATTCTGTTCAAACTAAATCTCCTAACTTTACGAAACCTGTAACGGTTGTACTCAACGAGCAGAATACGTCTTGCGACCTTTTAGTATTACTTGGCACACTATTCTGAACTGTTTTATTAACATCTTCCACACTACTATCCCCAAATTTCATTTTTATAATGCAGTTTATAGTGACGTTTATTCAAATGTCACATTATTTGACTACAATCATTTTTATTCATTGAATTGTCTTCCGAATACCACGCGTTCTCAAGTTATGTGTATGTGGACAATTTTTTCGGCAGTATGACTCGTGTTCAATGCTTGATATCACCATATCACGTCTAAACGCATACACTTATAGCACCCAAATTTAGAACTAATAAGTAGTGACCAATGGGCTAAAGCAACTGCCCGCAAGAAATTCGCATCTAAGAAGTTCAATGGTCAAAAATGACCCTCTAAAGTTAAATCGATATATGCCAATCACGTCTAAACGCACACACTTATATTAGCATCCAAATTGAGAACTAATGTTATGACCAATGGGCTAAACAAACTGTCCGAAAGAAATTTTCATCTGAGTAGGTAGAAGGTCAAGAATGACCCTCTAAAGTTAAATCGATATATGCCGATCACGTCTAAACGCAGACACTTATATTAGCATCAAAATTGAGAACTAATGTTATGACCAATGGGCTAAACAAACTGTCTGAAAAAAATTTGCATTTGAGTAGGTAAAAGGTCAAGAATGACCCTATAAAGTTAATTCGATATATGTCGATCACGTCAAAACGCATACACTGATAGCAACCAAAGTTGGAACTAATATAATGACCAATGAGCTACACAAACTGCCCGCAAGGAATTCGGATGATCAAAGGTCACAAATGACCCCCTGCTTACATAACTTTTTGTCTTCAAATAAATCGAATATTCATTTCTTAAAGTTTGCGTATATACTTTATTAACACCCTGTATAGTATAGTATAGTCAGCTCCATCATTCATGTGCCGAAAAAATGCCAAATTAGAGACAGTGCACAACTGCGTTCAACCAAAACAAACCTACCTAAGAATTTGCTAATTTAAAACAAAACAATACGTATTATCTGATAACAATAACAGTATCGTTTTTTATCTAAAAAAGATACCAAGGTGAGTCAACTAAATTTTCAAGTATCGAAGTGTGCAGCATTAAAAAATCCTATCAAAATGTGTGGAACGAATTGTTGTTGCTGTTGTTGCTGTTGCGACAAAAACAAAGGAAAAGATCATGGTCGTAAGTTAATCGCATAAGAATTGACGTAAAATCAAAAATTTTAATTTCAGTAGCGGTCGTGCCTGTTCAACCAATTCATGTAACCGTCATCACCCAACCCGGGAGAAGTAGTTAGTACATTGTGATAATTTATACATACCAATATTTGTATAGGCTAAGTTTTAGCAGTACAAGAGGCAGCTGTTTATGTTAGAAGACCATCCCGAAAACAATCAAACGGTAGAAGCCTAGCGAAAGCAGCTGCTCCACCTCCACCTTATTCAGAAGCAATAACTGTGGATACAATTACACCTCCTCCTGTACACCATAAACAATTAAATGCCGAAGTTTATGAAACTAAAGGTTCTCAGGATGAAAGATATTGAACTTTTTACTTCATCTATTTAACTAATTTTAATTTTACTAAAATTATGTTGTTATTGCTTTATTATCTAACGTTAAATAAAATAATTACAACAGTGGCTAATCTGCAGCGGCTGTGGACAGCTTCACATTTAATTTAAGAACACAAACGAGACGACCCCGACGAAGTGTTCTTTAAAGACTGTGCTGAACTGAGTCAATGTGCTCAGTAACGAAATTTTTCTGCTGACAATTATTACTCAAAAGTCTTATGGAAATGGGTTTGCGCCTCAGATGAAAAATTCATTCACTTGAACTCGATTAGTTTGTGGAACTGCACTTCTAAGATGTACGCTGCTTACTTAAAGGCTTATTTAATAAAGACTAAATAACGACAGTGATGATTGATGATAGAGCAGAAAGGTCTTCTGCTTCTGAAACACAGAGAAATGCTTTTCCAAATTTTGGAACTGAAAGAAGTTTCTTGGGTCGTTGTAAAAAAAATGTTTAAATTTTCTTTTACTCAGATACAATGCGTTTCTATAGTTTTAGCCAGACAGGTAATAACTACGGGGGGCCTGGGGTGGCCTGGAATCCGTCTGATCCCAGACTGATTATCAGATTTAAAAGAGAATTTTGAGTTTGGTTTATTACGATGTAAACTTAAGATATCTACAATTAACTCGTAACTCCTCGCTATCATATATGCGGTCTTTTAAAAAACAGTAAGAGAAGCAGAACTCAGTGTAGACACCTCAATGCCTCAAAAATGGGCAGAAGATTCATCCTTTTCTCCGCATAGTCCGCAGTCTCTACATGCCGGGTCCTCTTGGACACCTATAGTATGAAGGATTTTGAGACGAGGTTCTCTTTATAGATTCCTCATTGCAGGAAAATCTATAGGAGGCATCTCCGCCTGTGAGTCGATTCATAATACAGCGAATACTAATTCGGGAAAGCAGTAATTATTTTTTGGTAGTTTATCAATGGCATTCTCCTGACTTCTAAAAATTTTTGAAGAGGGTTCTAATCCCGCTGATCTCGCCCCCTTCAACTAGAGGTAATAAGGTTAAACCGCGCTTCTATGAAAACTCGATACGATGTTAAAATCTACTAACATAAGTATATTTTGGAGGCCAATCCAGTTTTCGGCAAACTCTCCGATGCTCCCCGCCCGCTAAAAATGATCTAGTGACGTGCCTAGTTTTAGCACTAAAACCCAACAAGCATTAAAGTCCGGGTTACTTATGATATTAGGATTTGTTACTAAAAATGTACCAAAGAAACGTTATTGCTACTAAAATTATAACTGTATAGTCAAAAAGTTGGGAAAGTTATATTTTTAAGTAACAATTACCTTACTTAAATATGCAACTTTATAGTTTTATTACTTCAAAGGAACATTTGAAGTTATTTTAACGTAGCTGTAATCCTTTGAAGGTTTTAAAACTTTAAAGTTACATGTGACAGTAACAGCAACGTTACGAAACCTACTATTATGACCTTTACGGTTATTATAACTATAAAGTATTTTTTCTGGTAACTGCAACGTCGAAAATCTTTCAATTCTAACTCTGGTAACTAGTAGTTACAATCGAGGGTTATTTTAACGTTTTTGCAACGTTAAAATATTCCTTTAAAGTAAGTATAGCCCACTGGCAAAAAGAAAAATAACTTTGACGTTACATGTTCATCGAAAAATAACTTTAAAGTAATAATTACTAAATGGTAAGTGAAGACCATTTACATTCTTACAACCTTAGAACCAAAAAAAGTAAGTAAAAGACATCGACAAATTGCAGGTGTGTATTTACAAAAGAAAGGGTTAAATACTTATATATTATATACACGGTAAAGAAAGTTTCCTGTGAATCAGTTTATAATTTATAAAGTGTCAGTTATCATTTTATCAAACTTTGGTTTACTTACATCATTTCGGGGGACAGGTCGATGTAATATACACGGACTTCCCTAAAGCGTTTGACCGAATTATGCATACGGTCATTATACACAAACTCTCTAGGTTCGGGTTTAACCATCCCCTGATGACGTTCTTCGCTTCATACTAGTCTGATCGCGTACAGTGTGTAACATACAACGGTTATAAATCTAGGCCATTTACTCCTACATCTGGTGTCCCCCAGGGGTCTAACTTGAGGCCGCTGTTGTTTTTGTTGTTCATTGATGATCTTCCTGAGACATTTACTTGTGAGCGGCTTTTGTTTGCAGATGATCTCAAAATTTTTTCATCCGTTGCTGCTCCTGAGGACTGTTTTCGGTTGCAGCAGCAGATTAATGGCTTGGGTGACTGGTGTAGTGCCAATAAACTCTATCTTAATACTTCCAAATGCAGGGTAGTTTCCTACACTCGCAGATTGCAGCCATTGGTGTATCCGTATGCTGTGGGTACAGACATACTTCAGCGCAGTGATACCGTCAGGGATCTGGGAATCATCTTCGACAGTAAATTTAGCTTTTCTTGTCAAGTCGAGGCGGTGTGCAGGTCTGCTATGAGGATGCTGGGGTTTGTTGTGCGAAACTGTGGGTCCTTAACCAGTATAGTAGCATTGAGGTCTCTGTTCTTCTCCCTGATTCGCTCAAAACTTGAGTACTGTATTGTGGTTTGGTACCCATGCTATGAGTATCAGATTGACGCTCTGGAGTCTATCCAGAGAAGATTTCTGAAATTTCTGAGTTACAAGGTGGATGGAGTGTACCCGGAAAGAGGTTATGCGCAGTCATTGTTGTTAGATAGGTTCAATGTGCTTAGTTTGGTAGACAGAAGGAAGGTAATTAGCCTTACTGTTTTGTATAATCTCCTTCACTCAAAGATTGATTGTCCGTCTCTTCTGGGGATGCTTAATTTTCAGGTGCCATCTCGTCGGAGTAGGAATTACGTAACATTCTATAACCCAACCCCTCGTACGAGTTTGTTGCTTAAGTCGCCGCTGTACATTATGAGCCAAAATTATAATAATATCTCAGGTGAATGTGATATCAATTGTTGTGCTTTGGATGATTTGTTAGCGCTGTTATAGGAGCTACTTATTGTCATTATTATTGTTGTTTTTTTTGTTGCTGCGCCAGACTGCGCGAGTCGAATATTCAAATTTTTCTTAATATTCTTAATAATATAATATAATAATAAAGTCTCCATAAAAATGTGTGACAGACGCAGTGGTATGAATAACTATAAGCATTAATATTTACTAGGTTAGCTTGTCACAGAACCGTCAGCCTGCAAATAACTAAAGTTGCACATAATAGTTACAATAACGTAACTAAAACGTCACCGTTTAGTTGGTGCAACGTTTCAGAGTGGTTATTGTAACGGTTATTGCAACCACTCGGCAACGTCATAAAAACCCAAAAATTTTCCCCATTTTGGTTGTAAAGTAGTCGCAAAGTAGTTGCGGATCGGTAACATTGGTTAGAAACTTTTACATCCAAAGTCACTAGAGTGGTAACAATAACGTTGCCGTGGCTTAAAATGCTACTTGGGAAATCCCTATTACGTTAATAGTAGGTATTAATGTAATTATGTAACACGTTTGTGAACAATCCACAAAACAGATGGTTCTCAAAATCGCCCAATAATAAAATGGAGAAAAAGAGTTTCCGTAACGATAATCGATTACTAAAATGACGTGCAGGACTAACATAAATATATTGAAGTTGTCTTGATTTTATCTCCTTAAGAAAACTTTAATTTAAAAATACCTACACACCTACTACACTCCAATCAAACAAACACATTAAGAATGAGCGACATCGAGAGCGAAGACGTTGGCGAAATAGTTGAATGTTGTTGTAAATTGTTATGCTTTTGTTGCCTCAACTGTGAAATGGAAACTGAAAATAAAAGAACTAATGATCCAAGTAAGTAAACTCATTTAATTTCGTTTATTATTCCACAACCCTAAACTTGGCCTACTTAAATTTTCTATTATTGATCGTTTACTATTCTACCACTTATAATGTAAATAACGTGTGTGGCAATTTGAAATCGAAAGAAGTTTGTTTGAAGCTTATTTTTAGACGAAAATTTTGCTAATCCGAACTATCCAACTTGTACTTATTCGACTCAACCGTCTCCAACGTCGGCTCGTGGGCAAACGTGTGAGGTTCCACCAGGTGCTTTACAACCCAGTGCACCTCCTCCTGGTAAGCGCATAATATTTTATTAAAATTGAATTTAAACATTCTTTTGTAGAAAGAGTGCTTTCTGGTGATCCAAGTGCTCCTCCTCCCTCATATAATGATGCGATGGGATTTGAAAAATGAAAAATAAAAGGCTCTGTTTTGCCAATTAACAGTAGGTACTCACGAAGAAATATGATACGAATATAAGATAATAATTATAAATTACCAGATACGAATACACATTCTTGAATTTTACTGAGCCTTGTTCGCTTAAGCTTTAAGTCTTTAAAAACATTATTTCACAAATAGTTTTGAAACAAAACAATTTCCAAACCACTCACTGGCTCATGAAGAAATAGCCGGTCTCGTAGTAATTATTTTTGACTTAAAGTGGGTAAACTATTGTGATATTTTAAATTTTTGCAAGTATTGAAAATTTTACAATTTATACTAATATAACATTTAAGCTTAACAATGCCTTATGTATTGCATGCAAATCATGTAGATAGTGTATGAATAAAAATGTAAAAACTTGTCTAAAAACGTTTAACCCTCGCAGTCCCGAAACCGGGTCACGACTGACCCAAAGTCGATATTTTTTGAATAACTTCTATGATACATTTTTCTATATAATTTCCTTCTGTGTATTCTTCTAAAATACTAAACTACATAATATACCTACTGCTGGAAAATATCGAAAAATGTATAATTTTAGAAAAACGTTAATAAAGAACACTCTGTATAAAAATATGCAGAAATGAAACTATGAATATTAGATTTGAAACAAGTAAAAACTTTTACGAAGAGTAACATTTTTTGATAAAATCACTAATAAGCGAGATTCGATTGAAACCAAAATGTCCTTATTTCATTCAAAAAAACAAAATAAAAAATGGGTCATCGATGACCCGGTTTTGGTAAACTATGATTGTAATTTATTTTGGGACTGCGAAGGTTAACCATATATTCCTTGTATCAAGGGACGCCAAATTTTTTAATATAAAGTACGAGGGTTATTCGGAAACTAAGGTCCGAATCGTCGTAGCCAATCGAATGTCGCGCAAACATTGAATCGCGCATGTGTACCAACTTCCGGCATGCCTTGCTCGTCAGACGACGCCGTTTGCATTGGTATTGTTGCAGTGCGCTAAGTACAGTGCTACTTCAAAATGTTTAAAACAATCGATCGGCCCGCCGACTGTGAATTACGGTCAGTGATTCGGTTTTTGACAGCAAAAAACGTTTCAGCAGCGGAAATTTGTAGACAGATAAGCGACGTGTATGACGTCTTCTGACGGCTGGATTTTTTTTGGTGCATGACAATGCCAGACCCCATTCTGTCATTCGCACCCAAAATCTGATCAGATCTCTTGGATGGGAACAGATTGACCACATGACCACCCACCGTACAGTCCAGACTAGCGATTTTCACTTATTCCGCTACCTCAAAGAGTTTCTCGGCGGCAAGCGCTTCGCCACAGATGACGAGGTAAAAGAAGCACTTCAAGACTGGTTATCCTCACAGGCGGCATACGTCTACGACTTAGGCATACAGAAGCTTGTAGAACGTTATGACAAATGTTTAAACAAATACGGAAACTATGTAGAAAAATAGAGACACGCGTAAGGAATTTAAAAAATAAAGGTTTTTGAAAAAATCTGTAATGTTTTATGTTTTATAAGTAAACGGACCTTAGTTTCCGAATAACCCTCGTACTATCTCTGTATAAATTATTCCTATAGGTACCTAGTACAAGTAAGTATGTACGTACGTGTACGAGTCTTCACACAGCTTGAAGCCGACTTTCCAATCCTATTGTAATAAATTGTACGTGCTTCGAATCTTTTTTGGATTTGATGGGACTACTTCCAATTACAAAATTATAGAAATGCGGGAGGGGGGAGGGGGTAATCCTTTTGGTACCTATGCCCTATGCCCTATCTATGTGCTATGTCATGTCCATGAATAGATGAACAGCGATTTACACAGCCCTACTACACTCCTACACAGCATACTTTCGATATTTGATGTTACTATATAGGCAATTTCTTACTCTAGACGTATCTGCGGTTGCCTATCTTTTCATTTTGGTGGTAATTTAAAAAATAAATAATTGATAGTTTTTATTATACCAGGGTCGATAATTTTTGAGACCAAAAGAAATTATAGTAGGATGAAACCCATTGGAAAAGGTAGATAATATAACAAATATGAAAGGCAAAATAAATTACGGGCGATCTGAGGTGGGGAAGGGGACGGGGGTGAGTTTTTAAAGGTAAAAAACGGTTTATCTCGATTTCCGGCAAAACTACAAGTTCTATAAAAAAAAGTTAAATAACAAAGTTGTAGGTAATTAAAAGATCTACAACTTTTGTTTTTACACTTTTTCACATAACCTCACAATTTATGTTTTTTTCCTTTATTTGCAATTTCTGAGAACATTTACCATAGTAATGTATATATTTTTTTATACCAACAGAAAGTAGAGACTTCAGCGAACAAAAAGCCCACCGACTTTTTTAAAAAAGCAGATATCTTGACGTGAGAATTTTCGATTGAAAATTAGGGTGCTTTTTCGATATTAAGTCAAAATAAGGTGAAACAATGAATATTTTAAATCAAAAAAATTACTGTGGTTTTGGGACATAAAAAGGTAAGTTTTCACCAAATTTTGTGAAAAAATAAAAATTTTTGCACAAGATACAAATAAAAAACCAAAAACTTGGTTATTTGAATTTTTCACATAAATTGTGAGGTTATGTAAAAAAAGTGTAAAAACAAAAGTTGTAGATCTTTTAATTACCTACAACTTTGCTATTTAACTTTTTTTTATAAGACTTGTAGTTTTGCCGGAAATTGAGATAAACCGTTTTTTACCCTTAAAAACTCACCCCCGTCCCCTTCCCCACCTTAGATCGCCCGTAATTTATTTTGCCTTTTATTTTGGTTATATTATCTACTATTTCCAATGGGTTTCATCCTACTATAATTTCTTTTCACTTTTTGCCATTTTCAAAGGTATCGACCCTGGTCTATATTTACTATTCATTACCATAATGTTTTCATACTTATTTATATTGATTTACTACTAACATTAAAAAATATTATAACTTTTTAAACTAACGTTTTATTTTTTTTATCGCTTTTATTCAATTATTTTCGTCACCTATTGGAATTCGAAACTCTTTAAAACGTTAATTTGCGGTATAACCGAAGAACAAATAGTCCATTAACATTGACCAAAAAATGTACGTCAAGGCTAGGATTTCCCCTCGAAACAATTTAATCATTACGAGTTCGTTCGCATACTTTAGATAATAATTATCTAAAACTGTGCGAAAGAACTCCACCTAAAAGTAAATACTAAATACCAGCTCAGTTTTATTGTTTACCTTCAATAAGAGAGAAGTTGGTGTGGATAGAATCATTGAATGCTATTTTATTTTTTGATACTCGATAATGTGCGAAAATTTGTGTGAAAATTTGTGCGAAAGTTTACTTGGTGTTTGTTGCGAAATTCTTTGTATGGCTGCTGTTGAGATTTGTTGTCATTCGCTTTGCGAGTTGTGCGATTCAAAAAAGAATAGTAGCAAGGGTGAGTGAATAATTAAAAGTTGGTCAATTATCGCATCTTCAATTTATTCCAAAAAGTAGTAAAGTTAGTCGACGAGATCAAAATAATAGCGTAAGGAAGACTGACTTTAGATTTAGATCCATCAACTTATTTAGACATTTAAATATATAAAAAGTAGTAATCTTGAAACGTTCGTGGTTACGAACAGGAACTAGAAAATCTGGAGTTCCCCATTTTTTGACAGAGCAAAAAAAACAATTCCCACTCCTATAAGTTTGATTACAATCGTTGTTCTACAATCAGGGCCGTGTCTACCATACACGCGAAACACGCAGGCGGCCAATTTTTGGGGCGGCCAAATTTCTTAAGATAATTTAAGAAATTAAACAGTTAAAGTGCAGTAAAGAACGTTTAGAACTTTTGAATTTTGAAGGAATATACTAAAATTAAGTAGATATTGGTTGACTCCTTCGTTCACCAACAATTTGAAATTGTTTAAATTGTGATCTCGCATGTTGCCAAGTATAATGAGTAGATAGTGACAACCTTCACCTGAGGGGTAACTCTCTCAAGATGGTGCATCAACGTTTCTCAAGCAAAAGTCGCCAGAACGTATTTTTTGTGCGTGTTATAAAAGACTGGAACTCTTTGCCAGATTGCATTGTCAACGCACCATCTTTGAATGCATTTAAAGGTCGTTTGGACCTTTTTTTTGGTTGATAATTGACAATTGTGTGATACTATAAATAATTCTATAATCTTGTATTATGTTTATCTGGAAACCTTTGGTTTGGACCTTTTTGTTAGTTGGTAATCTGTGTGATACTATGAACAATGAACATTTATATAATTTTGTATTACGTTTATCTGGCATACCCTTATAAACTTTCGTATGATGTTTTGTAATCAACTGTTTTGCGAGTTAATCGGCTTAGCCGCCTCTCGCCAATTAATAATAATAATAATAATAATAATAATATTTTGTTTTTGCGAAACACCTTTTTTGAAGGCACCATTAATTGCTATTAAAATTTCTGTACTTCATTTTAAGCCGCTTTACCTTGAACAATCAAAGATTTTCTCCAATTTTTAGCCCATGCCCCCCCTCAAAGGTATCTACACTCTACACACAGGAGGCCATAGGCACATAGGCCATCTTTAACCTATTGGGGGCCCTGGGCACATGAAGATATTGGGGCCCCTATGACCAGCGCCGGATTTTGGCACCTTAGGCTATAATAATCCCAGCTCTTTTTTTTAAATTCGTGTTTGAGAAGGAAATAAAATAAAACTTTTTGATTGTCCAAGGTCAAACGGCTTAAAATGAAGTTTAGGAATTTTAGTAGCTATTGATAGTGTCTCCAGAAAAGAAGTTTCACAAAAACAAAGTAGGAAAATTAAATTACATTCATCAAAGATTGCGGCTATCTGATAACACGCAACTTTATCTTTTGCATTTGTGCAATAAATTGTGCATACACTTCAGACGTCCAGACACCTTCCCTTTAGATTATTTTTTTGAATTATTTAGTAGGAGTATGATTTTATTTTATGTACAAAATTTATTTTAGGTCTATTTTTTTACAAAATTAAAGCTGAATAATTATTAGTTGATTAGTTTACTTCGGTCGGGAGGCCCTAAGAATCCGGGGCCCTGGGCCCGGGCCCCTCGGCTTGCTTGTGGTTTGCTTAGAGAATCATGATAAGAATGAAAATAAAGTAAAGCAAGTTATACAAAAACCTTGAGATTTAAAGAAGTTTAAACATAGGTCAATGTCATTAGTAAAACCAAAACAAAGGAAACTAACGAGGCGAGGAAATAGAATTACATCCGTTTAAGGCCCAGTTGTATAAACGAGAAAATCTCGGAGTCAGAGTTAACTCCACGATCTGAATATAAGGTTAGATGTTAGCGTGGATTAGATTAGGTTATGGATAACCCTGGATTTGATCCAGGGCTAACCCATCTACTTTCTAGAGTTAAATATATTTCAATTTAACTTAGAATTAGTTGTTGATTCAGGTTGATAGTGGAGTTAACTCTGACTCCGAGATTATCTCGTTTATACAACTCGGCCTTTATGGAACACCCAACACCCGCCGAGTTGGAAAATGCGCTCGAAATTTGAAATTGATGGCATTTTTCTTAAAGAAAGTCGTCAACCAGTACAAGTTTCTTTGAAACAAATTACGTTTCATCGCCTAATTATTGGGCCTATTATAGGAAAAGCCCTTTATTTGCTTATTATATGAGATGCAAAAACTAAACGGTTTTGAGTAGCGCATTGTTTATACTGTGTTTTGTATAATAACCAGAAATGCAGACTCGGATTTTTGTTCGGCTTTCGAACAAAAACTTGTAAAGGCGTACTACTGCTACACACTTAAATTTTTGAACTAGATTCTAGTTAAATTCGAACTGGAGTGGATCTGTGGATCAGCTAGACATACTAGTTCAAAATTTAGTAACAATTTAGTTTTAGATAACAATTCGATTTTTTAACTAAAAATCTAGGTGGTCCACTCAAGTGGAATTAACTGGAAAAAATTCTAGTGCGAATACATTCACGATCTCCAAGCTGAACGTTGAACGTTGGGTCTCGTTAGTTGTGTCTGGCACATCCTTCGTGCTATTTCAGTAATTCGTGTGTGCGATTATCTAACAGCGAAGTGCGATAGCGAGAATAACATAATTTTTAGTTTTAATTTTCAAAATATCAATTTTCAAATTTAAAAATGCCCGATAACGAAGATGCCATTATTATTTGTTGCGTAGAACTTTTTTGTGAAATTTGCTGTCGGATTACATTTGATTGTTGTTTCAACAGTTGTTGCAAAGACGATGAACCAAAAAGAACAGTAACAAGTATGTAAGAATAACCATTTAGGCGTTAGCAGAATCTACCTACCCACTCATATTATTACACATTCAATAATTGGTAAAATAATTGTAATTTTTTGATACGATCGTATT
The DNA here is from genome assembly GCA_950108345.1 of Malthinus flaveolus. Lineage (NCBI taxonomy): Eukaryota > Metazoa > Arthropoda > Insecta > Coleoptera > Cantharidae > Malthinus > Malthinus flaveolus. The sequence goes on along the minus strand of OX467285.1, from coordinate 82,211,229 downwards.
TTATCTATCACTGTACACGTTAACAACATATAAATAAGTTCAAGGTCTGATTATTACCATTAGGTGTTCAGTTCAGTACTACATACTGGTACTACTGAATGGTGAATAGGTGAATGCCACGGATTTAAATTATTTTTCGATTTATCATAGCAGAAGCAGGAATTTAACTAGCAATCACTCTAGTTGTAAGCTGTACATTTAAGTCACTAAAGATTACAATATACCTTTTCGTACCTTAAATAATGTAAATTATAATTTAAAAACTAAAATTATAAAGACGAGCAATCAATTGTATAAAACGATAGATAGGCAACCGGCGCATCGCCGATGCATATTGAAAGCCTAAACAACAGTCCTCTTGACTAGCTCAGTTTTAATTTAAAATACATGTTTACAGGTCCACCTACTCTAGCAGTACCATATAACCTAAATACAAATTATGGAGTACAACAACATTTAAATCAAAGTTCGGGTTATGCACCCCTACAACCGCAATCAAATCAACCACAACAATATCAACCGATACCGCCTATAGTACAACAACCTGCGTCTGCTCCACCTATGGGTAAATTCTTGATATTTGAAAATTTTCAGAAAGGACAAAGTTTGATAAATTTGTTTACAGATGCTAACTCTCTACTAAGCACTGGAGCATATGTTGATTTGCCTCCATCGTATTCGGAAGCTGTCGGATTAGAACAAGTTCAACCAAAAGTGGATTCTCAACACAGGCCAATTGATAGCAAAGCCTGAGATTATTACCATTTTATTTTATTGTACGGTCTGTGATACTCCTACTTAATCAATAAGACATTAAAGAGTATTAAAAGACTCATTGTATAAACTAGTTACTATTAAACAATTTTTTTACCGATATTTCTAGAAGTTTCTAATCGTTATAAAGCAAAACATTGCTAAGTACTATTTCGCACCCTGTATAATAAAGCAGACGATAGATTTATTTGATTTGTCTTAAGCATTTAGTAATGTTTAATTGATTAAAGCCATTATTAACACTAATTTTGTCAACTTATTTGCTGACAGTAGTTTCGACATACTGTACAGTAAAGAAAGGAATAAAACTTTTGAAGCTTAGAACTGATGGCCAAGATGGTTTTAAACCCCGATAGCAAAAAAATGCTAGTCGGTAGATTACGCGCGCACTTGACGAATTGATATAGATTAATTGGAAGAAGTGATTAGGGGATAAGATAACCAATTTTCCTGTTGATTAACTTGTACACATCATATTGTTATGCGAATGTTTTGAATCGAAAAAATGTGAAGAAATTGGTTCATTTCAATGGGAGAAACACTTCGAAATATGTTGCTGATCGCACTTGGCATTTTTTTAATAATATGTCTGGTAATAATTACATTTAAATGCATGAAAAGTGAGTAAAGCGCAATTTATAATCTTAATTACTATTGTTTGTAGGTATATAATAGCTACAATCTATTCGCGACTTTTTAAACGGGCTTGGTAGATCCAAGACGAAGTTATAGTTTACTTGAAATGATATTTGACGACAAGCAATGTTGCTGTTCTAGTGAATACATAAAAATCATGGAAATTTGGCAAATTACCTGATAGTGGAGTGCACTGGGTATAAAATTGTGATTTCTGTTTTCACTTTCACTAGCTTTCACTAAAAGCTGGAACCTTTTTCAAACGATTCCTTACTTTCTGGCTGGGGCACCAAAACCTGATGGTCGTAAAAATGTCGTTCTGTACGGGGTGGCTCAAAAATCCAAGAAACTGCGAAATTCTTTACTTTTTTTTTCAGTTTTTGTCAATTTCGACTCAGAAGGACTAATTTTTTGGCAAAGGCAGTTTGATACTATTTAAGAGAAGACTATATGTTCTACAATTCGAGATAATTATGGTGTCTGTAGACCTAATGGTATTCGAGATACAAGTGTGCAAAAGTATTTGAGAATTTAAGCTTTCACAGTCGTCGTCATTGGTGTGAGTGGTTTCTGGGCTGATGAGCCGTGGTCGAGGGGGTCTTTGAGAGATTTCTGACGTTTCGTTGACTGTTGTGGCAAACATCTACTCTTGAACCTTCGGCTTTACCACACAGGACAAATAATTTATGAAGATGTTTGCAGCAGCAGCAAACGAAACCTCAGGAATCTTTAAAGGTGCCTATAGACTGGCCAGAAAACTCGCGCGAGTTGTCCGACAACAGTGTCGCAAGTTCTAGTGAGTATACTCGCGGTGCTATTTACATTAGTGACACTGCTGTAGGACAACCACTCGAGCGAGTTTTCTCGCCAGTCTATAGGCACCTTAAAATTAAAAAAAACTCTCAACCACGGCCCATTAGCCCAGAAACCACTCACACACTAATACACAGTTTAATTTGTATTTTTGACAAAGACAATTTACCATGCTTTAGATGGGATAATTATGATTTTTTGGTATGTTGTATATAATGAAGGCATGAAGGCATAATAATAAATCCAAGTTTTTGTCCTTGGCGGACCAACGGACCTCCCTATTTGCAAACTTTTGTACACTTATATCTCGACGACCATTAGGTCTACAGCAACCATTCTGGTCTAAAATTGTTGAAAATTTAGTCTACTTATAAAAAGTATAAAACTGCCTTTACCAAAAAATTTGTCATTCTGGATCAAAATTGGCAAAAGCTGAAAAAGGTAAAATTTATTGGATTTAGAGCCGTATAGGACGACATTTTGAAGCCATCGGATTTTGGTATCCCAGAAAGTAAGAATCATATGAAAAAGGTTCCAGTTTCTCGAAGAATCTCGAAGTGAAAACAAAAAATCATTGCTAAACGACTTTAATGCGGCTGTGCACTACACACTAAACTATGGCAAAGAAGTGTAAAATTAAAACAGACAATTACTCAGTTTCTCAGTGACAGGATCACCAAACTATTTGCTAATATTGTGCGAATAATTGATAACTGCCATAAGTTAGCCCAATTAAAAATAGTCTTAAGTCGTGAATGGAGTACTTGCTTATACCGTTAGTTAATAGCTAATAGCCTAGGCACTAATAATAATTAGTGAAGCAATACGTATAATGTATACTGCTTTAGATATTTATAACAATCTAAATTGTCATTAAGTAAATGCGGGTTTACAATGCATTCTAAAACCAAAATGAATCGTTTGGGCTTCATTTGGCTACAGTTCAAACTTTACTCCTCTGAGTCGTTCAATTATTCTAAATTTAGGCATCACAGATATCCAGATAAACAGAGACAGAGCAATATCCAATTCCAAAATTATTGAAGAAGATTTGTTTGAAAAACTAGAAAAGCTTAAATGCGTAATGCGGAGTAGTCAAAGAGGGGGGGGCTAGCTCCAAGTACTTAAGCACTTGATTTCGAGCCATCCTATACTTATGGGATTATTGTGTGCACTCCTTGAACAGATGACATGTAGACATCTTTCAAAACCTCCTCGACCCTAGATGCGCAGAAGGGGAAGTGAGAAAGCGGCAAAAAGAGATGCCCAACCCGTGTGTTTAGGTTGGCGTGTAACCAGGTCTACCATATATGTACGATCTAAATCACACCTAAACTGAGCTAGAAAAGAGAAGGGGAGATTTTTAATATAAATTCAAGGACCGAACCAATCAGTATGCTTACATGTATTACAAAAGCAATTCTGGAATCCTCTACCCGTTTTACTCCGGAGTTTATACTTTATACAGAGTCATCCCGTAAACGAGTTCACTGTCAGCTCTTTCCGCGCTATATCTCGTAAAGGGTTTAACTTACAGAAAAAATGTAAATAACTAATCTTGTAGCTAGTAATGTGTTCTATAACTTTTATAATAACCTTCATCAACGTACGATCTATAGGAGGGGGGCTATTTGCAAAAAACTTAGAAGAATTCACTTTAAACAGCTCCCCTTCCCCCGTCCCCCGCTCGCCATTCACCCGCCGGGACTTTTAGTATGTTGTACTGCAGATTCTAACAAACAACCGTACCAATTTTCAAACTTTTGGAAATTTTTGTCTTAAATAAATGCCACCTACTTGTGTAATTTGACTGAGCTATAATAATAATAATACTGGTATACAGCTCAAATAACTCAGTTGTTTTTAAAATTGATTGAATCTGCTATGCACTTGCTAAAACATTTTTAAAATATGTAAAAAATAAAACGCTTGGTTAAGTTTCAAGAAAAAAGTAATTTAAGTACTTAATGTGCATTTCGGTTTATTATACCATCATCAGAAGTTATCGACATTTAGCGAATGAGGTCCACTTTATGTCGATAATTTCTGACGATGGTCTAGTAAACCGAAATGTACATAAAGTAGGTACCTACAGAAATTACTTTTTTCTTTAAACTTAATTAAGTGTTTTATTATTATTTTATCAGTTGTTTTTGCTCATATAGTCAAAACCAGGAGAGCTGAAGAGGTGACTCATTCCAAAAAACTACGTAACTTTAAGCACGGTATCCTTTCTATAAGTTTGTGTTTACTTTGTGGGAATGCAACAGAATATTTTAATTTGTCATTTTTAAGTCGTTTTAGCGATGAGTCATACAATACCTCTCCTGGTTTTGACTATTATATCAGTTACGAAATTATAGATTCACGGGCAGTGCCGGATTAACCTATAGGCCAACTAGGTCCGGGCCTAGGGCCCTAAGACGTTGGGGGCCCAAAACTCCAGCGGCCTTTTCAACTTTAAACGACAAGGCCGGACCAGGGACGGATCCTTTTACGTGCTACCGGGCGATTTTTACGAAAATGGGCTACCAATGATTGCGAAAATTTTAAATCACTTGCATTCGAACAATGCAGGTCTTCATTGAAGTACTTTACGTTCGTAATTGTTATTGGTACGAATAAGCGCTGCAGCGTTACAGTTCCCCGAATGCGCCCAGTTCCGAAAATGGGATATAACTTCTGTTGACCTTGAAAATTGAAAAACAAATTGCCTGCGGCGCTAGGTGGCCCGTGGGAAATCAAAATTACCAAAAATTAGAAAAACGAATTTCCCCAGAACTCATCTGATTTTCTTAGCTTCATGTCGCTAAATATGTCACTACACCACTGAACATGCTGTTAAAAAACAGCAAAATATTTTTAAGTAAAATTAGTAATTAATTGGGGGCCGCCACTATTTAATTCGCCCGGGCCGTTTCTTCTCCAGGATCCGCCCCTGGGCTGGACCACTTTTTTAATGGGGGCCTAGGGCTTATGAAAACCGTAATCCGGCACTGTTCACGGGTTACCTGCTGGAGTTAAGTCCAAAATCTTTATTTTGGTAACATTAACACTATTCAATTCAATTCAAACACTTATTTAGAAAAACTTTCTAACCAAATTTTTTTCAGTAAGAAAACAGAAGCGAATGGTGCGTCAAATGAACGTTTCTTGTATTTACGGGACCTCGTCAAATTACCCGCCGCAAATTCCATTTTCTAATGCCAATGATTCTTCGGTGCAATCAACTTCGTGTGATTTTGATTTTAGAAACATCGATTTAGAAGAACAAATAAGGGGTAGGTACATCTAATACTAATGTATTAGACTGTAATTGTGTAATTCAAATTAATTAGTATGTGTCAAGTATGTAGAAGAGACGTAAAGTGCATGTAGAGTGTGAGAAGGAAAGTTCGAGTGGATGGAGATACCGAGTATCAAAAGTTATTTATGTTTTACGTGCTCAATGCATATTTCTTCAGTCTCTTATTCAGACAAATCGTGCATATTCTTAAGTTTGCTTTAAAAATACCACTGCAAGAAAAAAGTGTGGAAAAAGACACTAGATCTGAAGCGATTGCGAGTTGCAGGTTACCACCTGCTCTCTTCCATCCAAAAACTTTGAATTTAGAAAGGTCGTGCCTTTATAAACAGTTTTAACAAAAAATATGCCAAAATGTTTTTGTTTTGGATATTTTTCGTCGGCCTGTTGATATAACAAATGTATAGTAGGTACTTCAGTGATTTTCTTATTTTATTTTAGCCTACGCACTTTATTCTACAAACTCCACAAATGAACCTACTGCTGAAGAATATAAGAGGCCCGCCGCATATAATCCGAATTTTTAACATTTTTTAGTTTTAAAACAATTTAGAATAAATGTATAAAATCATTATTGAAAATGGCAGTGAAATAAAAACCTCTCTATTGTCAATTTGTTTCTTATTTTAATAATTAGGTACTTAGCATGCCTCATCTCTACTATAGCAATGTCAAAATACCTTTATCGACTTAATATTGATGTGACCGCAGTAATCTTACCTTCATCCGTGTTGGTAAATGATCTAGAATCTAGAGTCTAGATGGAGTACGGGTTGGGGACGTTAGGGTGACTTTTACGATACTACGATACCTAATAAATGAGAAGAATCGAGAAAGATCAGCAGCAATGAGGTCATCGATAGATGTCGAAGCATATAAAGCAGTATCGGTTAAAAAGATGAATAAAATTTTTTAGAAAATGATGCCGGGCATTTGGCAAGATTATCGATACGGATCAGGAATAGAAATTGTCGATTTATTTCCGTGGCGCTTAACGCCTAAATATGCAGCACCACATAAATCATCCAAATAATGTTGTATCTATAATCTATAGGTATCTAAATTAAAGCCTTGAAGTTGAGTTAAGATTATGACTGAGCCGATTACCGTTTTTAGTTTGAGATTATTTAATCGATCAATGACTTAGCGTTCCATCTAACAGTTCAAACTTCATTGTGAAGGTGAAAAGAGTGATTTTATTGCATAAGCACTTTTAGAAAAGTTGTACAAAAACAACATGACCGAAGAAGATTTTTGGCAAGTACCTACTTAATACTTCTTACTGGATATTTCAAAAAAGTTAAACGTAAAGAATATTACGTAAAATGATCACCTACTAATTTCGATAAATGAAATTAAAATTTTTAATTTGAGTTCACAATTAATGTTTACGCTCAACGTCGATAAACTTCTAGTAAATTTAAATAAAGCGATAAATAATTTCAATGTCATAGTATAAAGTATAGTACGAAAATAAAATTTGAGTTTTAATGCACGAAACGGTAACAAAATGCTGGCAATAATTATTGTAATACTGTGATTATTATACAAAGGAGAGAATCTCCTGAATGGAAGTAAGAAAATCCGACTCGAAGGACCGTTGTGGTGCTTCAGGGGAAAAAAGTATTTCCGGAAATAATCGAAAATTGTATAGTACATCCTTTTAAACCATTATTAAACACACATCAACCACAGTATTGTGCTCCTCAAATAAAAAACCTTCTCGCACATTTCGTTAGAATTTTTCCGCTTCTTGTTTCTTGTTTTTTACCAGAAGCATTAGTAGTACATTTTTTACAATTTAATAGATGAAAATTGACGTTTTGTCAATAATTGATAGTGTCAATAAAGCGCGAGAACCGTGAGAAAAGTGCTTATATTATGTGGAAATAAACTGCATTAAATTTGCAACAAATTGTATTAATTAGATTTTGTTTCAGACAAGGGGTATAGGCGCTAGAGCGCGTTAAAAATTGAAAAAATGTCAAAATAGGGAAAAAACTGTTTGATTCGAGAGCAGAATCTTCTTCAACTTCAACGCACGCTAGCACCTAAACTACTCATTTTACAAAAAATTCTAAGAGGAATAATTTGTAGAAAATTGAATGTACTTTATTTTTATTTATTTTCACTTTTCTCTACAAGGGCGTAGTTTTTGAGTTATCAACAATAAACTAAAAATAATAGCTTTTTGGAATTTTTGTGAAACTTTAACGCGCTCTAGCGCCCAAACCACTTGCCTTAGAAAAAAAAACCTTTCAATTATCATTTGTAGGCAATTTAATGGAGTTTGTTTTTTTATCGAGGCACTTTTATCAAAAAATGGGAGGTTTTTGAATTACGAGCGATAAAACAGTTCTTTCGTTGATTTTGGCATTCTGTGAAATTTTAACGTCTTCTAGCGCCTACATCGTTTGCCTGAGTAAAAAAAAATTAAGATACATAATTTATAGAGAATTTGATGGAGTTTACTCTTTTATAGAAGCATGTTTCTCAAAAAGAGGGTGGTTTTTGAATTATGAGCGATTAAACAGTTCTTTGGCCGATTTTGGCATTTTGTCAAATTTTAACGCCTCGTATCCCCTATACCGTTTATCTGAGAAAAAAAGAAAAGAGATATAATTTTTAGAAAATTGTATGTAGTTCATTTTTATATAGAAGACCTTTTTTCTTAAAGTGCGTAGTTTTTGAGTTATAAGCGAGAAACTAAGCAATAAAACAGTTCTTTGACCGATTTTAGCTTTTTTCAAATTTTAACGCGTTGTAGCACCTATACCGTTCATCTAAGAAAAAAGCAAAGAGATACAATTTGAAGAAAATTTTAACTAGTTTTTTTCCATATAGAAGACCTTTTCTCATAATACGCGTAGTTTTTGAGTTATAAGCGAGAAACTGAAAAATTTCTTTTCGAAAGCACGTGATCAAACGTGATTTAAACATTGATGCCAGCTTTCTATAATTATTTTGGCATTAATTTATCAATTCTATATTGAAATAACATTGCACGGTACCGGTACTTTGACTATAGAAACGTAATGTACAGTAAGAATGATAATAGTCAGGGGCGGACTGGGCCACAGGGAATTCCCGGTGGGACGGTTACTTTGGGGCCGGTTTCTCTGGGGTTTATCTAAAAAAATGTGAAACTGTTTGGACGAAAAATAATAAAAATACTTTTAATTTAATTCGCCAGGGCAAACAGGGGAAAGTCCTTGTTTTACAAACAAGTTATAGAAAAATTTGCGAAGAATAGCGGTTCGCTAAGTATAGTGAGTCCATATTTTGATTCGTGAAACACCTTCTTTGGAGACATTATCAATCGCTACTAAAATTTCTGAACTTCATTTTAAGCTATTTGACCTTGAACAATCCCAAATTTGCGTCTGCGGCGCTTTACATTGATTTTATAATATTAGACTTAGGCCCCCATCAAAAAATTTACCTTTAGCCACTGGTTACCCTGGGTAGTAAAATAAACTTGGGTCGCGTCAAATATTTCCCGGGCCGGTCATTTGTTGCCAGTCCGCCTCTGATAATAGTAGGGGAAAGATGCCTAAGAGTACGCACATAACTTTTTATCGGTTGTAGTTTATCAATAGCGTATACAATTTAAAATAAAACAAAGCATAGCGATTAATAACTATATATATTAAAAAAAAAAACATTGAACTAAACATATTTCTTTAAAATAACAACAAAAATAACAAAAATTCATTTTATTGAAAATGCGCACTCTTAGATTACCAATACTCTAAGAGTGCGCACACCGTTTTTCTAAGAGTGCGCAGAGAATCTAAGAGTACGCACTACTTAATCTGCATACAAAAATCGCACAAAAATGTACCACAACCTTCATATGAAGTGCAAATTTCATGAAACCATCGCAAACATCTGTAACACTGTACTAAGTCAACCTCGGGTGGATCCGAATATGTTTCAGTACAAGCTGGACATTCTCCAGTATCGTTCTTTTTCATAGATTCATTTAGAACCTTTTTCTTACGGTTCTTTATGATAGATTTGACTTTCTTCAAAGTTGTTTTTTTTAGTTGTTTTTTAACTTTGTTTTTTGCTTTTTGTTCTTTTGCCTCTTTTTCTGCTTCTTTAGCAGCAAGTTCATTTTTAAAAGGGGTGCCCGTTAAGACCTCTGACTTCTTGCCAACTCGTTTCCGTTTAGTTGCATCAGCTGCATTCACTTTTTTTGGAACAGGACAAATATTATTTAGAATTTCTTTATTACTTATTTTGTTAATATTCATTTTTGTAGCACCATCTTTATTATCTGTAAATATCAATTACTTATAGCGCAAAAAAAAGTTTAGCCAATTTTGATTATTACCTAAATCTGGGGTAAAATAATAGTCTTCTATGGTTTCATCTTGACTGGATGACATTGGTAAAAGAAATGGTGAAGAAACAGGAGTTGTCGAGTGTAAAATTTCATTAGGTACCTCTTTTGCAGTATTACCTATATATAAAGTCAAGAGATAAAGAATGCAGTCTAATACACTAATTCTATTGCTTACCAGAATTTCCAAGAATGTTTATTACAGAAAGATTTGCGTTTTCGTCTTGCATCCAGGAACATCCAGGTGTTGGTGAAAGAGATGATTTAGTTGAAGTTCTGGGATTCAAGACATCATTACTCTGTAGGTTAGCATCAGAAATTTGTTCGCTTGCTTCTAAATGACCAATATTTAAAAGCTCTAAAAGTTCCGGATCATCAATTATTATTTCTATGTTTCCTAAATTAGTATTATTATTGTCATCATTTACGTTTTCTGGATCACGAGTATCATTGATGGATGATGGTGCAAAGTCTTCTTCTGGAAATATATCTAAATTGTAAGGCCAGATACCCGTTGTAGAAAATGCCTTTTCAGCCTTTTGAATTGATGCAACCCTTGAATAAGCTTTCCCAAACAATAATGCAATTTCAGATTGACTTATTATTTTTCCAGGATTTATAACCAACCACTTGTCAGCTTCTTGAGAGTAAGCTGCTTTTAAAGGGCCAAAGAATACAACATCCAAAGGCTGTAACCTGTGGCTAGTATGAGGTGGTAAACTTAACAGCTGTATTCCGTTGTCACGACAAAATTCTACTGACTCAATACTTATGTGGGAAGCATGATTATCCAAAATTAGGAGCACCGGTTCCTCTTTACTTGGTTTGGCATGAGCTTTAAAGTGTTGTAGCCACTTCATAAACAGTTCGGTGTTTATAAAGCCACTATCTGAAAGCAGCATAAGAGTATCGGGTGGAGCTCCGTAAAGTAGCTCCTTTTTTTCTCTTTTTCTGGGATAAATTAGCGCTGGTGGTATGTAACAACCAGAAGCACTAACACAGCAAACAGCTGTAATAAGTTTCCCCCTTTCTGCGGATACAACTTTCCCTACAGCTCTTTTTCCTTTTGTTGAAATGATTTTAGGAGTTTTATTGGGGACGGTCAACATTCCCGTTTCGTCCATATTAAATATGGATTTTGCTGAGAATCCAAACCTCTCTATACAGATTTTTAAGTTGTCAAAAAATCGCGACACCTGTACTTTATTAAAACCTATAACTCGAGCAAGACTAATTTTTTCGGGTTGCCTGAGAGCTAATTTATGTCGTTTTAAAAACTGTGAGATCCATTTTTTCCCTGCTAACTGTTTAACTTTATTAAAAGGGTGTACAAGTTTACAGGCTTCAGCATATTTGTACACCATGCTTTGAGTCTCTTTCATAGGCAAGCCATAAAAAAGCGCGTCCAGTTCACGGATTTTATCTGCCAAGGTTTCCTCTAACTCTTGAGTAAAGACTGGTTTAAAACGGCCTAGTGATGTGGGTATGTTTCCCAATTTGAGACGCTTTCTTAAAGTAGATTCGTTTATGCCATACTCTTTTGCTACCGATCTTTTTGATTGACCATGTTCAATTTTTTTTTGTATATCTGAGAGCATATCTTTATTAAATCTTAACTGGCGATCGGTTTTCCGTAGATAAGGGCCCATTTTCTGGAAAAAAAATTATGTACATACCTTCCCCATTATAGTAAAAAATAATCAATCAAAATTAATTACCTAACTAGCACCTACGATTAAATTAATAACAGTGGATCCAAGAGTACGCGCTGCGTACTCTTAGGTAAAATACAAATGCGCACTCTTGGATTTTGGTTCATATTCACGACAAAACGAAATATCCTTATTAGTATCATCTTTAAGGACTAGAATTGCATGCCATTTTGTTAATGAACGCATACATTTCCCGCCAAGAGACCGCACCTCTTAACTTAACATCAAATTACCAGTATACATTAGCAATAGTATTCTTTAAATTTACAGTGAGACATGATAAAATTTTAAATTGTCTATTGTAGTTATATTTATTAATATATCGTAAAGAAATTTTAGTAGAACTTACCGGATATTAATACCAATTGAAACAATAACACCTCACCACCACACACTAACCATTTCACCAAGAAAATGACGTTGCGTACTCTTAGATCGTGCGTACTTTTAGGCGCTCTTACCCTAGTAGATAATGGATAATGTTTAATGAATAATAGATAACAGATAATAGATAATGGTAATAGATAGTCGACTTGCTCTATTTTTTAATCATACGCGTAGTTCATACTCGCATCGCGAGTATCGCTATAGTCGCCCTGAATACCCAAAAACTGTCATACTCCCATACGGCTCTGTCAGAGTCTAGGCTTTAATAATAATATTAAAATACAATAATAGCTTTCGTCGTAAACTATAATTTCCATATATATATTATTATTTATTATAACGACGGTTTTCGTCTAATGTACAATACTAAATAGCAATATAACGATAAATTTATAGCAAATTAAAACACAACGTAGAAGTGACAAAATGAAATTATTAAAATAATTAACTCATTTGAATATTAATTAGATATTTTTAAAAAATTTATCAAAATTAAAGTCTGCAAGTGAATGGACTATGTCTATGACTTGACATAAAATTTTGTTTAATTCGACTTTAAAACTTTTAAAAACAAATGATAAGAATATTTTATTAATTATTTTCGGCGATCTTATCTTTAAAACTGTTCAGAATTTTGATTTTTTTAAATGTAGTTTCAGGGTATTAATTTATCACAATTTTCAAAATCTATTTATAAATTTCGTGCCAAATTTTTCGTACGCGTTAAAAATATTTAAAAAAATAGTACCTAATAGGATCATGCTCAGAAGCTCTCCCTGATTTTTTCAAAAAACTAAAACTATAAGGGGCGTTTCGATTTGAGATAGGGGGTTAATCTCATTTCCGGTTGAACCGGAAGTCAAAATATAAATTGTTGTGTATCACTAGATAGATAATTTTACAATATTCCAAACCACTTAAAATATACAGGGTGTTGTATTTAAAAAAAAAGGAAGCCCCATTTCCGGATAAACACAAGATTACAATTTAACATTTTTAGTATCATTTGACAGCTAATACTACAATATTTTAAAAAATTATAAAATATACAGGGTGTTTTCAAAAACTTGTTGTGTTTGGCTAATTTCCGGTTTAACCAAAAGTGTTTTTTAAACCAAAATTATCACAAATAATAGAAATTTATGAAATTAATTAATATTCCAACTTGCAATTAGAAATTTAAATTACAAAAGAAAAGATGAATTTTTGAAATTTTGATCTTCTAAAAATTATAGCTCCGGATCTGCTCATAGCAAATGGGCCAAACAACGGTGTTTAATTAAGAACTTTGATATCTACGACATATCAAAATATAGACAAAGCGGTCTAAGCCAATTTTGGGAAAATCCGTTTTAAAATTTTAGTTAACTTTGGGCTTTTAAAAGTAGTCAATATTAAAACTAAAGCGCTATATTTTGCCTTTATCTTCCTGTTTTTCGAATTCTATCATAAAAATTACCTCCAAAGATATACGTAACAAAAAAATTAGAAAATGGGCCAATTGTTATACTGGCCGTCATGTTGAATTTAAAATTTTTTTATAATATTTTAATAATTGGGGACGATGTGTACTACCTTATAGCCGAGTTGGGGGGTCAAAATTTTCCAAAATGCGACCAAAATAACCCCCTTATTTTGAGTCACCCTGTATCGATTTCATTTAATAGCTTATTTTGTCAATGAAATTTTATTAAAATAGCCGAAAACAAACTTCAACAAAAAAGCAAAATGAACACACTCACAGACAGACTTTTTCTAAGAGTTTCTTTTAGCGTCTTGGATTCAGGGGGCCCGGAAACGTCGAAACTTTAAATTAAAAAAATTTATTTTTCGATTGTAATACTTTTTCAAAGGAAGCGAAGTTCTTATACTAGTAGAAAAGGGCGCATGTTTGTGTGGTCGGTCACTGCCAATTACAATCAGTAGTACTTACATACCAAAAATTTCAAAACTTGAAAAAATCTATAAACTTTAAAAATCTGCGATCAGTACGGCGAAATAGATAAATTTAATAATAAATATTATTTATAATCCTTTACCTCACAATAAAACTTCGTTACGATTTCCGGCTTAATTAGTTTTGCTTATAAGAGTTTTAATTTAAGGGCAAACTCCACTTTTTATTATGTGTCAACCTACTAAACGTTATACCCAAAGTAATTTAGTTTTACGCTGTACGTAGTACACACAGCAACTCATCTTGTAAAAGTCGAAAAATTGTTTTAAAAAAATGTCTGCTGCCGAAAACGTCGTTGAACCAATTGTAACTGAAGATAGGTAAAACACAAGTCATTTTTATACTTTTTAAATTTTTTCTTTAACGCTGCCAGGAATTTTTTTTGTTAAATTAGGGATCGAGTTATTTTTGCGCTCTCTCTTTTGCTCACCGTGATTGTATACCGTATATCGCGTTTTGCAACGCACCATAGGAAAATTACAGGCAAAATTTAAACTTTTACGAATTTTTCACTAAAAGCAAATTGGACCTATTTTTGGGGATTGCAATAATTCAATACTCGTATTTAGTAGCTAGGGATGTGATGTGTCATTTACGAATTATAAATTACTTTTGCAAATAAATACTTGAATACGGCTATTACACAGCCGAAGACAAAAGTCCAATTATAAAGTGACATTATAGAAGAACAAGTTCCAGAAAATGTTTTTTAAATTGATAATAAGTGGGATATAAACTAAAATTCGAAATTACGCATCAATTAAAATGAAAAAAACAGACACTTACTTGTTAATTATTTCGGTAATTCTAAATTTTTATTTTATTTTAATTGTACCGACTATGCTCCCATTTAATAGTTTACCGAGGACAGTATCAACGTAATTTAAAATTTACGTGTAATTTCCCTATGGTGCGTATTGAAGCGGAACATACGGCATATCTTTGTTATTAAGCACAGTTTGCTTTAAAATGCCCAATTTTAATGCTGCAGTTCTCAAACGTTAGTACAAACACAGCAGATTTTAATTTGGTAAGATAAAAAATAAGAAGAGTATAACTGAGCAAAAATAATAATTTTTCACGGCCTAGTTGATTTCGTAAAAGATATACCAGGTATAGTTGTAGGTCCAACAACTTCGATTTTTGAAATCGAACACCAAGAATAATTTTGCCAGTCAAATTGACCTACAACTCTTTTCATTCGTATACAAGTCAAAATTTGAGTTTCAGTATGAGAAGCGCAGAAGTCGTATAAAATCCCAAAATTTGGCCACATGACTGTCATTTTCTTCAGATCAAAAAAATCGTCACACATTTATGCAAATAGTGAGCAAGTGTCATACATTAAGGAAAAGCAAATTTAAGTGTTGGAGTCGTTTAACGCAAGAAAATGTACAGGGTCCCCAGTTTGAAAAATATTGAACACTTTTCCCCATTGGAAAATGTTTGAAAAATACAGAAAAATATTTTTTTATTTAAAAATATAATTTAAGAAACTTGTAGATATTTTGAACGTAGTATCGCAGGATGTTCAATGTTTCTAATGTAAACATGAGATCATACTCACATTGGGTTATAAAACCCATTACCACAATCGTTCGATTCTAGCACGAGGAAGCAAAAAGCAATCCGTAATATTAGTAGACTAATCTTTACCCATTTATTTACTTTTAGCGAACCCACTTGGTACTCATGGAACAGATATTCCAAATCGACTTTGATAGATGCAGAAGAAAAAATTTTTAAATGTGAGGTCATTAATTTGCGTCGCAAACATTTCTTTAAACTTTGCATTTTAGCCCTAAACCTAAACTATAAAGGATTTTACGTTAATACTGGAGCCCATATATCGCAAAACGACCAAATATGGACCATTGCTCTAAATACCGAATCTAAGAAAACTCCTCTCGTTCTACTTCACGGTTTGGGCGGAGGTGTGGCCATTTGGGCTCCAAATTTAAAAGAATTGAGCGAAGACCGACCTGTATATGCTATAGATGCGATAGGTAATTAGCTTCTACCACGCTCCAACTAAATTAATTAAAACCAATTCTTCACGATTGTGGCAAAATCCTCCCCAACTCCCCACAAATCATTTTTATTTGATTAACGATTAAAGCTGAATAAGTAAACGTTTCTAGGCTTTGGCAGAAGCACTCGACCCGATTTTAGTATCGACGGCTCGTACGTAGAAATACAATTCGTGAAAATGGTCGAAAAGTGGAGAGAAGCGATAAAAATCGACAAGATGATTCTTTTGGGCCATAGCTTAGGTGGATACGTAGCAACATCGTATTCGATCAAGTTTCCCGACCGCGTTAAGCATTTAATTCTTGCCGATCCGTGGGGATTTGTGGAAAAACCAAAAATGTACCCACCACCCGACTCGGGTTTCGCAGGGTATGTCGATTATGGTTTCTCATATTTAAATCCGTTTGCTCCTATTAGACTCGCTGGACCATTTGGTGAGTTATACTCATTATTTGAAAAACTGTTTCAAGTTAATTTTGTAGGTCAATGGTTGCTTAGCAAATCTAGGCCGGAACTGATGGAGAAGTTTAAAAAAGCATTCGATGGTGGTTATTTGATGCCGACGTATTTGTACCATCTAAACGCTCGTTACCCCAGGTATTATTCTCACAATTGCGAACCGACCCCTCCAACTTATTTACTCCTTTTAGTGGCGAACGTGGTTTCTGGTACATGTCGAACGATTTTTCTTTTTCAAAATACCCGATGTTTAGACGAATTGACCAACTTGACAAAAGAATACCTATAACTTATTGCGGAGGCTCAGACTCTATTGTGAAGCCAGAGGTAGCAGATATGCTCGAAGAAAAACGCAAAGGGTCATATATGAAGAAACACGTAAGACTTTTTGTAAAGAAGTGGTAGTTTGACTTGATAAATTATTGTTTGCAGGTTGTTAAAGGTGCTGGTCACCACGTTTACATAGACTATTTAAACGACTTCAATAAATTCGTGTTGGAAGCTTGCCGCTACACCGATAATCAAGATGCCAGAAGTTCTCATTCATGAAACTATTCTGTCAAGATTTGGCAAGCAATTGGGTTGGGTTAAGTTACAAAATTTGTGAGTTTAATACCGAAAATTATGGATTTGACTTGTAAGTCGGTTTAAGTTATATTAAATGGATGTAAAAGGCAGCAATGTTGTTTTGTAAAATTACTATCTTGTGAGCAGTCGTGCCTATTTTTGTATAATTGAGATTTAGGTATTACGTGCTTCAAAATAATTGAATAAACTCACACGTTTCTGTAATTTCTACTTTTTTATCTGTCCAGAAATACAAAAATTGGGATACAAAAAAACAAAACGAATGAAATTTTATAAATTGGCATTAACGCCTGCAACACAGATCAAACTCGAACTTTTGGAGAGAAGTTGGAAAGAAAGAATTTTTAAAACTAGTAAAATCTTAAACCATTTTTTTACTCCAAACTATTATGAGTAAATTGGTGCACTTGCAACTCATCATGCTGTTTCTAACAGTTCAAAACCTAACACCCTACCTAACATTCTTTGCTCTGTTGCAGCCTAAAAAGTTATTTAGTTGGTAGGCATTAGGTTGCATTTAAAAAACAAAGGCTACCAGATAACCGCGTCTTCATTAGGGGATGCTCCTCAGCGTATTTCTTTATATTAACAATAAGTCAAATTTTTTGGAAGAATTGCCGTGGCAAGCCAAAATTGTGGTTTTAAGTGGCAGAGATGAGAGGCTTGTGGATTCATCACGAATGTGCTAAAACATATTGGGGATGATTTGCATAAAAAAGTCTATGAGATAAGAAATGACAGTGTGTCCCTCAGCAGCACTTCGAGTGCTGCTATGTGTTCCTCTACTAGATCTATATGTAGAGAAGATAACAACAAAAGCAGCCCTACGACTGCGGAGATGGAGATTGTGGTCTGTCACAAGGAGTGCTCAAAGAAGCTACCTCTCCAAAATAGACATTCAAGAGAGACTCTAACGGATTCAACTGAGAACATCGAAGCAGACCTAAATGTATTTATCGATGGATCAAAGGGATTTGGAGCAGTTGTGCACTCATCCGAGCTTGCACTCGACAGCAGCCTACCGCTAGTTTCTCAAACTGAACTGATGGGGATATTACACAGTGCCAATGAAATTTTTAACAGAAAAATCTTAAACAAGAAAATACTGATATCGACGGACAGTAAAGCTGCCTTGCAAGCCTTAAACACCTGCAGGGTAGCCCTGGTCTTCTGTTGAAATGCATAAAACTGCTGAAACAGTATCCAAAAACAATGTTGTTATACTCTGTTGGGTCAAAGGATATCAATGAAATGAGAGTAATGATAAAGCAAACGAGCTGGCCAAAAAAGGTTTCAACAGGTTTTCCTGTGGTCCTATGACAATTATCAAACCAGCCGCAACTACTATTAATACCATCTTTAAAAATAATACCCATTAACTACAGACTGAAAGATGGGCAAGAAACGGAAATTGCCGTCAAAGCAAATGAGCTATACTGACTTCTTCTAAAAAACTGGCAAAATACTGTCTACAGCTGTCCCAAACTACCTACTCTACAAACAATTGAAGAGACACTCACGGGACACTGTCGACTACACAAACTTCTCCACATTCTCAGCTTGGTAGATATTCTCATATGTCGTGAATGCGAACTAGAAGACAAAACTGTTAAACATGTGCTTTATCACTGTCCAGCCCTAACGTTGATAAGAAGATCCTCTAACCAGAATTCTAGAATTCATCCAACAAGTAGGATTGCTCGAGATCTGATAGGAACGAGGAGGCCACTTGGAGAAAGTACAATGGGCCCGATTAAGTGGCCTAAGTGCAGGGATCTTCTCCCCCTCTCTAAATGATCCAGATCCTGAATGGCAGTGTGTAGTGTCGTTGGTCTAAAGTGTTGACAATTTATACGATATCATTAAAGTTTTAATAATCGAGAGTCAGACTGTTTAGAACAGCGACCGGCAACCTGGTGCCTGCCAGACTTTTTAAAAGTTGAAATTATGTTAATACTGCAAAAACCCTTTTAAGTACACAATGTACGGTCAGCCCAAGAATTATTGGGCAGTGTTAGCCATTTTTGCCTAACTGGACTTTAAATAGCAACCCACCTTACACTTTTCCTACCGCATTCCAAGGTGCTAGAAGAGAGTTGATTTTACCCTTTTCTACCTGGCCTCCGGCCAACGTAGATAAATTCAAGTTTTGTTATTTTACCTGAAAAACGCAGTGAGTGATTGCAAAGAAGCAAATATTTTATTTGTAGTACTAAATGCACTAGAATTATTAGAATTCAAGCTTTACTTTAATTATTGTAGGTAATAAAAAAGGGTAGAATAAAAAAAGGTAGAAAAGGGTAAAAGCAACTCTCTTCTAGCACCTTGGAATGCGGTAGGGAAAGTGTAAGGTGGGTTGCTATTTAAAGTCCAGTTAGGCAAAAATGGCTGACACTGCCCAATAATTCTTGGGCTGGCCGTACATTTTACAGAACTATATAGTACTACCCGTACCACTAAGGGTTTTATAGAACTACGGACTAGAGTAGGGGTTTTAGACAAATATTTACAATAAAATAAGGTAGGATACAATGATTAAGACGGTTTTACCAAAAATCATACAATGAGAAGTGAGAAAATCTTAGATGTCGGAAAAATTGAAATTTTTTAAAATTGCCATCTTGCATTTCGCCGAGTACAGTGAGTACCTAGAAATTTAGTTGTTGTAAAACACCTTCTTTGGAGACCCTATCAATCGCTTCTAAAATTTCTGAACTTCATTTTAAGTTGTTTGACCATGAACAATCAACAATTTTCGCTTGCGGCGCAATTTTTAATTTTTTATCCCCCCCCCCTACATCCGAGGTGCCCGCCGCGACTTCAAAAGTCTAAAATGTACCCACCAGTACAAATAGGTTGCCGGCCCCTGGTTTAGAACAAGAACCAGCGTAGCCTTACCAAATATAAATAGCATCAATGTAACATCAATCAATATGATCAAAATATAACGCAAAAATGTGGTGTTTGTTATATTATATTTTACTCAAATTGCGTTGGGGGTATTTTTTTAAACATCGCTCAGGCCCCTGAGTGAACTCCACTGCCGTCCACTTACTAAAAACGGTGATGTGGCCATAACCGTAACATGAACTTTTCGTACGCGTTAAAGCTAATTCTAGAAGATCATAAAATATTATAAAAAGATATCAGAAATGGTACCAATCAATAATACGCTCGGAAGCTGTCTTTCAGTTTGAGTACGGCCTAAACATTTAGGGATTTAGTTGGAATAATATCTGCAGTCAATTGCAGGTGAGCACTACTTAGTGAAAAAGGTCTACGAGTTCTACTCAAATTTTTCACAGAACCTGTCTCTTAAAATTTTGTTTATCGTAGCCTACGAAATTTTTAATTCTGAATACTACAAGTTATTCAATAAATTTACATACTTCGTCATGTGTTCTTCTTCTACATCCATATCTCAAAATTATTAAAATTTCACACAATTTGCACAATAAAGTAAATTTCCTATACTCCATTCAAGTTCAAGGTACAGTAAATGTCAACACATACATGCAGATTTCTTGGTAAATAACGGAATGTACGTTTTTTTAGATTTTGAGTGGGGGCTCGGTGGTGCCTAGATATTTAGAGAGTTGGAATAATATCTGTAGTCCATTGACCATCCATCTGACCTCGAATTTGAATAGACTATAGTTTAAGTTTCATGTGGTTTAAAAGAAAAAAAACTCTACCAAATGAGTAAGTATCTATAATAAAGACGTGCCTTGCCATTTAAAAAAGTGGGTGTTATTTGTTACGCTGTTGTTTATAGCAAAAAATAAAATGAATATCTCCAAGGTGATAGATAACTAAGTGATAAACAACTTTTATTTAAAACTTTCTTGTCTAAAGTGGATAATTAGTGAACTGTATAGCATATTCCATACTTCTCGGACACTCTGTATATTCCTGTTTTTTAGATTTTAATAATAAGTGTTATTCCTGCAAAGTAGCAAAGTTACAATAAAAAAAGCCTAGAAAATGGCACAATTTACCGTCTTATAAATAGATAGCAGAGAATTAGGGGTATTCAGTATCACAACCTTTAAGGATAGTGGCCAAACTTTGACGTTAAAATAACGTTCTATCTCGTTCTATCGCAGCTAAATAAAAAGGATAAAACGTTACTTTAAACGTAAAAGTTTGGCCGCTATCTTAAAGTTTATGATACAGAATAGGCCTGTATAAATACCAACTGTGGGTGAAGATTTTCCGAAATGTGTCCAAAATAGCCCCGTTATTTTAGACCACCCTGTATTTTATCAATGAAATTTTGCTAAAGCGACTGAAACAAAATTTGAACGAAGTTTTGTTTTAAGGCGTTACATACACACACATCCAAGCCGATTTTTTCTCACTAATTTAATTTTTCAGGGGGACCCGAAACGTCGACGTCGTCGTCGGTGTGCCGACGTTGGGTCTAGAGAGGGGACCCGAAGGATCCACCTAAAGTTTATATTATCTGCACGCAGTTGTAATAAATAAATTAGTGATTAGTTCAAATCAATTAAGTAGGTAATACAATTTACTACGTAAGAGAGCGTCTACTCTCGAGCAATTGCAAGCTACGTTATTTTTCCCAAATTAATTATAGCACGTAGGTACATACAATAAGAGCTATTTTTGTTACCACACGTAAATTATTTTATTATTTGATGCAAACCACTAAATAAACAAGTAATTACGATAACATTGCCGAGGTAAACCCACTTTATAGTAACATTAAATTTTACTCTAAAGCTAATTAAATCGCAAAAATAAAATTAATTTTTATAATCGCTCGTACACTAAAGAATTTAACTTACCTTTTTTTTCTAAACAGCATGAGTAGGCTCGACGATAGTTTAGGATGGTATTACGAACTTGCGTTTTGTATAGTGTGTGGTTTAGTTCTTGTGATGCACTTATTATGTTCTTGTGCCTGCAACAGAAACAAAGTTTACGTTAATAGTAGCGGTAAGTGTTTTCCAAAAATTGTTGTTTTAAGAGTCTCCCAAGCAAGCGATCAAAGTTTGAGAAACAAGGTTTTGAAATAACTATTCTCGAAAGCGAGCGATCTGAGATCCAAAAATAAGTGGCTTGAGAAATTGTCTTATTTTTTTTAATGCGATATTTTACGTCCGCATCAACTACTGTGGTTATTAGCAGACGGGACCTACAGCTTTAGGTGGGTTCCGAACCACCAGGACCAGAGCATTTGACACATAGAAACACTCCAGTGGTGCCAGCCGGCTTTGAACCAACGACCTTTACATCCGCATGCAACGATGTTAGCCGCTAGACCAGCCCGGTCCAATTGTCTTATTATTATTTACTATTTGGTACTAGACTGCTAAAAAAGGTAATTTTGCGTCCAAACTGCCCAAATTAGACCAACAAGCTTTGGGTAATTTTTAGAGGCGTCAAAGCAATGTTTGCCAACAAACCGTATCAGCGTATAGACGTTGCTCTCTAGAGTAGGTATCTCAAATATTATGCGCTCATGTCTAGCTAAACGATAAGCAGTCGACTTTAAGAAATAATTTGAGCCCAGACACTTCCGATTGCAGTTCACAAATAACTGTAATTAGAAATTTTCGAGCCGGTGGAAGAATTTCGTGTTTCTGTGTGCTGCCTGCTGCCTATTAATTTTGCCTTAAGAAGCGCAAAAGACTGCGCAAATACTGTTAGATCAAGCTTATCACAACAAATGAGCATCTTGGTAGCATCAAAATCTGACAGCCAAGCAGCCCTTAAAGAGCTGAACGCCTGTGGGGTAGTAACAGACTGCATTTGCAGACTGAATGAGCTACGGAGTAAAATATGTATTTGTCAACCTTGTATGGCATTCCGTATGAAATGGCAAAGAGAGAAATAAAGTCACTTTTGGTGAAGTGGAATAAAAACCAGTGGAGAGAAACTCCTGAACAGAGACATTCTAAAGTCCTATTGGAGAAACCATCTGGTAAAAAAATCCGCTCGCTAATCAGAATGAGCAGAGATGAATTAGGACAGGCATTAGCAATAATAATTAGCTATTGCCAGCTTAAAAGTACCTGTATACGATGGGACCAGAAGAACATCCACTATGTAGAGGATATGAAGAGGAAGAGGAAACTTTAATTCATCTTCTGCTATACTGCAAGGCTTTCACAAGAAGTCGTCACAGCATTCTCAGAGAAGAGAAAATGTTCCAAAGAGAACTGCCCAAATTATCAATAGAAAAAATTGTGGATTTTAACCACTAGGGCCAGCTTCAGAACCGAATAATAATAATAATAGACTAGTAGTGGAGTAGGGTACAAAAGTTGATTTGGAAGAATTTCGTGTTGCTGTGTGCTCAAAAGACTCAAAAGACGAAAAGACATTATTATGAATTACATAGCAACAACGAAAACAAAGTTTTGTAGGAGATTTATTTTTAACCGTTTATAGTAGCAGTTTCTACCGCATTAACTGCACGAAAACAGTCTGATCTGATAATTGCTGCTACTAAATCCAACGCAAAATGGTTTTTCCATAACTATAAAATGTTTAAAAATGATAGCTTAACAAATATTGTAGATACTAAAAAATAAACTAAATTTATACTGAAGCATTCGTAAGAAATTTAAAAGAATCTCTGACAATGTACCCCAAAAATTGATTAAACACAAACATTAAACACGTGCAACTTTTACTTTTATTGTTATAAAAAATGATTATTGAGCAAAGAAGCAAAAAATGTCATAAATGACAAAACAAAAGGGTTGCATTTCGAATAATGTAATATGTAAACAGCAGACTAGACTTCGTTAGGGGTCGTTTGCAAACTTGGAATTGGTCCAGGTAGAAAATGCATTGACTATGAGTACATATATCTTCACTTTATCCAGAAGCACTGTTTGGAAAACCAAAGTTTTCGTTTAAAAAAATACGGCATTTTTTAGATTGAGCAAAACTTAATCTGATGGAGTGTACAGGCACAAATAGAGTCACCTGTCGCAAGCGCAAAAACATTCATTCATAGTTAAACGGATATTATCCACCGGCTCTTCACAGCCTGTACCTTCATAGAGTATAGAGAGCAAGCTGATAAGGTTAATCACACCTTAGAAAATCCTTAAGCCACTGCGAATTCAACTTCACCAGAAGGTAAAATTCTGCAGGCAGTACCAATTTCAGAGTTAGCATGCTTAAGGCCACCTCCCACGCACCGAAGCAGAGCGATGCTACTACAAGCGGGCGCGTACAGAACGAAACTATGTTCACATGCTCACTCTACCGTAATTGGTAACGGTTCGGAATCGGAAAACCCTCCCCCTTCCACTAAATCGCTAAAACGGAGAACCAGGAGAGAAGACCCATTCGCCTCTAGCCATCATCCGGGCACACCAACAGCGGGGCCTGAGCCTGCAACAGTGATAAGATAAATTGCAGAAAACCTCACGACTACTATGAAGTGTATACCCCCTACAAGAACCCACCGTTCTTCCCGTTACTGTTTAAACTACAACTGCAGATAGATAGATCTACAGCTCCTCCGTGCAGAGACTGCAGCAGCCAATTGACCAAAATATCCCGTATGGCGAACTATATGAGTCGCTCGATTAAAAACTGTTACTAGGAGCTTCGAAAACGAATTTGTCCCAATCCAGTTGTCTCTGGTAGTCGCACAGGCTCACAATACAACTTGGAGGTGCGTAATGGATTTATGAATTAATGACCGCTTGTTAACTTTACACAAAAGAAAAACACCAAGTGCTTACTACGTTATTATTTCTAATTTACTTTACTATTTTAATTAAATCTTTTAATAAGTACGCGTTACTTGCAACAAAACAAGTAATTATTTATTCAGTTTCAACTATATTTCATCGTAATTACTTAAGATATTAAACGTAATAAAAAAAACTTTTTTAATGGTACACACAAGAAAATTTATCTAATCTTTCATTTACTTATAACTGATATATTTCAACCTAATTTAAATTAATTACCAGTATATATTTTGAAGCAGTGCTTCATGAATATTGCAAAAAATTAATTAAGTGCAAGATGATGGAAGAATACCATAAAAATGGGTTTCTCATAGTGTTATGTATGGTAGTTGTCCTCGTGTTTGTCATAAATAAATATTTGAAAATTAAAAAGAAGCAAATGGCGCAATTTAACGAAATGGCCAGACGACAAGCCAGTAAGTTCCTTTTAAATTGATACTACAAACTTGTGGGTTTTGTGCTGTCAGTCTCGTGCTCGTGCTAGAAACCTTTGCCCTTTAGCAGTCGCTCTCGATATGTATTTATAATGCAGGCATATATCTGGATTTTTACCTAAACTTCGTGCCAAATAGAAACATGAATGAGGCGGGACCGTTATCTGGCCAAACGGCATACAGTTCATGAGCGTATTGGAACACGATACGTCTTGATTGACATTCATGTTTCTATTTGGCACGAAGTATAGATGTCCTCATTCTAGCTGTTACAAGAACTAGACAATGAGGAACGCTAAGGACGCCAGGGTTAGATAACAATTGATTCAATCACTCGTTAGTCGGTACTGATACTGGTAGTTCAGTCAAATTAGACAAAATATGGCATTTGAGAGTTTTAAAAATTGGTACGATTGTTCGTTAGAACCTGCAGTGTAACATACTAAAAGTCCTGGAGAGTAGGGTGCGCAATGGGAGGGTAGCTGTTTAGAGGTGCCTTTTTTTCGTTTTTACAAATAACTCGGATTGTATAGATTGTACGTTGACATACTGCAGGTTCTAACGAACAACCTTACCAACTTTCAAAACTCGTGGATTTTTCCCCCAGTTCGTCTTATTTGACTGGGCTACGGGATAAGGGATCGAAGAGTAGTTATTATCAAATTATGGTCAAGAAAAGGCGAAGCTTGAAATTGTGCCCAAAGCTTACTTAATCTAATAATTTTAAAATCTCTTCAGTATGCAATTATTTTAGCAATAAGCCATAAGTCACATTATGTCACTTTGGACATCCTTTTTGCTTGGACCTATTCAAACAGTATCTAAGCCAACTTTTAAAGTAACGGTAATTGAAATTAGCGAAACTGCATCATCTGCATGACTACGGCCAGACTAATCAATGGATAAATAAATTAATAGCGATGCTGATTATTTCAAGTGAACTACTCGTAAATTTTAGAATCGAAATTTGATATTCACTTAGGTACACAACACTACGATAACGGCGGCCAAATGAAAGATTTAAACGAGATATATGCGATTAGTCATTAATGCCCATATCCCTTCGTCTACATGTTTAAATTTAAAACCTTTAGATATTATTTATCTTATCTATACAATCCCGGATTTTCTGCTATAGATATACTATTATATGAAATAATAGTTGGATTTGAGAAAATCGAGAAAACTATAGAGGTACTCGAAATTTGAAGCAAAATGACTGTTGGAATGATGGTGACTCCGGTAATGATTGCAGTAGTTTTAATAGTGATTGGTGTTGCTTTGCGTGTGTGCTTGGGTGTAAAAAATAGCAAAAATGCCGTTAGTGAAGTACCGCCAAGAAGTCGTAGTAATCACATTCAGTTGAGTAAGATTTAATTTTTGCTTTTAATTTTTGGTCGGATATAGTAGGTACGTCATAGTAAATGGTAGAAGGTATAAGATCAATGTAGGTGTGTTGTGTATTTGTGTCATTTTAGGGCTGATAAAATTATTAGTCACGATCATTAGTGCAGTGCAATTAGGTTTATACCTTGGAACCCAGTTATAATGAACGGAGTTGAATGATTTTTTTTTTTGGTATTCCAATGCCAGAAACTAAAAAGTTTACCCAGTGAAAATTACCGCAATTTCGAAAATCAAAAGTTAAAAAAATAATTTTGGAAATCTCAAAGAAGAAGTCAATTATCAGAATTTTTAATTTTTTTTTAAAGAAAATAATGATTGTTATAGTTTTCGAGGTTTTTTATAAAGAATTTGAGACAAATTTAAACTTTTTAAATTTAATTTGAAGATGGCAGAAGCCTAAAAAGTGCAACAATGGAAAGGAACCTTAAATTATAGTCCCCAGTACTTTTCTCACCTAAAATACGGGTTGCTTCAAATGGGGTAGTTCTGATTTTTTGGTATGTTGTAAATATGATGATGGTCTAATGATAAATTCAAGTTTTTAACCTCGGTGGACCTCCGGTTCTTTGTCAAATATCTAAAAACATATTCGATTTAGTTTTAGAATTTTGATTAAGATCCGGAGGTCCGTCGAGGACCAAAACTTGGATTTATTATTAGGCACTCATTATATATAACATACCAAAAAATGATAACTACCCCATTTCATGGAAGGTAAATAATCCGGATCTACGTATATTCGATATACGATATATACGATTGAGTTTTGCTTTAGTTTGGGATTTTTTACCAAAATACAGATGCCCGCCTAGGTCGAAAACTTGAATTTATGATTTGGCCTTCATCATATACAACATACCAAAACATCATTACTGCCCTATTTGATGAAAGGTAGTTATTCCGAATATTTGCCAGAAATCTACCACTTAACAACCGCAACTAACCGTATACATGTAGATACGAGTTATTTACCTTTCATGAAATGGGGTAGTTCTCATTTTTTGGCGTGTTGTATATGATGAAGGTTTAATGATAAATCCAGGTTTTCAAACTTGATGGACCTCCGGATCTTTGTCAAAAATCAAAAACTAAATCGTATATTTGAATAGATTTGGCTTTTACTGTGTGCAAATCGAGATTGATTTTTGTATGAACTAAATTAGAATAGCCATTTGCACTAATTTTGTCAGTTTGGTTGCTGACAGCTGTTTCGATACACTGTATCATCTTCAGAGCGAGTTTTTAACTGGTTCGATACAGTGTATCGAAACAGCTGTCAGCAACCAAACTAACAAAATTAGTGCAAATGACTATTCTAATTTAGTTCGTACAAAAATCAATCGTATATATTTGTGCATATTTGACAAAGATCCGGAGGTTCACCGAGGTCGAAACTTTAGATTTATCATTAGACCTTCATCATATACAACATACCAAAAAGTCATAATTACCCCCAAGCGAAAGAATTAATCCTTGTGGGTCAAAATTGACAGAAACTGAAAAAATGTTAAACATTTCGCAGTTTTTTGGATTTTTGACAAAGATCCAGAGGTATGCCGAAGCCGAAAACTTGGATTTATCATTATGCCTCCGTCGAGGCAATACACCAAGAAATCAGAACTACCCCATTTAAAGCAACCTGTATTTTAGGTGACAAAAGTACTGTGGGCTATTATTTAAGGTTCCTTTCCTTTGTTGCGCTTTTTGGGCTTCTGCCATCTTCAAATTAAATTTTAAAAGTTTAAATTTGTCACAAATTCTTTATAAAGAACCTCGAAAACTATAACAATCATTATTTTCTTTATAAAAAGATTTAAAAATTCTGATAATTGATTTCTTCTACAAATATAAGATTATTAGGGTGTTAATTTCAATCAATAACATTTAGCTGCGTCTTCCAAACTCCAAATTAAACACATATATCCACTCAGCAATGTGATAAACTAAATTAAGGAGAGAAAAATTTGTCAACCAAATCTTGGGAATCGAACTCAAGACAGTCATATCCGGTGACGGTTCATTTATCACATTGTTGAGTGGATATTATATGTGTTTAGTTTAGAGTTTGGGAGACGCAGCTAAATGTTATTGATTGATTTCTTCGTTGAGATTTCCAAAATTATTTTTTTAACTTTTGATTTTCGAAATTGCGGTAATTTTCAATTGGTCAACTTTTTAGTTTATGGCATTGGGATTCCAAATAAGAAAAAATCATTCAAATCCGTTCATTAAAACTGGGTTCCATCATTTTACGTTTATATCGTCTAATTGCACTGGACAAAAACGATAACATAACGTGTCGAAAATAACGTTGACGTTAAATCGCGACAGTTGAAAAAGAATACGTACTACAAAAACGGAATATGAGAAAATATAACATTTCACCTTGTAATAACATGAACATTATTTTGGCGAAACGGGATACATAGGTACTCGGACTGATTATTATTTATCTTATCTATACAATCCCGGATTTTCTGCTATAGATATACAATTATATGAAATAATAGTTGGATTTGAGAAAATCGATGAAAACTATAGAGTTACTCGAAATTTGAAGCAAAATGGCTCTTGGAATGATGGTGACTCCGGTAGTGTTTGCAGTAGTTTTAATAGTGATTGGTGTTGCTTTGCGTGTGTGCTTGTGTGCCGTTAGTGAAGTACCGCCAAGAAGTCGTAGTAATCACATTCAGTTGAGTAAGATTTAAATTTTGCTTTTAATTTTTGGTCTGATAATATAATACGTCATAGTAAATGGTAGCAGGTATAAGATGGTATGGCTTAGATCAATGTAGGTGTATTTGTGTCATTTTAGAGCTGATAAGATTATTAGTCACGATCATATTTATACAAATTTAAAAAAAACAGAAAAATATGCCAAAATTTGAATTTGCAAGTAACCACAAATCTGTAGAGTATTAGGCCGGTCGTCCATTTATACGACATGTCTGCGACATGTCGTATCATTTTTAAACCAAGGCCGGTCGTCCATTAAAGCCGGTCCATTTAGGCCGGTCGTCCATTTATACGACATGTCGTATACGACGTGTCTGCGACATGTCGTATCATTTTTAAACCTGTGTTTATTAATCGAGATTCGTACACTTGACAGACGTGTCGTAAACAAATTATTTCTTGTCGACGACAAGTTTCATACGACACTGCATGTTCGAATTTGAAGCGACATTCGTTGTTTGATGTGCATTGTGAACTCTTCGTGATGAAGGACGATCTCGAATTTAACATTAAATTTGTCAATATAGTAGCCAAATATGAAGTGCTGTATGATTACGGACATGAACATTATTCAAACCGACAAATTCAGGAAAAAACGTGGATTTCTTTTGTTTGGCTGCTTATATATAAACTGCGCTGTATATTTTTACTAAAATGTGGGTGTACCCAAAATCTTCGCTTCGGTTTTTCGTTTTTTTTTCTTCTTCAGACGACATGTTTTACATAATGGACGAGGTCCCTTGTTTGTTTGATATATTTTGTCGTATACGACGTGTCGACTACATGTCGTATCAAAAATGTTTCAGACATGTCGTATAAATGGACGACCGGCCTTATACGACATGTCGTATACGACATGTCTGCGACATGTCGTAGCATTTTTAAACCTATGTTTATTAATTGAGATTCGTACACTTGACAGACAAGTTATTTCTTGTTTTCTTAGGCCAGTCGTCCATTTATACGACGTGTCGTATCATTTTTTAACCAAGAAAACAAGAAATAATTTGTCTGTCAAGTGTACGAATCTCAATTAATAAACACAGGTTTAAAAATGATACGACATGTCGCAGACATGTCGTATACGACACGTCGTATAAATGGACGACGGGCCTTGGTTTAAAAATGATACGACATGTCGTATCATTTTTAAATCTGTGTTTATTAAGGCCCGCCGTCCATTTATACGACATGTCGTATAACCAAGAACGTCGTTTAACCAAGAAAACAAGAAATAATTTGTCTGTCAAGTGTACGAATCTCAATTAATAAACACAGGTTTAAAAATGATACGACATGTCGTATAAATGGACGACGGGCTTAATTGAGATTCTTACACTTGACAGACAAGTTATTTCTTGTTTTCTTTGTTTAAAAATGATACATGTCGTATCATTTTTAAATCTGTGTTTATTAAGGCCCGTCGTCCATTTATACGACATGTCGTATCATTTTTTAACCAAGAAAACAAGAAATAATTTGTCTGTCAAGTGTACGAATCTCAATAATAAACACAGGTTTAAAAATGATACGACATGTCGTATAAATGGACGACGGCTTAATTGAGATTCTTACACTTGACAGACAAGTTATTTCTTGTTTTCTTGGTTTAAAAATGATACGACATGTCGTAGACATGTCTAATACGACATGTCGTATAAATGGACGACCGGCCTTAAGAAGAAAACTGGGCGTTATTACATTTTTACATTTACGGATATAAAGGGTGCGGCAAAATATACCCAGCGAAGTTTTTTCTAAATAAAATAAATTCGGCGCAAAAAATAATTATTATTTTTATGAAAACCATTATTAACACATGGTAAATTATGTTACAACATCGAGTAAATGACCGCCATGACACGCCAGACAATGACCAAAACTGTTTTTTGAGTATGTAGCATAGCTTTGCTCAATATTTCAGCTGGAATTCGGGCAATTTCTTCACGAATATTTGACTTTAAGTCTTCTAACGTCTGTGGGCGATTATTATACACTTTACTTTTCAAGTAACCCCACAAGAAAAAATCTGGTGCCGTCAAATCTGGGGAATGAGGCAGCCACTCAATATCTCCATTTTTTGAAAGCAGCCGAGTAGGGAAAATGTTTGTAAGAAGAGCGACCGTTTCATGCGCTGTGTGGCATGTAGCACCATCCTACTGAAACCAGAAGTTTTCCATGCCAAGCTCTTCTAACTGAGGTTGCACAAATTCTCGTATCATTGTTTGATACCGATCTCCATTAAAGTGCGTTGAGTTGAAACTATCGAAGAAAATTTTTGAAAATACAATTAAACAATTTCTGCGCTTTCTTGAGACGAATAACGCTCCATAACAAAATTCTGTATCTTTCTACTTTGATAAAAAAAACTTCACCTTTGACAATTGTCAAGGAAATAACAAAATTATAACAACATTCTGTAACGAATATTTATTTTTACTAATTGTTTATAATTATTTTATTTAGACTTAAAAATTACACTTAACTTATCTAATTTATTTATAACTACTATCTAATTTATTTATAACTACTATCTAATTTATTTATAACTACTGCCTAATTTATTTAAAAATGTTTATGCACTATAATAAGTAAAAATCCGTTAAATACGAACGCGAATTCTTTTAAACACTTTTAACACGTTTACGATACGAATTAATGACGAACTCGAACTCTTAATTGAAACTAAACTCCCAGCTGGCCGTAGCGTATTTATTTCTCTTGATCGGCACATTCTCGAGGCGTCTAGAGCGGAGTAGAATATTCTCGCGTATTCCGGAAGGTCGGCCGATAAGATGATTCACCATTCTTGTTACAATTCTATAGCTGGGTATATTATTTTGCCGCACGGTATAGTATAAATAGTCCAAACAGAACTTAAGGACTGGATTACTGTGGCAATATAGGGACGAAAACAACAAGTGACTTCTGACTTTTTGGGATAATTGGCTCAAAAGCTTAGTTAGAGGGGGGAGGCCTTGTCGTCCTAAAATCGGCTTAGTTTTAATTGATCGATTGTGAAGCCACATCTTATTACTTATTACCTATTTTTTTAAAAGCTGCTCGCCTTATCATTACAACGATTAATATTTTCATGAAAATAGCTTTCTAACGAAAGAGTAAAAACTTCTACGTCTCCTTATTGGGTACAACAATTGCTCATTCTATAAATAAAAATTAATTAAAGTTTTTTGCGAATTAACAGTTAACATGTTGGCGCACCTATAAAAGATTGATCATTTCCTCCCCTTGCGACCTTTTAATCCCGCTTTGTACATATTGGTAAAATGTCGACTTATTTATTACTGAGCGAGTTGTGCAAGTGCGTTTCGTGTTTATGTAGGTGTTTTTGTGTGTGCCTACATGGCTTTTATCGTAAAATTTGCGTAAATGTTGACGTAAGTGATAATGATAACATTATTGCACTTCCCGGGCGTGCCAATGAAGTTACTTGCAGTCAACGAGCTTCTCGAACCGAAAGTAATAAGTAATAACAGTATTCGATATTCTACGTACGTATGACAAAAATAGTTGAAAGTTGAAACTGAAGCAAAGTAAGGTGAAGTTTGTACTTATAGTTGTTTATAGTGGAAATTATCGACATTTACTTCTTAAAATAATTTTGGTTTCCCGTGCCAAAGTGGGAAAAGCTAGGTTTTCAAATAGTAAAATTACAATTGTTTGAATTGTTAGAATTGGTAATAGAATTCTTCACTTTGATATTGATATTGATTCTTATCAAGTAAAACTTTATTCGTGACGACGATGGCTCAATAAATGTTACATAATAGGGGTTGCTTTACTGAAATAGATGTCAACTTTATGGGGACCTCACAATGAAAAAGTAGATAGTGAGACTAAAAACGACTGATGTGGCATAACAGGAATTTTTCGTATGTATGTTCAGAAGCTCACCCTGACTTTAAAAAACTAAAATTATACGACACTGTGGGTCGAGATTTTCCGAAATATGACCAAAATAATCCCCTTATTTTAGGCCACTCGGTATCGATTTCCGCTGTGTCAATTAAATTCTATTAAAGTGGTTGAAACCAAATTTCAACAAAATCGCTTTAGTAGTTTTTCTATGACGGTCTCTTAAGCGTCGTTAAGACTACAGCGAATGCAACGCTTTCCCGTTGCATTCGCTGTAGTCTGGGCGACGCTTAATAGCTTGGATAGCACTGGAAACGTAAAAACGTTGATAATTTTTCTCAGGTAGGTATATGCTGATTCTAGATATTCCGAATTGACTTCTTGACTCTACATATTGTAATTAGTTTGAAAACAGCCATAAATTAAGCTTGCAAAGCTTCCTTATACATTTGTTCACAATCTTACCTCTTTTCTCTAATATATTACACCTACCATCTGGGTACAAAACTACAAAATTATTTTGTCAAATTTTACTTGAATGAATTATAGAAAATAGAAATTGTGAACAAATGTATAAGGGGTTGGTGGCATTGTAAGTCTAATTTATGGATTACAATAGGTAGAGTCAATAAGTCAATTCGGAATATCTATAAACAACCTATACAACATAATATTTTCAAAGATTCGTTTCTTTCTAAATAATAAAATTTCAGATAAAACCGCATATTTTTAAATTATTAATTCAATGCCACTTTTAATCCATTTACAATGAATAAATCCACAGAATAATCATAACATAATAACTAATATTATAATAGGTAAGTACTTAAATCTAAACACAATACTTTTACCTCATTCTCCAAATATTTGTTTAGAATTTGAGTTGAAAACAAGGATCTTTGCCAAAATTATAAATATCAGCCGTTTCCTGGTGATATAAGAATTAACACAAATTATAAAGAGCAAAACAGCCTATATTACGAGTATAAGGACTGTGCACGCAATAAAGTAGCCATAAAAAATTCACTTTTTTGCCACCAAAAAACAAAAAGTCAATAGGTATTGAGGTAGGCTTTGAGTTTGTTATAAGTCAATATTTCAATTGTCATATAAAAATTAATTTTGTTTTTAAAAGTCGAGGGATTAACAATGGCTACGATCAGTGCCATCAGTTTGGAAATCAATTATCGCAATTTATTGTAAATAAAAACCCATTTCACTGCGCAAAATTGCAAAACGGCATAATGTGTCTAAAGATGGGGTCCGAGAAGTTATTAAGAAGTTTGGGGAACATAATACCTTGGAGAATCTGCCACAAGAGGAGGACGCAAAAAAAGACTGTCTGGATCCAATATTGGATGGTAAGATTGGGTTCGTTTAGCGGACAAAGCTGCTTAAAGTAAGCGGTCATTAATATTGACATTCAAAGGCCTACCCTAGTACTATGGTAACTAAATTCATCTTGTGCTGACTTTCAGCATACAGTTTAGCGGAT
The DNA here is from genome assembly GCA_950108345.1 of Malthinus flaveolus. Classification (NCBI taxonomy): domain Eukaryota; kingdom Metazoa; phylum Arthropoda; class Insecta; order Coleoptera; family Cantharidae; genus Malthinus; species Malthinus flaveolus. The sequence goes on along the minus strand of OX467285.1, from coordinate 82,176,530 downwards.
TGTAGGCCTTTGAATGTCAATATACTCAGCATAAATGACAGCTTACTTTAAGCACTTTTGTCCGATAAACGCGCCCAATGTTTCGCAATTTCGAAAAAGTCAATCGATATCAATACGAGATGTAGCTAGAAAATTGCAAACATCAGTCGGAAATGTGCAAAACGTTAACAAAAAGAAATAGCTTACTAACCCGTAAAAACAAAAAAATTCCTAAACGAAGAGCTGCTCAATTGGAAAGGGCGAAATCTCGTGCTGTTTTGCTAAAAAAAATTTTTCCCAATAACCGTGGAAGATGCATCTTGATGGATGATGAAACTTACGTCAAAAGAGACATGCGGACTTTACCAGGGCCCCAATTCTACACGTTCGAAGCTGGCGAGGATGTTCCTGATCAGGAAAAAACTGTGGAAATTGAAAAATTTGGCGATAAGATTTTAGTGTGGCAAGCTATCTGCTCTTGTAGTCTAAGAAGATCGACTCTGTTCATATCTGGCACAATCAATAGTGGTAATTACATAAAGGGGTGTGTTCAAAAGCGTTTGCTGCCGTTTTATCGAAAACATGAATTTCTTCCGATATTTTGGCCAGATTTAACGGCAGCCCATTACGCTCGCAATACTTTGAATTTATTTAATAAAGAGAAGATCGAATTCATCTCAAAGGAAATGAATCCGCTAAATTACCTGAAACTCCGCTATATTGAAAGGTATTGGACTACCATTAAGCGCGACTTGTTGAAGAAGGGAGCCGCTGCTAAGGATATGAACTATTTCAAGAAGATTTGGAATGCATCCTAAAGAGTCATCAATGCAGCGGTTTGAGCGCCGATTGCAGGTGTCTCCCAAAAAGTGCGAGACTTCGCCAATTCAAATTAATTTGTAAAACCAAATAAATTAGTCAGCTTATTAGTCAACTTTATTTTGTGAATCAAAGCCTTCATATTTTCGCAAATATATGCGAACTCGAACCTAATTTTTATAGACGAGTTTATTTTGAAAAATGTGAGTGAATAAGTGTTAAGTTGTATAAACGAGCTAATCTCGAGTCAGTTAACTCGACCTAAATCAACAACTATATCTGAGTTAACTTGAAATATATTTGGCTCTAGAAAATTGGTGGGTTAACTCTGAGCCTAGTGTCTACGAGCTAACCTAATCTAATAACACGCCAAGATCTAACCTTATATTCAGATCATTTGTTCGTTAGGTTCAGTGGGGTAACTATAATGATTCGAAGGGTTTCGTGTAACCATGTTCGTGAGTTTAAGGGGCCCGGAAGAGAGAATCCCAAAAATTTTTAAGGATGAAAGAGCATTGTAAATGAGTAATAAAACCGACCGTCTTCCTGTTAAAAGTTTCAGCATTAATTGGGAGAGATTTCATAAGGGTGTATGTTGGCTCTTTTTTCGGTTTTTCACGTACAACTCGGAAACTACGCACTTTATGACAAAAGTTTTTATATACAAACGTAAAATACATTAAATTTTCTACAAATGATATGTCTTACGTGTTTCTCAAGTAAACGATTTAGGCGCTGGCGCGCGTTAAAATTAAAAAAACTTCTAAAATCGGCAAAAAATTTGTTTTATTGCTTATAACTCGAAAACTACGCACTTTTGGAAAAATGTAACCCCGAACTTTGTCGGTGAGTTATTAATTTTCAGCCAGCGACTTAGCTCAGGTAGAAGACGGGGCCGGGTTCAAAATAAATTAAATAAAGAAAAAAAATTTTTTATTATTAAAAAATAAAAAAAATCATCTACACGATAGTAGTAAAAAAATCTTCTGGAAAAGAAAAAAAAACTTTCCAAACAAAAAAAAATATGTTCGTAAAAAAATGTTTCAAGGATTGGGCGGACTGATCACGGGCTAGCAGAAACTGCGGAAGCTTTGATTCCACAGCGGCTCACTAGAAACCACTGCGAAACGCTACCACAAATTCCTACCAAAAATCTGACGCGGAAGTTTAGATTCCATAGCGGCTTAAAAAAACCACTGCGAAACGCTACCACGAAAGACTTACACAATCAAGTGCGATAGCTTGGATTCCACAACGGCTCAATGAGAACCACTGCGGAAAACTACCACAAGTGATTGTAAGGGAAGGGATGTCACTGAGGGGTAAGAAAAATTAATGGAAAATTTCGTGACACAAGGGACGCGAGAGCCTGACCAGTTAATACGGAACTCCTTTCTCCAAAATCTCGCACCTCTATTTATAACTTCACCACCACTGTACACGCGCACCAATCAGAGCGAACCCCGTGATGGCGGTACCAGTGGGGATTTCGAAGTTATCTAAATAGAGATGCAAGGGAAAATTTCTAGGGAGGTCAAAATTTGGGAAAACTAATATTGAGACGAGAAGCGCTCTTAAAGGGGGACCACGTGAATATAAACTTTAAAATTAAGGAGCAATAATTAAGAGCGGACAATAATTTAATGAATGACAAAAATATTAAAGACTAATGACAATGACTAAAAAATTAACAGGGAGTGATGAAGCAAAAAAAAATTACAAGGGCTGACTAGAAAACTCAAAAAAACAAATTAAAAATTTTTAACGTTAACTGAAAGTGAAATTAAAATTGAATTACAAGCGTGCAAGGTCGCGAATAAATCACATATCGACGTTTGCACTTGGGACGATATCTAAAACACGGTGGAAGTTAGTTAAATTTAAATTGAGACAAGGGAAAAAATGAAAAAGAAGACAAAATTTAGATATCAAAAAGGATTTACTGAATTAAAAAAAACAAAGAAAATCTCAGTGACTATCGGACTACCCCAGAGATAGCGTATAAACGGTGCTGATTTTGATAGTTCGGAGCCAGAATCTCAGGATTCATAATTACTCCGAACCATCCCAAAATCCACATCGTTACAAAAAAATGTTTCTATACCAACATAACACATCCAATTTCCTACAAATTATGTTTCATTAAATTTTTCGTCAAATATACAGTTGAGGTGGTAGAGGCGCGTTGAAGTTTAGTGCGTTAGTTTAGAGAGGCATAATGCCGAAATACAAAAATACAAAATCTTTCAATTTGACCGATGCAGGCTAAAATATCATTGCAAATGAGTAATAAAACAGACCGCATGCATCTTAAAAGTGTCAGCAATAACTTGGGGCCCGCTTAAGAAGAGTGGGTTTTTGCTCTTTTTTAAGTTTTTCGTTTATAACTTCAAAACTACACACTTTTTGAGAGAGTTTCTTTCGTTAAACGAACAGTTAGAACAGTTGCTAGAGCGCGTTGAAGTATGTAAGGGTGGTTTTAGGGGTAAAACTAAACCATATAGGGTACACAACAAAATGTACACCAAAAAATTGCATTTTTAGTGTAGATTGTCTGTCTCTTAAAAGTTGAAGCAATAACTTGGAGCGGCTCGAGAAAAATGAGTGTTTGCCCTTTTCTCAGTTTTTCTCTAAAAACTTGTATACTGCATCATTTTTGAGAAAACAGCATCTATGTAAAAGAAAACTAAATAAAATTTCCTACAAATTGTATCACCTAGGCTTTTTTCTTCAGATGAACCATTTAGGCGCGAGCGCGCGTTAAAGTTTGACAAGGATTCCAAAACACTAGTTCCTAAAGTTAATTTCAGTTCTGTTGACTGTTTCTGCTGAAAAATACAAATTTATTTGCAGTCAAATCCAGGGTAACATGGTCGTTCTAAAGGGCGTTCTAAATGCCATCTCGATACACTTTTGTAAGGTGCCCAAGTAGCCCCAATTACGGGGTAGCTTGGTCGTTCAATCAATTTTTTTCAAAAATCATTCACAATTTTTTTTAGTTTACGCGTTGTATTTTGGTAACGTCGGTATACCCCATGGAACTATAGTCCATTCAAATTCAAGGTGCAGTAAAAGTCAACACACATAGGTACATGCAGATATCTTGGTAAATTACGGAATGTAAAAATTACCCAGCTTTTTTGAGACTTAAATATTTGTTTGTTTAAAAGTTACTTATTTTAAAATAACTGATGCAAAGGTGTCCAAGTAGCCCCCGATTACCGGTATTGAAAATATCGTAATGGATTTTAGGGAACTGCCGACATGTTCTAAACCTCATATCATTTTTATTAAAATTTTCTAGCTAAAACCAGACAATAGTAAATGTCACGCACATTTAAAAAACATGTGATTCCAAAGTAATTTTTACGATAATCTTCTTCCATGTATAGGTACAATATTTTAGATTGTATCGTTGATTTTAGATTTTTTGTTTAGATACTTGAAACAAGAGTTTTACAAAAATTTGGGGTTGAAGCTACCTTGTCACCCTGTGATTTGAAAAGCGAAAACGATTTTTTAACATGCCTTAGATTGTGTAGCACTGAAGTTGTTCGAATCAAAACATAATTAATTATTCATATTAAATAGGAGAATCCCATTTTCTGTGATAAGTTCGAAGTACTATCGCATTATTTATCAATACATCCTCGCACTTTGTTAAAAAGTCAATATCTAATGCAAAATTCGCAGTTATTTTGTTATTTTGACAACTCAAATATCACCGTGAGATTTTACTTTTCTATATTGTTTTAATTTCCAGCCGCTTGACGAAAATTACTACCAAATTTTTGTAGCCACATGTAAATTTTTCTTAAATTTCGTAGTAAAATACAAAAATGCTGATATACTCCCAGATAAACTGTAACATTTAACGAATTTAACCCTTACGTGGATGAACTTCCTGCTTGCCTAACAAACTGCCTTTTAAATTATTCACTAAGCAACACTTAAATACAAACATACGGCTTTATGTACGTAACCTTCCAAACCCTCTCATAAATGGGCTAGTAGTCAAACTGTTGGGCTATTCAATTATTCACTTCTTCCAATAAAAAGCAAAATGAGTGGAGACATTTTGGCCGAAGTCATTAGTCAGTGTTGCAGTTATGCAGTTTGTGCGACGATGTGCAGGAAAAAGAATGGCGAGCTCATATTTCCTGAAAATGTGCTCGAAAGTAGATTTTTTGGTACGTTAATACTTTACTATTTATTACCCCTAGACATAACGTAAATTAGCTTATCGCGATTATCATTGATAAGATTTCCTTTGAGTATTTATCCATCGCATAATTTCCAATATTGTCAGAATTAAAATGAGTTTCAACTTAATAGATTCGTTAGTTTTGTTGTTGTCTATTAGTTTTTTGTATTTAATATCGAGGTGGTTGTGTGTTATAATATGTGATAAGCAGTGTGGAAATTGTGAAAGGAGTCCAACCAGAACAACAGCACGCACAAGAACGGAGAGTAAGAAATTATTACATTCGATCGCGAAATTAGGATAAAAACAATAGTTTTTAACGCAGAATGTGCGAATGTGCGTATATTTAAATTGATAACTAAGTACCACTTGCTCTTTGATGGTACATTTTACTGATTACAGATACGTTCATATTAAAAAAAATTTTCTATTGTGACGCGCTTAAAAATTATTACAATCCTGTGGTACGAAAGCCAAGGATGCCGTAATTAAGTACTCTTAACTTATCTCGTAATTATTTAAATCTCATATTTGTTTAGCTCTTAACTAATGTTATTCACCCAATGCTGATTCAAATTAAAGTTATAGCAGTTACTGAAACTGGAAATTTTTGTGTAAAGGACATGTTTGTATTATTGGAACCAAAACGGGCGACCTCCTTCTCTTTTCACGTGAGCCCTTATATACATCTATATACGAGTCTATACATGCCTGTTCAAACAATAAGAATCGAAAAATCTTTGGGATTTTGGCCAGTTTCAAGAATCAAACGCCAGTTTCCGGTATTTTAGCATTAAAATTGTATAAAAACTCGGGCATAAAAAACGTTTTAGACGTGGAAACAAAAATAGTTGCTCAAGAACTAACAGAATCACTTCTTAAAGTGGCCTGAGACATGAGCCTCTTCATCCATTCGGGTAGATATGCCCAGGGTTCTGAATTTGGGTCATTTAAGAAGGGGGAGCTAATGCACTTAGGCCACTTAATCGGGTCCATTTATTTTCTCCAAGCGACCTTTCCTTGCCCATCAGATCTCGAGCCATTCTACTTGTAGAATGAACTCCAGGACACTGGCGGGAGGGGTGGTGCTTATACTGGCCACATCGAGCCAGAAGTCTCCCAACACGGATCTCCTTATCGACGTTAGGGCTGGACAGTGACAAAGCACATGTTCAAACGTTTCGTCTTGTCTTCTAGTTCGCATCCACGACATTTGGGTTTATCAAATCCCAGTGTCTGCAGATGTTTATGTAGTTGATAGTGTTCCGTGAGTTTCCCTGCAATTGTTCGTAGATTAGTTCGGAACAGCTGTAGACAGTATTTTTCCAGCTTTTTAGAAGAAGCCAGTATCATTTGCTTTGGCGACTGGTTTGATGATTGGCTCAGGGCCACGGAGAAGGCTGTTTTAACCTTTCTTGGCCAGCTCGTCTGTTTTATCGTTACCCTCATTTCCTTTGACTCAACAGAGTACAAAAACATTGTTTTTAGATATCTGATATGTCTAGGGCACTTGTACTTAGTCTGATATTTTTAAATTCAGTAGGAGAAGCAGAACTCAGTGTTAGCTATCAATGCCGCAAAACTGGGCATCTGCTTAGAATGCGTTGAGTAGATTCATTCTTTTCTCCGTGTAGTCTTCAGAGTCCTTTTGGACACCTATAGTGTCTATAGTACGAAGGATTTGGAGACGAGGTTCTCTTTATGGATCTCTCTTTGCTAAAAAATCTGCGGAAGGCATCTCTGTCTGTGTGCTGCTTCAACAGTAATTCGGCAAATTAGTAAAAAAGTAGTAACTATTTCTTTTAATGGTTTATCAATGGCGTTTTCCTGAACTTCGGGAAGAGTTCAAAGTTAGTTCAAACCCCGTTAATCTGGCCCCTCGACTACAGCCTTGATGTGACGTAATAAGGTTAAACACTATGAAAACTCGATACGATGTTAAAATCAACTGACATAAGTATATTTTGGTGACCCAACCAGTTTTCGGCATGTCCTCCCGATGGCCCATTAAAAAAATGATATAGTTACGCGCCTGTAAATATTATAAGTTCGAAATTAAATGAAATAGAGCCACAGACTCAAATTTTTGATTGTTCAAGGTCATACAGCTTAAAATTAAGTTCAAGAATTTTAGTAGCCGTTGATAGTGTCACCAAAAACGATGTTTCACAAAAACAAAGGCAAAAAGTAATAATTAAATTTTTTCTACTCGTCTTAATTTCTGTCCTGTCCATCCCCTCAATTTTTCATTAATTTATTAAGTTGTCAATTTCAGGGCTTGAATAAGCCTCTAATATTACGAGCTCCATGACAGCAGCCTCTCTTACCCATTCCCAGTCTTCAAGTGCTCTCAATCACAAACGACTTGAGCAAACCACTTGAAATGTTCCATAAAAATTCTTGGCTGCACGACAACGAAACCACAAGGTATATTGTGCACTTTTTTAAGTAGATTAATGCAAAAACCTGGAGGTCTGATCTGTCATCAAGGATTTTACCATTTGATCAACTTTACGACCTATGGTAATCCAACAATGAACCAGTGGAGATTCCCAATTTTCAGGTGCAGCCCACGAATTACAAAGTATCGTTTTATTTTTCAAGATCTACCGATTCACCTGTTATTATTCAGTCCAGATAAGAGCGGCATAACAATTTCCTTAAGAAGTTTAGCACAAATATCATTGAACTCAAATATGTATTTCTCTGAACTAGAAAGAAAAACAGTAGAACTAAGATAAAACTATGCTATCAGCAATTAGCTTCAATCGCCTATCCCCAATCGTAAGTAATTACCTACGAAAATATGACCACTTATTAAATTATTATTTGAAATGTGGATGGCTTTTGTTATCGTAGGTTTAGGCGTAACCGTTTGGTGTTGTTGTTTTGTGGTGTGTAACCACGCTTATAGATGCTGCAAAGATAAATACTCTACTTCTTCTTCTAGACGACCTACAAATCGTAAGTTTTTAAACGAACGCCCTGGTGCCTCAAGTAAAATTCAATGACGTTTCATTACGCTAAATACAAGTACTAAAGTGCCTACTATTGTTTTGTATAATCTGATCAGATAATTACTGTCATTTAATATCAACTTGGTAATAAAGTTCACGATTACAATGTGAATCTCTGCGGGAGCTGTAACTTGAAACGATGGATGCTCAACAAGCGTCAATGGCCATATTTGTGTCTTTGTTTCTTTCGTTAGTTTTCGTAATGGTGTGTTTGAATAAAAGAATAAGAAAGGACCGGGGTATGTAGAATTTTATATAACGCGATTCGCAACCGTTTAATAATGTGGTGCTTCTTCATTGCATCATCCACTTAGTATAAAGAAAGTCATCGTCGGTTTTTAGATGGCACTTTCTTTAATTTTCTTTTACAAAAAGACTTTTTAAGCAACGCACAACCTATGTGTAGTTGGATGTCTAACACTGCCTATCCTTCCGGACATCCTGTTTTTCTCCACTGTTTTCGAGTAGGTTTTCATTTGTTTTGTTACGCTTACGGAGACATGTAGGTACTTGTAATATACACTTGACCTTAAACGTATTAAGATAATAGATTAAAAGAGACTGTTGTTGTTGTATTGACAAGTAAAAAAGCAGCAGCAAAACAATACCCAATCACTTTTGCTAATTTTACAAACTGTCAATCAAAGTTTACGATCTTTGCTACGGATTGTTAAGCTCTTGACAAGCCTTTGAACATCTTAACATCGTAAAAGAGGGGAACGACCGTTTTTGTTTGTGAGCTAAAATTATTTAATGATGTCAATGATGATAACTGATAACTGAATCTGCCATTTTTATTGTTGGGGATATTAACCTGAAGTTCTTAAAGTACGTAGTACATTAAAGTCCGCTCACTAACAAATATAAATCGTTTAGTTCTAGATATTTAAACGTTTTCTACTTTAATATTGCGATAGATAACAATATGACGATATTTCCAGTACGAGTACGAAATGTTTGAAGAAAAGGTAATCTTAAGGACGTCAGTGACGTGAGCGTATTGTTTTTAGATGATAGTTAATCAGGGTGTCCTCGAGAGTACGGTCGTAGATAGTTCCTGATGTAATATTTCAAAAAAAAATCAAATTTCTACTACTCGACGATTGTAGCCTGGCCCCTGAGAATTATATGCGACAAGCAATAACCGTTGGCTAGTACCAAAGATTTATTTATGACGTGCTAACTTTCCTCTTAACCCCAATTCAACTCTATCCCCCAATTTCCCATATTTCTATGAAAATATGAAACTCCAGGCTAATTATTACGGTTGTCTTTGAGACACTGTGGCACCGTGTCTTCAATAACCTGCTCATACTATGCCATTTGGAGTTTGTCAACAATTTGCAAAACAAAAGTTGTGTGCTTAAATGCAATTGTCTATTCACTATACAGTGTTTTTATTTGAAAACTTCCCACCTGGAATAACTCGAAATTTAATTGATACGTGTTTTTAAGAAAAAGCACGCCGATTTAGATGCGGAGGGGGAGCTTCAAAATCACCGTTGATTAAGTTTTATGTTGCACTCTTTCACCCCAGCAACCCCGACTTGAAAATATCTAATGGAAACCCCTAATGTGTTATATATCTGGATTCTGGATTATTTAAGGTCTAGCCTAAATATCTCGTAAAATACGCAAAATATCGAAAAAATGTCAAAGTCGCTTTTATAGAGAGGCAGGGGGAAACTACACTGCTTAACCCTAAAATTGACTTTCGATTTATTTGTTCCTTAGAATTCATAATGAAATTTACGAAGTGAGTAAATGCTATTGACTCTAATAAGTAATAAGATATAGAAAGTGGGCGGTATAGTAAAGCACGCAGTCAATTATACCAATAGGTATATAATTTTAATGTACATATTGATCGATTGAGGGCTAGAAATAGTGGCAATTACTCCCAAGCCATAGTGTCAATCTTAATAGGTCCGGGCCCATAGCCGAAATGGGCCCATAAAGCAGTTCGAAATAAACAAGAATAAGAGGTAGAGGTCCTAAGGTTGTAAAACATCTTTTGGGAGACGCTATTAATTGCCATTGAAATTGACGAATTTTATTTTAAGCCGTTTGGCCTCAAACAATTTAAAAAAATTGCCTGCGGCGCTATTTAGTTTTTTTTTTCTGGCTACGGTTTTATATGGGGCCCATAATTGCAACTTGCATCCGGGCCCATGCTAAACCGCTGTATTTAACCAGTTGTTATCTTGACAACTACTCGATTGCTGCATTTAACCACCCTACGTCACTAACCCGCTGGTTACCAGACTGTTAAACGTTTTATACAGTCGGGGTTAACATTGCTCATTTTGATATTTCAAATGAATAAATTTATTTCGAATATTATTACGAAAGCCATACTTTTGCAAAAAGTGTGTCCTTATGTATCAAAACCCACTCCACTACTCCACATCCGGTATAATTTTCACGTTTAAAAAATATTTTACAATAATTATAATTGCTATATTATCTAATCTTTATCGTGTGATATTTGTAACTTTAATTAAAATTTAGAAACAATATTGTCGCGAAATTCAATCAAGATGGTGGTTGTAAACCCTTTACTTTTATGTTTTGCCACAAGTTTCCTTATGCTCACCCTCTTAATTGTAATTAGACTATGGATTCTCCAGCGTATAAAAGTAATGGAAAGAGTGATGTCGCGTGAGTTTAGTTTAATTTGGCGTATAATTAAGTTGTATTTGACGAATTTGATTTTGACGGAGTTTACTTTTGTTACAGCAAATCAAACGGCCGATATATGGAACATAAGCAGTAGGGTCAATCAAGAAAGACCGGTAACATCGGAGCCTACAGTAAGATGGCCAACTCACGATGCTCACATCTCATTAGATTCCTTTGCTGTACCTGAAAATGTCCAACCGTACAAATCTGATAGAGTTCCACCGCCACCTTATACAGAAGGTATATAATGTTATTTTACATAGAGCGATCAAAACAAGATTGTATCGAGATCCCATTGGAAACGTTTAATTTAGCCTAAGGCTTCTCGATGCGATTTTGCTTAGACGTATCTTAATCTTCAATTGTTAATATATATATTTTTGTTTATAGTTGATCTGCCAACTTACGAACAAGCAACGGGAACTCCAAAACATAAAAATGACGTAGCAGTAAATATTAATAGCGCACCAAGTTGTTCGAGAGAAGTGGAAAGTTAAAATTAATTAATAATAAATGAAAGAGTTGGAAATATATGGTGAAGTGGTGTGAATGTGATATGGATAATCATAATTTTGTGATAAACATTATTTTTTAATTTATGATAAGCTACTATTTACTATTTTAGATTTTGTTTATGCGAGTACATTTATAAATAATGTAAAAAGTAAACAGAATTGTTAAGATTTTTCATTATTTGCCAAAAGGTCGGAGAGTTTCAAGGAAAAACAGTAAACCCCTTTCATTTAAATTACACAACCATCACAATCACTATTTATAATAATCCACTTCGTTCTACGGGTAAATTATATTATGTCGTTGAAATAAATAAAAACAATAAGCTATTTTTTAATGCATATCAATCTCTCATGACCACCATTTAAATTAAAGTTTATATGACTTGTAGCTCAAAAATAAATGACCACAAAACTTTTAAATTCTAATAGGGTAAGCCTGTAAGCCATTCAACACCCGGTATACTAAAGTATTTACAAGAAACCCACAAGAATGCTGTATAGTTTCATTGTGCAGAAACTTCTACAATAACCGTACATAGATAACGATTTTGAAAGGAAATGCAATGGATGTGTTTAGCGGGCAAAGCTGATAAGTAATCAGTCAAATACTGAGTATATGTTGACATTCAACTGCTTACAATCCGCGCGCTAAACCGTATGCTAAGAGTCAGCACAATAGCCAGGACCTATCAGAGAGAGGGCAATGTTAGGGGCCTCAACTCAATTTGGAAACCCACGGATGTTTTCTAGTTCTTGGGCAAGGAGCAGTGGTCCTTTAGTTTGATCTGGTCTCTAGGTCGGCCCTGCGGGCTCTCCCGCGGGTCTGCGGCAATATGTTAGACATAAATAAAAGGGGAAGACAAAGAAAGAAATGAAGACGAATAGAAAAAAATTCAATGGTTAAATTCAGAGACCCTGTCGTTCTCCAACAATATTGTTTGTTTTTCTGAAATAATATAGCAACTTAATTCTTAAATTTCCAACTTTGTTTTTGTGAAACATCTTTTTTGGAAATTATTCAAACTTATAAACTTTGTTTGAAGCCGTTTGACCTTCAGCAATCAAGAACTTTAGCCTGTGGCGCTATTTTAAGATAGAACCTTACCTTAGGGACGCCTCTAAAATATTATTTGCCCCGGGGGTCTCGCATTTTCTCTGAAAGGGTCTGATAACAGCACTCTGATGACTATCACTCATCGATCATCGTATACTGACTCTTAGCATATGGTTTAGCTAATTGTTAGCAGTTGAATGTCAGCATACTTAGCATAGCCGACTGATTACTTTAAGCAGTTTTGTCTGCTAAACGCACCCAATGGATTCTATTCAAACAATTGTGCTGGCATCATTTCAGATAGAGATGAAGGGGGGGGGGGGGGGGTACAAATAACAAATTAGAAAATGTGCGTCTTCAGAACTTTAGACCAACTTAAGTTTCGGGTTCGAGTTTCGAGTTGACTACATATTAACGATTGTATCTCGGCCCCTGCGCAGGTAGGCAAAACCTCTTGCACTAACGAGAGCACTAAACGTCGTACAGCGACACCCTCATTTCAATTGGGCGCATCTCAGAGGCCAAGCTATAATTGTTAAGTATTAGTAGTAAGTGTTATTATGTTAGTAAACTCCCTTGTGGAAAACTCTGAGCCTTTATATCTTAAAAACAAAGACGAATCAAAAAAAGGTAATTAGATAGTACACATTTACGACTTATGTTATGAATCTTTTACCTCCTGATATAAATCATCCTATGTAAGCCTTTTCCTTTTCCTTTTTCCTTTTAAACTTTCTACTGAAACCTCGAACTAAGAAGCTTGAAGGTGTTAGATGAAAACTTTTACTGTATCAGGGCCTTTCAAAAAAAATGCGAGGCCCGGGGCAACTAACATCTTAGAAACCCTTCAAAATTTAAAACTAAATTGTAGAGAAACATGCTCGGATTTACTTTTGAGAGAGTCCAGGCTGAAAAAATTATAAAGACGAATGCCATACATTAGAAATAGAATGGAATAGCGCCGTTGGCGACATTTTTTTAATGTAGTAGCGATTCATAGTGTCTCCAAAAACAAAACAAACAATATTGTTGGAGAATTACGGGGCCCATGAATGTCACCATAGAATTTTTCTTTCTATCCTACTTTCTATAGTTGTCTTCTCCTTTATTTTAGTCTAACAGTAAGTTGACATGTTGCGGACCCTAATATTACGAGGCCCGGAGCGCCAGCTCCTTGTCTGCTCCTTCTGATAGGGCATGGCTGTAGCAAATTACTCTTGTTGTGTTAAGTTTTGAAGAGTTTGGCGCTATTACGTATTAGAACTTCATACTCAGAGAGGATAGCAATCGCTATACTTCACATTTCCCAAACCTTACTACCTTAATACCCTAAAGCGTTCTTTAGCTTACTGAAAATTCTAAATGATCCGATAGGCCAAAGACGTCTTTTTTTTACTTTCTATCTAAAATTGAGAGCTAATACCTTTTTATTTTAATTATTTACGACAGCAAATTTATCAGCAAGCACTAAATTATAGCACCCGTTTGAAGAGATCGTAGGTGGTAGCTATTACGCGAGAACTTGTAATAGCTACACTTGCAGCCCTTATAAATAAGTGAGCACGAAATGTTTTATTTAGAGCACTAAACTATTGGCACTACATTTCAAATTATAATAGGTTATGCAAAAAACATTATTTAATTGTGGCATTATGGCTATTATAACTTCACGGCCAGTAGTAAGTTGATATAATATAATGTACAAAGTTTACCAATTATGAATGAAAAATAATATCGAACAAATGACCACCGAAACCACGCATACAGACGTCGATTCTTTTATCAAAATTTTCTATTATGTACCTACATTTTCGAATAATTGCGGCCCTATATCACCAATTACGCGTCGGATGTTGGCTTCAAGGTTTCAATGAATTGTGGATTATCTGTATAGACTTGATCTTTCATATAGCTCCAATAACGGCGTTAGATCACGCGATCTAGACGGTCATTGGACTGCAGAATTACGCGAAATTATTCGATCGGGAAATTTCGCATGAAATAAATAAATTGTTTCAGTGTGGCATGTGATGGCGTCGTTATGCTGAAACCACATATCACTCACATACATATCATCAATAATAGGCCAAAAAATTGTCAACATATCCAGATAAAGCAATCCATCGATAGTAACAGCGTTTCCAGCCTCGTTTTCCGTAAAATACGGTCCAATCACTCCTTCAGACCAAAAGTGCACCAAACAGTAACACGAGCGGAATGCAAAGGCTTTTCCACAATCACTCTTGCATTTTTTGAAGCCCAAATGCGTCAATTTCGCTTATTAACATAACCATTTAGAAGAAAATGAGTTTCGTCTGAAAAGATGATTTTTTTGGATAAACCATCACCTTGTTCAGTGACGAAATTAGCGAATTGTCGACGAACAGCATGGTCGGTTGGCTTTAATTCTGCACTAACTGAACCTTATAAGGTTAGATCCAAATCATTACGTAAAATTCGCCATGTGGTGGTCTTGGATAGGTCAAATTTCTTAGAACGCCGTGTATGGATAAATTTGGATCTCTTTTACACTTTCATTTACAACAGCAATATTGTTAGAAGATCAACCCGGGCGAACGCATATTGTTGTTGGTATGTCATGTACCGAACCATTTAGCTCAAGTTTAACCACCAAATCTCTAACAGAGGTCTCAGAAAGACGATTATAACGACCATATTTTAAGTGATTTTCGATTGAAATTGAAAAAATTACAATAAATGGTAGACCTCCACTAGACCACACATATGTGTATAAAATATTCCTGAAACACTAGAAATCTCTGGCTACGATACCATCATTCCCGTCGAATCGGCGAATTTGGCTTTTAGTCGAAAAAAACGTACGAAACATCCTGTATAGTACGCGACGCTATTATAAGTACGGCAATAAAGTGAACTTGTAAACATGAACGTAACTTATTGTAAATCCCATTTTCTTTCAAGAAAACGTTTGGACTTTCGTCGTTTAAACAATGCCTTTCGGCCTTAATTTTCTTGAGTCAATAGAAGAAGTGTAGAAACAATTAAAGCGGGAGCAAAACTAAACAAATATTCTAATTAACACTATTTTCCCCGGTTATGTTTATAATGCAATAAAACTGTAACTAGATATAATAAAATAATAAAATAACGTACTTTTCTCTCATATTATTGAAGTAAAATAATTCTATTGTTTTTTACATTAACGTCATAACTTTTATATCAAGAGTTTAGTTTCCTTATCTTTAGTAATTTACAACATTAATTAGTCAACAGCTAACATAAAAGGCGTATGTTTCACCTTCGAATTTCCACACAGTTTCAATTGCGACTCCGAATGAAAATGGGCTAGAATTTCCACATTATACAAAAATACCCGAAATATGGGATAAGTTCTAAAAAGTGTAAAAGTGATCTAATATCGAACTTTTCGTTTAAAAAATGTAAAAAAATCGTGGATGAAATACTTGAAATAAGTTTTCTCCCCCCCAAAAAAATTTCCTTTTTGTTTCTATTAGTTATTGTCAAAATTTTTGAATGCAATTTACAGATAAGGTTGATAATCAATATCTTATCTACTACACAGTTAGTTACTTCCAGTACACATGATGTAAAAAAAATATTTAATTATACAGGTAAGTTAATGGCTAAAAGTTTGTTTAAACTAAATAATTATTTGTTGTTATTGTAGAATGAATCTAGAACTACTTGTAATATTAGTCTTAATAACCGTGTTTTTCATATCTTGTTGTGGATTACTTCAAAAAATAAGGAACTACTACAATGAAGAAGCAGGTACGAAAATTAAAAATAACAAAATCCCCATTTATTATTTATAATTTTTTTAAGTGGATGGCATAATTGCAGTTTCACCAGTGAGGGAGACCAATCAAACGTATAGTAATGGCGCGTTTCAAAACTGGGGTGATGACTACACGACCGGTGTCTTTCCAGGTGGCTACGCACCACCTCCTTATATAGGTAAATGTTAGCTTTACGTTCAATGCAAATTATCAAAAATAACAACAAATTAATAATTGAGCAATGTAGAAACGATTTGCCCTATAATCTGTTCAAGCGTGGAAAAGTTCAAGCTTTCCGTCATAAGTAGTATACTTGCGATATTTCTCAATGACCTTCAGAGGACTCTCCAATCTCCAATATGACATGAGAGCGGATGTAGAATTATAAACTAATTAGAACTTGTTCGAGTCGGCCATTTACATCTTCACTTTCGAACCGTTGGTTCTTGTTGTACTCTTATGCTTTAGAACTTAACCACACGCCACACAGCTCAGTTACTTCAAAAATGTGCTATTCTACTATTAATCTGTTAAGAACGCTAGTGATATGAGAATTTTACTGTTGCATTTCAACCCCAAAGTGGGTTCAGTAGTTGTGGCTAGAATAGAAAACGTTCCACAGTGTAATAATAATTCTAGAAAAGATGGAACCACCTTAATGAATAAGATTGAGCTTGTAAATAAGTTTTGTAATGGAAGAGAAGTTGCAAAGAAGTTTACTCTCCATTTATAGTTGGCACACAGTAAGAACAATTTCAGTAAAAAGTCTGTTCTTCTTCCTCAATCAAAGTGCATTCATTCATAAAAAAAACAAAAATCTAACGAGTTAGTTTAATTCCACTTTAAAGCTTTATTAATTGCCCTTTTTGCAGAATCTGAGCTACAACCTCCAAAGTACGAAGACGTAGTAAAAAATCCAACTTATGTGGTTGTTCAAGTCGATCCGTCAAATACTGAAGCAGTACCTCAAGCACCCCTAGCAGTACAAACAACCCAAGTGAATGGCCTAACTGTAGCATTGCCGCCACTTCCAGTTCACTTACAACAAACTAGATCACCCGCTTATTAATTAATTATTTAGATAAAAAAATATTTAATTTGTGAAAGTGCCATTTAATAATTTTATAATGAAAACAAACCATTAGTAGGAACTGACAAATATTATAGGTGGATTATAATTAATTTATGACTAGTAAGAAAAACAGATTATCTAATTATCAACTTCCATTTGTATATTGCACAAACTACTGTAATGTTTTTAAAAATTGTAGATAAACGTGTATAAATAATTAGTATGAAAATGTGTTGAATTATTAAAGGTATCCCGCCGAGATTTTAAGATTGGACAAACATAATCAAGGTAGGGACGTTGTATTCGCTTGTGGGCTGTATTTGCTTCACGAAGATGAAGAAGAAGAAAAAAGAAATGGAAAATCGCCTGATTAACGGTCGGTCACAGCACGGCAACGGCACAGCACCTTATGTGTGAATTCATAATTCAGAAATTACTTTTAGAGTCGATCCGCACTATCGTTACGCTCTCGATACGCTTTCGACAATATTATAAAGAAGAAAAAATTATAACAATCCACAATTAAAAACAGATTAAACAACACTACTCATTTACAGTTACAAAACCTCAAATTACTAACGCAGACCGACCGAGACTACCAGCGACTATAAAAAACTATCCCTGGTGAGACGCTTCCTAAAAGTTAAGACTGAGAGACATACAAATCCGTCCGGTAGTGAATTTAAAAAACTTGCAATGTTATAAGAAAAGCATCTCCTGAAAGTGTGGTCTCAGTGCCTCGGAATGGTTAATAGCCCTCTACTCCTAAGGTTAAGATAATGGACATTAGTTCTAAAAGTAATCTTAAGACCTTACAGAAAAAGCAAGCGGAGTCCCAACGTCGCCTCATGTTAAGCCACCCCACCACGTCCAGGGTGTGAGAAATTTGATCGCACTTTCGTTTATCCGTTATAACTCGAAACCAGCGCACTTTAAGAGAAAAGTGTTTTTATACAAAAATCGATTTCCTACAAGTTATGGATCTTAGATTTGTTTCTTTAGACAATCGGTTTAGGCACTAGAGCGTATTAAAGTTTGACAAAAATTCTAAAATCTGCCATAAAACTGTTTTTTGGTTTATTGCTTATACCTCAAAAACTATGCACTTTTAGAGAAAAGTGTATATATAGATAAGTAAAGTACATTCAATTTCCTACAAATTATGTCTTTTAGATTTTTCCGTCAAACAAACAGTTTGGGTGCTAGAGTGCGTTGAAGTTTAGGGTATTGTATAACCGGGATGCAGTGTGCAGATGTACGAAACGATAAAGTACTCTTTTTAAGTTTTTCGCTCATAACTTCAAAACTACGCACTTTATAAGAAAAGTGGTTCTATATAAAAATAAACTACACCAAAGTTTCTACAATTTATATACGAAAAACTTTTTTTTATCAGATAAGCAGTTTAGGTACTAGAGCGCATTTAATCTTGACAAAAATTTCAAAACCGTCCCCAAAAAAATTTTTTTTGTTTATCCGCTATAACTCGAAACCAGCGCACTTTTAGAGAAAAGTGTTTCTATACAAAAATCAAGTATGTACATTCAATTTCCTACAAGTTATGTCTCTTTAGATTTGTTTCTTTAGACGAACGGTTTAGGCGCTAGAGCGTGTTAAAGTTTGACAAAAAGTCCAGAATCTGCCATAAAACTGTTTTTTTGGTTTATCGCTTATAACTAGAAAACTGCGCACTTTCAAAGAAAAGTGTTCTCATAGAAAAATAAAGTAAATTTAATTTTAAACAAATTATGTTTCTTAAAGTTTTTTCGTCACACAAACAGTTTAGGCGCTAGAGGGCGTTGAAGTATATCGCTTCGAGACTGGTGGATTATTGGGAATTTTTATCAAACTTTAACGCGCTTTAGCGCCTAAACCGTCTATCTGAGGAAAGAAATCTAAGAAATATAATTTATACGAAATTTAATTTAGTTTATATTCAAATACAATCGCTTTTCTCATAAAGTGCGTACTTTTCAAGTTATATGCGATAAGCTGAAAAACGAACAAAAATCCACTGTTTTCGAGCCAACCCCAAATTATTAATCGTCTGCCACTCCAAAGTAGCAGACGCGGACGGTCGGTTTAATTACTCATTTGCAATGTTCTTTCATCCTGCATCGTTAAAAGTTTTGTACTTTATCGTTTAGTAAAGTTGAAGAAACTGAAGTTCGTGAAGAAAACACGAGTTCTGAACGCGCTGGGCCAAGACAGGAATGATACAAAAACATCACAGTAATTAAATCTGGAGAGAACCAGGGAATCGCACAGAACAGGTCTGAGCTTCGTAACACGTATGGAACGATTAGCATAAAGCATCTTAAGAATAGAATATGAAGTGTTGTGGAACTTGAATCTCAGCTCCGTATCTAACACAACACCGAGATTCCGAGCCTCGTCCGATAAGGGTAGGTTAGACCCTCCGAGATGTACACAAATTTGAGGAAACACTGCCAGTCTCGTACAGCGACCATCGAAAAGCAGAACAGACAATTTAGAGCGGTTTAAAACGAGATTATGTTTATTCGGAAATCTAAGAAGGCTTGAAAGATGGGAATCTAGTGAACTAATCGCATTAATGACATTATCAGGTGGAAAGGAAATGTAGAGCTGCGTATCGTCAGCATAAAAGTGATACTCACTTAAAAGACGTATACAAATTGAACGTATAGATAGAGGACCTAAAAGAGATCCCTGAGGACCATCTGAAACACAGAGTAGGAGGTCCAAAAGTAAACAGCCAGTCCGACATTTTGAAATCTGCCCGAAAGATTGTTCTGAAAAAAAGCGATAGATATACAGCCCCGTCCGATGTAATGTAGAATAGAAAAAAAAAGTATAATGATTAATGACATCAAAGGCATGAGACTAATCCAACAAGACCAACACAGTAAGAGATTTCCTTCGTCCCTTTCTCGTGAAATATTGTCAGTGACTCACAGCAGCGCCCAGCTAAAACATTTTATAAATCCCGACTGTGTAAATTGTGTACGTCCAAATACGATGTAAGTTGTAAATTTCAACCTTTCTATTCAAAAAATGTCTAAAGTAAGAAATATTATGGGTGGATGGGAATGCTAAGGTAAATAAAATATCGCATCTCCAGATGCTTCGTTTGGCCGACTTCATTATACTGTGGCGTGGAGTGTAATCCTGAACATCTAAATCATCTAGAAAATCTAATAAAAAGAATATAATCGATCAAAATTTTAACTCACGGAAAAAGGGGGGTTATCAACAACTGAGAATCCAAGAGAGAAGAATTTGACAGAGATGTATAAAAATTAGAAAACCAAATATATTTTACACAACATGTCGTATTAAAAAATAGTTAAAGATTATAACTCAAAGAAAAATGCAGTAAGAACAAAAAGGTCATCAGAAGGAAGAAAAATATTAGTATCCGTGGCTTACTAAATTTTTTCAAATGCAAGGGTATGGCTAATTTAGTGGTTTCAACTGGTGGAAGTTCGATAAACGTGATTTTCAACGTCTGGTGCATTTAAAAGACGTTCAAGGTTTCTAGAAAAAGAAGAAAAGTAACAGAAGTATAATATAACAACTAATAAATTGTTATTACAATAGCATGGTGCTTATTTAAGTTGAAGTTAAATTTAGATAACTTAATAGTGAATTATACAATGTGTTCCACGAAACTTGGGTCGAAATTTGAGCAAGTTGGGTCAATCACAGGGAAAATTTGTAAGAGACTCAAGAAATCTCCATTTCAACTTCGTTTAATTGTTTTTGGTTGTATCGCACTTGATCTTTACTGTTAGCAATCAACGCTGCTACTAGCTTACGTTTCGTGGGACATGTTATAATAACAAATCTTCCTATCTACCATTACGAATAAGTAAATTAAGACACACCTGCAATTTAAAAAGTAAATCAAACTGACGCGCTCTATCTAATACAATGCCTTTTCTTAATAATAGTCATTACTATTTATTAAAATTTATCGCACTTCAGTGAAATTTCGTTCATGGCTCCCTTGCCTTAAAAGTTGTTATTTACAATACAATACTTATTCTTATTGAAGGTACATTGAATTGACCTTCATGTGTAGTGTGTTACAACCGTTACAAGTAGGTATATTCTTCATTGAAACAAAAAAGTAATGTCTTATGGCAAGGTATTAAGATTAATTATTAATGAAAGTAAATTAGGTTCAATGTTGAAACGACCACCACCTAAGTAATCTACTATTCAATAATCATTAAAATGTGTCTTTTTTAAGTTCATTACTTCACTATTTGTCATTGTAAATATTAATTAACTTTCAAGTGGCTGCATATCAAATTGTTTTGTAAGACGATACTACCTACTATTTATAATAAACGAGTTAGGGAGGGAAATTTTGTCAACCTGTATGGATGCCAGCTCAGAGGGCAGCAAAATAAGACTCATTGCACCAGAACGAGCCTTTGGCATTCCCTATAAAATGGCAAAGTGAGAAATAAAGTCACTTCTGGTGAACTGACATATTAAACACTAGGCAGGGACATTTTAAAGTCATATTGGAGAAATCCTCTTACAAAATAATCCGCTTTCTACTCAAAATGAGCCGAGGTGAATTACAACTGGCAACGGCAATAATAACAGGCTATTGCCAGCTTATAGAGCACCAGCTGTATACGATAGGACTAGAAGAAGACCCACTAAGCAGAGGATGTGCAGAGGCAAATGAAACTCTAATTCATCTTCTGCTACACTGCGAGGCTTTCACAAGAAGTCGTCACAGCATTCTCAGAGACGAGGAGATGCTCGAAAGAGAGTTGCCCAAATCATCAATAGAGAAAATTCTGGACTTTATCAAAAGCACAGAACTTGCATAAAGGACGCACAGTAGGTTCAAGTGGTCCCGATAAAAGGAACCGTTAAAGGGGCCAATCTCAGAAGCGCAATAATAAATAATAAATGATCATGTCTTACGAACGCACAGTTGGGAATAAAATAAGATAAGCAGACAATCACACAGTTAGTTCATTTAAATTTATATCGGCTTCTCATTTCTCGGGGGTTTTGATGGCATTTACAGTTCTGTATACTACAACATTATTATACGTATGGCATAATGATGCCTCAGAATTGTGAAAGTGATGGATGATACAATTTTTGAAATGCTGAAACTGTAACAGTAGCCCAGATCCAGATAATGAGTTCGGATGCAGTGGCGGTACCCTGTGTAACATCCAAACCAAATATTCTCATTGAAACCGCTTTAAAGGGCACGTTGAACTGTGGGCCCAGATTCAGACAAACTCGTAATTGGAACAAAATCCCCGTTGACTAGTAAAGAATATTTTAGAAGAGCAACCTGTGATAATGAAGGACCGTAACGGTACCCTTATACGTTATACGTATAAGCGCTGCAAACTGACTTAATCTGGTTTCGATTTTTCAATAATTACTACAAACAAATTGATTAACAATTAAGTACTTTCCCCCCAAAAAACTGGTTAACGCGCGCTCCATACCTTCATATTTCATTTCCAAACAAATACCTTTTAAAAAGAGAAACTAAACCGAGTGATTCAGTTTCAATGCCCTGGGATTACCTACAAAAAGTTGTTTCCGTCGATTCTCAATTGATGTGAACTTGTAGTTTGTAGTGTACGAACAACACTGACCACAATAGCATGTCCCAGGTAGCGGTGTTCGCGTTATGACTTAAATGTTCGAAAAAGCTTTAATTTAAGTGCCTTAAGTGCGTGTTGTGAATAAAATTTTGTGCAGTTGGGGTGTTTATTGAAGTTTGCAAATTTAATTTTTTCTAAAATATAAAATGCTAGTGGTTCAAACAAATTCTGCTAGGTATATCAATAAGTAATAAGTAGTAAGCCGGAAGAATAATTGCGTAATTCGGTGGTTGTCGTATAGGTAGTACATGGTAAAATACAGGTCAAGTTCGAGTTAGGTTTTAATTAATTAATTATTCATGGCGCACGAGTTTTAGATTTAATTACCTACATAATTTATTTAAACGAGCTTTTACTGTTAGTTTGTTTGTTTTTCATTAGAGTCATTATTACTGATAAAAAAATTAATGAATCGTTCAAGTTTGAGTTAGCTTCATTGGGGTTGTCGAATGTACAAGCGTCGAGGAACAATATATGATTAGAGACGAGATAAGTTTACTTTTATAACCAAACCGCCAAGAAGTCGTTCTATAACAAAGAAGTTTTGCACCATCATATTTGTATTTCTCTATTTCTGATTCCGACGGCTGCACGAGGATGTCATCCCCGGAGAACATGTCTACCTGCTCTTTTGTCGTGATTTCTGTTAGCAACTTAGGAAAGTTGATGTATTTTTAGTTGAATTGCAGTTTAATTTAATTTTTTAATAAAACAACTAAAGGTAAATAAAATAAATTTAGGAGAGCCCTAAAAATTCAAATTAATGACAACGCACAGTAAATTGTGTAAATTATCATTATTAGTATCAGATTAGAAAGCCCACAGTTTTGGTAATAGCCGGTAAGCTATTATAGAGGTTTAATTGACTGTTTAATCAAATAATTTGTTTATTATGGAGCTTAAAATTGTACAATGGTCTTAGTTTTATTAATCACCAAGACAAATAGTATGAAATTACGGCAAAGCCGAGTATAATAAGAAAAAGTAAATAATAGGCACTATCTCGTCTTTATACCGGGCGAGTCACAGTACCCGCATCGGTCTTCTTTTTCAAAAACGGTTATAGTCGTACAGGTGCATGTCGGTGTCAGTGGCACCCTCACCCTCGGACTTTTGGTGGCTTCGTTTGTGCTGTAGAAATACCAGCACCCCCACAATGATTTTTAAATATCTCCGGAAGGAGGTGAGCACAAACGACAGAATTTGAAGCACAAACACACACAAATGAAGCACAAACGAACGAATCATGTTTGAAATCAATCGGCCGTGGTGAGGGTGCTGGCATGTCTACAGCACAACCAAAACGTTTCTTTAAATATCTACGGAAAGGGTTGAGCACAAGCGACGGGACTTAAAGCACAAACAAGCACAAACGAATCCACCAATTCACCACCAAAAATGCACCTTAGTCGTACAGAGTTTTGGTAAAATTGTTTATTACAAAAGCTTTAGGTCTAAGGTAATGAAGAATTTAATGGTAGTACTATAGCATTCCTCGTGTAAAAGTTACAACCTGGAGGACTTTCTGGAAGTAACGTACTACTTAAAACTACAGATCGGCATTTTCTCAATTATTTTAAAATCTCAAATTCGCTCAAAGGACATGATGTATCTACTTCATATCATAACAGGAAACCTTGGGGTTTCCCTTATAATTAAACTGATTTACCTCCGGTTGCATAAAACTTCCTTAACCCCCAAAATGCGTAAAAAACATTTTAAGTCGTTAAATTTGACGTTAGGCATTCTAGGCGAAGTAAAGGTAGTGTCAAATGGTCCGTTTTTTAATGAATCGGGTGAATAATTAAGTTTTCTTTAAGTAAGTACCTTAGAAATTATAAATATGTACTTACCTATACAGGGCGTTTCCTATAAGCGCGTCATAATTCCAGGGGCTGTTAGAAGAACTCAAAAGTCGTATGGCCCCAATTTTCTTATACCGAAAGTTCCTCCTGTGTTTTAGCTGAAATTTAAGAAATTGTTAAAAATTTTGTTGTGGCGAAACGAAAGCAGTTGGGAAAATAATTTTTATAATAAGGATGCCTTATGTATTTTTAAGTATATGAGATAGATGTGGCACTCTTGTTTTTAAACTGCCAAGATGGCGGATTCAAGATCCGCTCACACGACTTTGAGAAAATTGGTTTAATAATTTTAGTCAACTTTGGTCCTTTAATAGTACTCAATTTTAAAATTATTTCAAGAATCGACTGTATCAAAACTGAAGCTCTATATTTTGCCTATACATTCCTATATATTTCAGATTTTTATAATAATAATCTCTAAAGTTATAATTAAAAAACTAAAAAATGAGCCAATTGTTATACTGGCCGCCATTTTGAATTTAGAAATTTAAAAATGGCGATATTTAATTTGCTGTAAGAAACAGATAAAAACTAAACGTGTTATTAGGGCTTGGGAACAAGCGAAAGTTTTTATAAAGAGTGCATTTTTTTATATTTTTCCTCTCTTTGAACGCCATCTGCGGACATACTGTATATGTCCCTTTAAACTTTAACATTTGTTACCTTCTAACGGAAATTGAAAAAATGAAAATTGTCAATTAATAGGTATACATGTTGTACAAGAGATGAATTTGTGTAATTATTCAAAATTGGTCTTATTAGTAACGTACTTTGTTATTATAGAAGTGCAATTCATAAAAGCAGTCATTGTTTTGCAACAAAAGATATTGACCGAAATATTTACGCAAATCTTAAAATAACTATTTCCACTCCATTTGCGCCTCAAGAACGCTTTGAAGATTAAATCAACATTTCAACTAAAATTATCGATAAAGTACAGCATAGTTCTATTCTAAGAGGGCCAAATGGAGACTTTATAAATAAGTGATGTGTCATCACAGAACTTTCACATGGAAAAATAATTTTGCACCAAATCTTCCAAGCCTCATAATCAATCTTCAATATTTTTAAGGTACAAAATATAGCAATTGCTAATTTACATCGATGCTATACGTGTACGCTTGTGCATAATTGTTTGGTGTTACAGTAAAGATCCAGAATAGGGCTGGGCGATATTAAAAAATTATCGATATTTAAAAAAGTATCGATATATCGCAATATCGATATAGGTATATTTTTTAAATATCGTTAGTCGATATATCGATGAAATATCCAGCTCTGTAACCAACCATCCATTTAATTTACACATTGATTTAGCCTTTGTTTTTGGCCGCTAAGTACGCTAAGTGACTACGACAACTACCTCGTAATTTTTGTGAAAGGAAAATTTAGTTGAAACTAATTAATCGATTTTTCATTATTTTTGAATTGTCAACCTACTAATGTTGTATCAAATTATATTACTGGCCAAAGCTAACTAAACCCATGCTATTAAATTAAGTACATACTAATACAACACAGTATACATATTCTCAAACAATAAGAAATGCATTAATTAAATTTCATTGTCATTCCGCTCTTGTACTTAAAGCAAACTAAAATATTACGTAAGTTCGATTTTTATGCAGACAATTATAGTTTTGTACTTTTACTAATGGTAATGTGGGTACCTACTTAATTACTCCCTCTCAATTTTTGATTATAAAACCATGTATCTATTGTGTAGAACTCGTTGAATTCTTATCGGGGGGTTTCCCATTTCTTATCTCATTTTATTATACCTACACCTACTACATACGTATAATAGAGAAGTTATTAAAGTGATCGACAATTTACCCACCCCAAGCACCATTTCAGTAAATTAAAAGCGATCAAAATATCTTCAGTTTTCAGTCAGGGAGATTAAAAACGCAAAAGAGAAACTGTGAGTCTGCTAATGCTTTGCCAAGAAAGTTCGAAAAAACGATTGAGAAACGAAATTTGTTTACTACGTCACACGTCAAAAATTTGACTAATGTGCCCGTGTAAACTCGGCAAGAGATTTGGAAAAAATTAAGAAATCGCCCAGGCGTTTGGGTGGAGAATTGAACAAACTCATGAACTTCACTCCTCCGTGAACTTCATAAGGATGCAACCAAGTTCTACACCTTTTATTTTATTAATATACAGGGTGTCACAAACTTGTAGGGGGATAGTATGACCCAAAGTATGAAGAAACGGTTTAATTAAAATGGGTCCGAGAATGGCCGGTTTTGGAGATTTGTTCAAAGTGCCCTCCCCCTATTTCATCTCTGCCACAGAGCCTTCGAACTCTTTCGAAAACCCGATGAACTTGCAGACAAACCGTGATATAGGTCCGCGCCTTCCTACTCATCTTCGTCTAAAAGTTCCGCGTAAATGCTCTCAGGCAATATATTATACAGTTTACCGGAAGGCAGGCCTTCCGGCTTGCAATGCATGCAGAAGGCAAACTGCATCGTTAGTGAATACACCGGCTAGAAGGCGAGCTCTGAACTATCGGCCTCCAAAAAAACTGTTAACACTTGAAATTTTACCTGCAGCTTTTGCTTATTGCATACAAACCGTAACGTGTATGTACGAGTTGTGGGTACAGGCCAAGAGTCTCATGAATTCCTAACAGAATTTATGGAGCTATACTTAACAGGCCTCTGCCTTGCTTGTATAATATAAAAAGTAAAAGTAAATTTTAATTAGCTATAAAATCTTTATACCGAACACTAGACTGACCCAACTCCTGCGAGAAAATGTAAACGTATATGCCTGATGCGCCAAGGGTACAGGGTACAGGTTTAGGCCCGGTATTTGAATGTTCCCTTAGCTAAAAAGAAGAATTGCGTTAAGTGAAAGATAAATCACACCTCTAAGATTGACCCTTAAGTTACAGGCTACTTCAGCAGCTCTAAACCGGCAACCGGTTTTAAGTCTCATTTATTGCTTACGGGTCACTTAAGTGGACATTCATATACTGGGCCTTAGTCTTCCGGATCGCAAGCCGGTAGGCCTGCTCGTCTACCGTATCGTCTATGGCTCGCTAAAGCAATCTAAAAATGAGCCGGAACACCGTCGTGCTAGAACTGCAACACTGCAAAAAATGCTACAAAAAGGAATAATCCTCAGTATCTCCGAAACTGGCCTTTAAGACTTTTCAGCAAATTTTGGGCCGTACCCTTCAACTTTGTGGCATATGCTTTTTAGCACTCTGTAAAAGTGTTTTTCTACAAAACGACGTTTTATTAGTGGACATTTGCTGTAGTGTTTGTTTGAACCACGTGCTAATTAAAATCGTCATTTCTCATTCAAGTTTACCACCATTGTGCAATAACATGATATTTACGTAATTATCACTTATTCATGTTACTCCAAACTAATTGCAGATTTTTTAAAGCAGCGTTATTAATCGTAAATTGTATAATTAGACGTTTTCTTATCAATCCAAGGTCACTTCCGTTGACTATTTTATTTAAAAACTCCAAAATTATCAAAATATTTGAATATCAAAAATATGTGTGATGTACCAACAACCAATTGATGGGCGTTATCATTTATCGTAATGATGAATTTAAAGTGCGAAAATGGGCTGTATAAAGTAAATTACGATGTTAATTGTGTTTCGGTGTGGATTTGTGTTATCTAGTACCTGATAAATTTTCATTTTAATTGTTATCAGGAATGACAATAATTTTTTAAATTGTTGACGGCGACGACTTGTTCGAGTGACTATTTCGAAAAATGTGCAAAAGCTGTCAATAGTAAGTAATTAGTTTGTAAGGGTTGAATTAACATTTAATTGACATCAATTTTCTCAAATTTGTTTTTTTTTAAGAAACCCAATGACTGTTCTCAATTAATTTATTTAAACAAATTCGTTTAACCGTGAAGGTTGTTGGAAAACTAATTTTCTTCGTATTATTAACACGGTCATTGTTTAACGTCTATTTACGTAGTGAATGACGAACTCGCGCTTAAGAACCAATTCCATTAAAATATTTTTAGTTTAACAAGAAAAATGGAAATGCGTGCTGAGCTGAAGAATATTTTTATTTCATTTCCTGCTCTAATCGATTACTTGATTACATGATTACTTTCTAATTGATTGTAGTATCTCAATTTATCTTAAGAATTTGTAAATTTATATCAATCTGATAGTTAGTAGTGCCTACTTTTAATTTCGAATAAATACGTAACTATTTCGGTTTTCTTAAACTGTTTTGGAACATTTGTTTTTCTTCTCTTTAATTGTTTTGGAACGGTTTGTTCTCAAATAAAGCAATCACGAAGCCAGCGGTCGAGAAGGAGTTTTTTAGGCCACTTCACAAGAGCAAGGTTCAATTTCTTCTTAAATACCAGTAGAGGTTCGTCATCTACGGACATTTTCAAAGATTGTATGCTTGTAAAATAACTGTCAACGTGTCAATGTCCACTCCTTTTCAAAAACCGAGGCTTAAGATTTAAAATATAAAGTAGAGCAGGAAATAACTGCTAGCTCTCCAGTCCCCAGCTTTCCTAAGGAGTCACTGGTTCTCAAACTTGAACGATGATTCCAGAATTCTAATGGTGTACAATAACTTCAGCAATCTGCAAAACACTACAGATTGCTTTACATTAGTTATATCTCGAGGATATACTTTATTGGGACCCTAATAAATAGACCTCGAGTTTGACTAAACAGTTGACTAATTATTGCTGGAAAACATCTAGTTTAAGATTTTGTTATTATGCTCACTGTTACATCAGTGCCGGATTTACCAATAGGCGGACTAGGCCTTGGCCTAGAGACCTAAGACGTTGAGGGCCCAAAACTCCAGCGGCTTTTTCAACTTTAAACGACAAGGCCGAGGGCGTTAGCCCGGTGGGTCGCTGGTATTTTAGGAAAATGGACTTCCAATGATTGCGAAAATTTTAAAGCACTTGCATTTAAACAATGCAGCTCTTCATTCTACATTCTCTACAGCTCCCTGAATTCGTCCAACTCCGAAAGTGGATCTAAGCTCTGTTAACCTTAAATATTCAAAAAAAATTTGGTTGCGGCGCTAGGTGACCCGTGGGAGATTAAATTAAATTAAAATTAAAAAAATTAGAAAAACAAATTTCCACAGAGCTCTTCTGAGAACCAAATGGGCACACCGATTTTCCTTGCTTCAGGATGGTGAATATGTAACTACGCCACTGAACATGCTGTTAAAAAACACATTATAAAGTAAATTAGCGCTCAATTGGGGCCCGCCATTATTTAATTCGCCCGGGCCGTTTCTTTTCCGGAATCCGCCACAAGACCGGACCACTTTTTTAAGGGGCACATTCTGTTTTTTGGCCTAGGGCCCATGAAAACCGTAATCCGGCACTGTGTACTATGCTGCGTCCTGTATCAATAATTACAATATAGGTACAGTGTGTCCAAACGGTAAGGAATATACTATACAGCTCAATAACTATCCACTTTTGACAAAAATTCAAATAAAATTTAGTTATCATATAGTTATGTACCACCTTACAGACAGCCATAGATTTAATTTATTGTTAAAAACAAAAGCACAGCGAATAACAGTTGAAGATTTTTAAATGAAAATTTTCTTATGTGAGTTTTACATGGCCGAAAAGAGAAAAAAAGCTATCGAATGAGTATAATAACGACATTCCTTACCATTTAAAAATCTTCCAGTGTTATTCGCTGTGCTTTTGTTTTATGGCTATAAGGTGGTAGATCGTAGAAAACTCCTTGACAAACAACTTTTATTTAAAACTTTTTGTAAAAAGTAGATATTTACTGAGCTGTATAGTATGGTCTATTTTTGGACACACTGTATATGAATTTGTTAACAGCATTGAAAATGAATCAGTATTTCCTGTCATTAATCGACGACAATATCCATCCTTGAACAAAAACGGTAAAGTTAAGTCAAATGAAGCAGAGTGGGTTTCGAGCGATGTGGTAGTACTCGAGTAGCGACCTATCACAACTGCCGTTACAAATGGTTTTATGAAATTTGAACAATAAATTTACATACACGAGCGATGTACTCTGATTGCACGCAGCTTCTACTGAGATGTACGGTACGCGTACAAAAGGTACGAGGTGAGTCTGAATGGAGGCACATTGGGTTTGGGTCTAAATGCACAAAAGGAACTTGTTTCGACTGGAGTTATTTTTTTATACATTTGCAATGTACAATGTACAATATACAGAATGTCTATTTTAAGAGGCATTTAACCTAACTTTGGTTTTGTTAAATGGAATGCCTCCAATCATGTGCAAAATATATACAGGGTGTTAATTTGAAAACTTCCCACCTCCGATATCTTCACCTTACTATAAAATATTGAAATTCCGCGAGTTCTGAAATTACCGAGAGGGCACCTTTATCGAGTGCTTGCGTTTCCTCTAAATTAACCCCCAAAGGGTGGTAGACTTAACCCTTTAAATATTAAAAAGAAGAAGGGTCGAGTGGAACTTTTTTTGAAAGTTCTTTCTATTGTCTGTACAACGATATACTAATTTATTATTTTTGGATTAGTAGTTTTCATGATATTGTGGTCTATAAAAGATAAAAAATGAAATAACTGTAAGCAAGAAAAAGTATTAATGATGAATTGTCGAAAATGTTCTCCATTATCTTCTAAACAGTAATAAATTCTGTTTTGAAACGTTTCTGTAAAATTTCTAAATACTGCAACTCATTCAACTGCAAGTGCTGTAATTCGCTCTGTAAGATTCTGAAACCAGCAAAATTACCTACTAATCCAAAAATAGCAAATTAACATATCGCTGTAAAGGCAATTGAAAGGGCTTTCAGAAAAGGTGTCACTCAACCCTTAGATATTGAAAATAAGCAGTTTTTAAATTGACACCCTGTATAATCGAGAACTAACTGATTCAGCGTCTACAACTATATTATTATAATTTCGGCTTACAGTTGGCCGATTTTGGAAGAAAATTATTACTTGTTGAAAAACTTTTTCCGAGCAGAAGATCTATGTAATCTGCAGAAAAGTGTTGGAGTTGGATTTATGATATAACTCAACATAACGAAAGCGTATTTTATATCAAGTTAGTGCGTGCATCCGTGCATCTCCGTAAGATTAAAAAAACATCATAATACCTACGTCAAAACCGCGGTCAAAACCTTGATGAGGACCCTGAAGCGTTGTTACTACTCGAAGTGAAATATTTCTTTATTTACACGGAATCATCGGGTGACCTTAACTTAGAATCTATTAGTAGTTGGTGTCTATTATTATACTATTATTATAAGAAGATAGCAATAACAATACGAATGCATTGTTAGTAGATTCAATAAAAATTCTTTTCACACGAACAATTATTAACAATTTTTTAATTTCCATAAAAACTAGTTGGAGCTTCATTATATCCACAATTCACACAAAGCACGTTGTAGGTGGCATTTGAAAAATTCTCAACAAATTTAATAAATAATTTACGCTAAATAGGTATACATTAACAAATACAAAACTATTTAAATCATTCATCATCTTTTAGTCAATATTTTTAAAATTTTCCTAACTTTCAATCGTCAATACCCCGCAATACCCTTTGGTCCCTTTGGCATATTTTATTAAAGTGCCTAAACGGTAAAAGTGATACATGTTAGGATTCAGAATTAAAAAATAGACTGTTCGGTAAAAAATAAAAACCAATAAAGTTGACACTGAAAGATCGAGAACAAAGATTATTTGTCAGCATCAAATTTAGCAACTTTGCCAAATTTAAACCTATGGTCTAGCTCTTCAAATAGGCGAGATCCCCATGCTGCACAACGAATTTCCATTACCCTGTATTCAACATTAGACTTGAGCCCCCCCCCCATTAAAAAATTCACCAGCCGCCACTAAGAGTTACCATTAATTCTAGTTTATACTTCAAGTTCAATATGACCTCGTATAAGTTGATGAATTTCGCTGAACATTCCCCAGCTTACCTGTATGAGTCAGTGACGGCGCCAGGGGAGGGCCAGGGTGGGCCCACTCTTTAAGTTGCGGTGCCCACCCAAATATTGCACCAGCTACCAGTTACTAGTTTTCAGAGGTTTAAAAAATGCGAAATAATTTACACTTTAAGTACTTTTCTGCATCTTGTCCTTCTTCCCTAAAAAAAAGCTTAAGAAGAATATCAAAATCAAACCGTGTGTAAAATAATTAAGTATTTGAATTGGGTTCTATCAGACCTGGATTTGGCCTAGGGCCTTAGATAAAAGGATTCCCGTAATTATTTCATAATATTGTTTCTTTATTTAAAACAGTATAGTACTAATTAAATTCTTAATTTTCATTTCTTGTTTTTGTGACACCTCTTCTTTGGAGACACTATCAATGGTTATTAAAATTCCGAAACTTCGTTTTTAAGCCGTTTGACCTTGAATAATCAAACATTTTTGCCTGCGGCGCTATTTCATTTTATTTCTAACGCAAGAAATGCAAAATTGTCAAATTCTACTTGCAACCCACCATTCATCGAAAAATGTATGTGTGTCCATCACGAAAATATTGTGCCCATCCATTTAAAAAACCCTGGCGCCGTCGCTGGTATGAGTGTCCGAGATTAGCAAATTAACATAAAATTTTAGATATAGTCATTCTCTGCATTGTCAATGTTCTGTCATACGTGAAATGAATCTTCGTTAATTCAAAATTTGTACAAAACAACAGCCATTTTATAAACAACACGAGAGCTAGAAAACTTGACCACAATAATAAGGAAAATTAATTAATAACAGTACACTTTTGAAAATTGGTATGATTGTTCGTTAGAATCTGCAATACAACATACTAAAACTCCTGATGAAGGGCGGGTTGAGCGAGCGGAGGGAAGAGGAGATGTTTAAAGGTGACTCTCTCGTAGTTTTATTTTATTTAGTTAGTAAATAACTCACCTTCTATAGAACGTACGTTGATAAAAGTTACTATAAAAGTTTTAGAAAACATTATTAGCTACAAGATTGGTTATTTGCATCTTTGCCATAAGTTTGACCCTTTTCGAGATATAGCGCTGAGAAGGTGTTACAGCGAATTCAAGTTATCCACTCATGGATAATCCGACACTGGATGAGGTAGAATTGAGATGTAATAATAGAATTCTGAAAACAAAAGTCGCGTTGGGTATCGTCTTCACCTATTGTGAAGAAATTTAAAAAAAATTTGTGCGAAATATGTTCGATGATCTCGGGAATAGCACTCGTGCTTCGCACTCGCCGTTTTGGAGTCAACGCCCAAAATCATCAATAGATAACCATTGTTTTCTTTATTTTCCTGCATATTGTATGCTGTATGAATCGGGTATGGGTTTTGAGCACTTTATTTTGGTGCTGGTGACTTACGTCACCCACAGAGAGGTTTAATAGAATCAGTAGAAGAATATAATGGGAAGAGACTAATCAATATTGTACCTTCCTGCTGGTGGTAAAGTCACCAGCACCAGAACGGTGCGGTCTCTCTAATACTCTACACCTATAAAAACAGCATAACAACCGAACAAGGAATCGTCCACTGTTTTATCCTTTTCTACTACTTAGTGTGTTTGAACGTGACTAGAATTTTAACTAACTTCATTATTAATGAATCATAACTTTAAAAACTACTCTCCACTAATTTGTATTTCTATTGTTTCAGCTGCCTCGAGGCTTGTTACTGGCATCTTATAGAAAAACGTTTTTGCTATGACGAAGGTATTGCATTATACGAAGAACCGACCAAAGCATCAGACGACAAATTTAATAATAATGCATTTGACAATATGGCATTTTACGATCAAGTTGCTCTAATAGCTGGACGAGCGATTGTCACCATCGACCCTTTACCAAAACAACCACGAGCCATCGAGCATCAACCTGTAAGACGAAAGAAATGGTGGGAAGATAGCGTCGATCAAACAAACGACGAAACGAAACCCAAAGAATGCGAACAACAACTACAGACACCCACTATTACTTTAACACCGCCCGTTTCGGAAACCGGTGATGACGGTTTAGTTAAGAACGTCGACCAAGTCGACTGTGTGGCCACTAAACCTATTTTAAAACATGAACCATCAGAGACAGTAACTTTAAGGTGTAAAACCGAAACTAAAATATCCTTCTTGGAGTGTGAAAATAAACACTCGCGCGATCTCGTAAAGTCGGCAACGTCTCCAAATATTTTAGCACCAAACGAGCCGGAACAGCCAGAAAAAGTTAGAAAAAAATCTCTTAGAGAACGTCGAATGTCTCGTAGCCTAACTCTAACTATAGATCGAAACGTCGAACTGCCAGTTTACAGGCACACCTCCATGCCCAAATTTTATTTAGATACGCCGGAAGTAAACCAGTTGGATTCGTCATTTTTGATGGCTCCTAGTGCAACATTAACGAGTCCAGTTTTACCGAGAAACAGCGAAAGTGGTTTCTTCGATTTACGTTCGATTGTTCAATTAGAAAACGAAATACGAGCTCATCAAATCAATCATCCTGTACCTGTACATAAACAAACGAGTCCTCATTCGCGTTTGTCGCAAATTAAAGAAAGATTGAAATCTTCTAAACTTAAGAAATCGACATCGGCGATTAGTTTAACCAACAGTATTCAACATATTTAGTATAAATGAGAGATGGGAAGTTATTTTGGGCTACTATCTAGCCTCTAGCCAAACCCAACTAGTGCCAAAAATCTACTGTAAAAGAGATTTCTCAAAATGTTTCAGTCGACTTTAATTTGGAATTTTTTTCAAATAAGAAGTTAACGTTTTCGTTCTCGTCTTCTTCGGCACACTTCGTTGGAGGTCAGGGTGAAGTCGTCATCCGTAGTCAAGTTTTAATCTGCACACAGAAATTTTACTGTTCAAAGTGCCTCCCGATATAGAAGGGGTTTTATTTTAACCTTCGCAGTCCCAAAATAAATTACAATCATAGTTTACCAAAACTGGGTCATCGATGGCCCATTTTTTATTTTGTGTTTTCGGATGAAATAAGGACACTTTGGTTTCAATCTAATCTCGCTTATTAGTCATTTTATCAAAAAATGTTACTCTTCGTAAAAGTTTTTGCTTGTTTCAAATCTAATATTCATAGTCTCATTTCTGCAGATTTTTATACAGGGTGTTCTTTATTAACGTTTTTCTAAAATTATACATTTTTCGATATTTTCCAGCAGTATAATATGTAGTTTAGTATTTTAGGAGAAAACATAGAAGGAAATTATATAGAAAAATTTATCATAGAAGTTATTCAAAAAAATATCGACTTTGGGTCAGTCGTGACTCGGTTTCGGGACTGCGAGGGTTAAATCCTTTATCCAAATTTATATCTGCTCCAATTGGGAAGCAATTCGACCCAATCGTTGCTAGCTTAAGTTAAGGCAATAACACTAATATGAACGTGAAGTTGTTTTGTTGTTTATATAGAAACAATTTCTTATCATTAGAGTGAATGTCTCTTATCAGTATTTGATCATGTCGTTGTATTAAAATTATTGTAATCAAACCACTTGTTAGCTAAATTGGAAGACTATTTTATGTAATGCGTAAATGAAGTATTTATTATAGTTTTAAGAACGCACTTAGAAAAAATGCCATTAAAATATTGTACTATAATAATTGAAGACTGTGTAGAAAGTAGAAAATGTAGCATAACGTCTCCATATAATTGAGAATTTAATTTTAAATGCACTTAGAACCGTTATTTGAGTATCCA
This sequence comes from Malthinus flaveolus, assembly GCA_950108345.1. NCBI lineage: Eukaryota > Metazoa > Arthropoda > Insecta > Coleoptera > Cantharidae > Malthinus > Malthinus flaveolus. The sequence continues at coordinate 82,140,206 of OX467285.1, read as the reverse complement.
AACTTTTATAAATTTGGTGGTTTAACCCTGATTGTATAAAATTTTTAAGTCTGTGACGTTAAAATGGGTAGAACCCATTTGAGAAATAATAGCACTGCAGCACTTCACCTCTTAATTAAAGCACTTGACGTCCATTGGTTGTTACATGAGGCACTTTAAAGTGCTGCAGCGCTAATATTCCCTGAATGCGCCCATTGGCTTTAAATTATTATTCAGCTTGGGTGTCACTTAAGTATCTACCACTTCTTTACGTTAAAATACAGTAACTTTTTGAAGATAAAAATTAGTGTGCTCAACATTCTGTTCCTTTAAGGTTAAAACTGCTTATTAAAATATTTTTAGACTGATTTTAGATTAAATTGTACTTGTAAGCTTGCCACGTATTAATTATTTGCCCTAAGTTATGCTTAAAGGCTGTATTTGTCTAGTGTAACTGTATAACGCAATTATTTTGATATAGGTAAATAAAAACATGTCTGATAATAATAATGATACTTATATGATCATACAAATGCGTAGATTTTATTATTGTTTATCTAGCAGGCCAAACAAGCGCGGTTAAGTATAGGAAACTTGGGACACTGCTGAGAGCCTCAGATATTTTTGAGGCTACCTCGTAGAAAGTCGAGCTTGAGCTTGCTTTCTGAAAACCGGAATAGAAGTATGGTCTTTATGTCCTTAATTCCATTTAAATTTCGATTTCAAGTCAATCAATCGGTTTTAATTAAAATTCATGAAAAAGAGATTCCAAGGAGAATTTAAAGGTAAATTCAAATGTAAGCGTAGTAACGGAAAATATGAATACAACATATTGACCCAGAAAATTTATCTGGAGGACGCCAAGGAAGTAAAACATAAAAAATAAAAACTTTTAACTTTGGACTCGAATTTAGTGATCGATGATCAGCAAAAAAAGGATGCAAATAGTAATCCTAATCGTCTAACAACCTTACTCGTACGTAAATCTATTAATAAATCTCCACGAGACGCAATAAGCAAAGTCTTTTATCAATTCATGGGAAAGCAGAGCGGGGGAAACAATTTGGGGCACTTGACGTTGGGCTGGTCAGTGATCAGAATGTAAACTTTTCAGAAAGTTCTGGAAAAAACTGAAAGGCCCACGTTATGTTTATGTGTTCTAGGCTTCTTTAGATGTTCTTCTTTTATTAAATGTCAATTAGAAATACCTACATACAAAAGCAATTTAAAAAAGCTTTTTCCTATTCTTGGCAGACTGCCAGATGGAGCTACAGCTTAACGTAAACTTGACTGTAAGTTCGAGAAAACTCAAGGAATTCGCTAGAAATACTGCTTACACCCTTGCTTACAGTAAAACGATGCCTAAAAGTCTCTTCTTTACATGCAAGAAAAATTCTGCGAGAAATTGTAGCGAGAGAGAGAAGGGGGGGAGATAGAAACAGCTTTGTAAACTGTAAGTACAAGAAAACTCGAGGAAGTCTTGCAGAAGTCCCTAGCAATACTATTTACAGGTTTACACTATTATTTACAGTAAAATAAGGCTTGAAGGTCTCTTCTTCCCATGCGGAAAAATTCTACGAAAAATTGCAGAGAGAGAGGGGGAGATAGAAACTAGCTTAGTGTAAACTGAACTGTAAGTGCGAGGAAACTCTAGGAAGTCTTGCAGAAGTGGCTTCCAATGCACATTTATAGTATTACAAGCGACTTCTGAAAGATTTCCTAGAGTTTTTACGCACTTACAGTCCAGGTGTCCAATTTATATTAAACTAGTTTATAACTGGCAGTTTCTGTACTCTAGACTCTCAGTCCAGAAGTCCAATTTAAATTAAATGTGGCATTAAATTAGTTGATAACTGATCGTCTCTTTGACATTTCGCGCGGGGCATTTTTTGCATGTAAAACGACGCCTTAAGCTGTGGATTGTTAAAATTTTCCCGGCGGACTACCGCATTCGGCGCAGCTGAATGTAAGTGTGATAAAACTCTAGAAAATTTTGCAGAAATGGCTTGCAATACTGTAAATGTGCATTGCAAGGGGCTTCTGCAAGACTTTCTAAAATTTTATCACACTTACAGTACAGTTTATGTTTTTTAAGTTTGTATCTGATAGTCTATCCAACTTTGCCGAATTCGGCAGTCCAGCGCGTTTATTAATTTCGTCCGCTGTCCGCAGCGAACTGCTGAGCATGGTACAGCTGGCCAGACTGCCAGAAAGAAACTTTTGAAAAATAAAAGTGCACTGTAAGTGCGAGAAAACTCTAGGAAATCGCTTCTAATGCACATTTACAGTATTGCAAGTGACTTCTGCAAGATTTCCTAGAGTTTTATCGCACTTACAGTCCAGTTTTACAATATTCAAGTTTCTATTTAGTCTACCCAGTTGTGTCGAATTCAACAGTCCGCTGCAGACAATCCTAGCAGTCCACAGCTTGGCGATGTTCAAGAAGGCGACTGTGTGGTATTAAAAATAAGTACTTGTTTTGAGATTTTATATGCTCAAAAAATTATATTTGTCTGTCCATCCATCTTTAAACGCTCTACAATAGACTTTTGAGAGAAAAACACGTCGATTTAGATTTAGAGATATAAAATATGGGTCTGGCCTTCAAAAAATTTCAATAGTTTTGAAATTTCACCTGACTCCTGTAAATAAGAGTGTTAAGTTGGGAAACCATTAGAATAATTTTTAGGGTAATTCTTGCAAACTCTTAATAAACATTGCCCTATGCAGTGCTAAAGTAGTTTAAAAAACACCAAGTTTCAACGCCCTATAACTCGTAAACTTTTGAAATACAAAAAAAATTCATATATTCAATTTTATAGAAAATTTTATCAGCTTTAATTTTATACATCATCATGTTTTAGGTGTGACCCATAGTTTTCGAGATATTTACAAAAAACCAAAAAAAGTGACATGTCTTTGGCCATTGCCGCGAAAGCTCACCACCGATTCTTCAGAACTTTCGGTATATTCATCACTTGACATCTCCAAACGAGTGTGTGAAATTTCAAAACTATTGGAACTTTTTAAAGGTGAAATCCTTAGGACTAAGGGCTAAGGACTGGGCTAAGAGAGCAATTCAAAACTCAAAACCGCTATTGATAAAATTTTGTGGGCTGTCCCTTCGGTCTTAACTTGGCACCCTTGTCTTATGAAACATAATTTTGAAATAAAATCTCGATTTGCGTATGGAAATAATTAAAACCGATTCATGGATAGCTGAGATGCGTCAGAAAATGTTTTAATATGAATAATCAGACCTATTATTCTGTATCATAACCTCTAAAATAGTGACCAACTTTAACGTTTAAAGTAACGTTTTATCACGTTCTATTTCAGCTAAATAAAAAGGATAGAACGTTACATTAAACGTTGAAGTTGGCCACTGTTTCAGAGGTTATGATACAGAATAGGCCTGAATGTTAGTATTGCACCACCCGGTCGTTAAAAAATCAGATTGACAAATGATGAAACATACATCATGATGCACGATTAGTACAATTTACATTTTCAACAAGATAGATCCTCTCTGCATTACACAGAGTAAGCTTTAGAGAATGGTTTTGCGAAAAAGTATTGAAAGGAAACTTAACGCTTCTGGATTTCTTTCTCTGGAGTTATTAGAACAATCAAGTTTATAAAACTCCACCAGAGGACATTTCAAGATCTCATAGCTAGAATAATTTCAGAATGCAGACGAATTACCGATTCGGAAACACTAAAACTAACATTGTACGTAGTCCTGTGATAACACATCAGTCATTTTTATTAACTTATTAATGTAATCCAAACTAAATATAAATTCTTGCAGCGTTACACACTATTAATTATTTCATTTACATGAAGGTATGTGGCCTACATTTAAACGATAGTAAGAATGAAAAGTAATAACTGAAATTTTGTTAGAAAAGAAATAAATTTTTACCATTGTTTCGTGTACCTTGCTGCATAGCTTTCTTTATTAGCGTTTTTGTAAATTAGTAATAAAAATGAGAGAAACAGAAACTGGTGGATTATCGGAATAGTAGTGACGTTTTCTACTGCCAGAATTGTTTACATTAGAATAGTGAGCCCGTGAGCCGTGGTTAAAGCCGAATATTACAAAATTATTGCTTTTAACCATACCTATCCTTCTTCTTAAGTTAGTGTTAATGAAACTTATTTTTTATCTAATACCTTATCTGTATTATTGCAAATCATATTTACCTGTTTTTGTTAAGGTACGAGTAAGACCCAGGTGAGTACGAAGTACGAAGCAAAATGTGGACTCTGACAACGATGTGGATGTAGAAGGGGCAAGATTTTGTGCCTCTTTTGACCCCAACCAAATTCTTATTGTCATATAAATATAACCGTAGGGAATAAGATTATAATATTGACGTCATATTAGGGCAATATATACAAAGTATACTCTAATATTTAAACTGTCTGTTTTAATGGCCATTTATATTCAATTTTTAAAGCGTTATATTACATGACAAATGTAATTTTTTAAACTTGAACTTGAAGGACACTCAATAATGTATTTTATAAAAATGGTTTAAAATATACAGAGTGGTCTATCTTAAACAAGTGTCCTTTTCCTTCTATTAGAAACTTAGGAACTTGGAAACTTAGCGTTTAGTGCCATTTCTTGGTCATCCCCATGTAATATTCAAGCTTTCCGGCTCATCGTCTCTTAGCTAAGTTCCGTTTTTCCATTTGTCATCGCATATAACTTTAGTTAATTATATTGTTGACTATCATGTATTCTTTATTTTTTTTAGTGTCCTTGCAATTTCTACTGACTTTGCTAGTTGGCCATGCTAGTTGTTGAGAAGTGAAACAGTTGAGTGAAGGCAAACAAACGTGCAAATTAATGTAAATGTTGACAATCAAAGCATTCTTTTAACTGGCGCTTATAACATTTTATTATCCAACGGTAGTTGTAAAGGTGGGGTACGTCTTGGTAGGAACTCATCGACTCTTATAATAGTCCTAAAACGCGCAAGAGACGTCCTGTATGTACCTTACTATTACTAAAATTTCCCTAAACATGGCTGAAGAACAAAATTGTTTAAATTATACGTAATATTATGACTAAATGTTGGTCAATTTTTATTAATTATTTATTCATGTAATGATAGTAATTTTATACGTTTTAGTTTTTATTTGGGTCACAAAATTTAAACGCTGGTCTAGTAACGAACAAAATTTAAAACAGTAACATAAAAATGAAGCTCGAGTTGCTACTAATATTTCTCTTTTACCATTCTTCTTCTTCTTCAATAAATGAAGACCTGATAGACAATTTTTTTCAAGCGAAATTGTGCACGATAGGGACTCTTTTCAGTTGCAACCGTAAACAAGGTATACCTAACTAGATTTAGGTTAAGTGTTAAGTTAAATATTTTTGGTTATGTCCTTATTTTAGAAACTTTAAATCTCATAAAACGACTTATGTTGAAAGGATATAGAGTTTCTAGTTTTAACATGGCTGAAAATTTCACGACAAAGATTGCATTGATAAAAGAAGACAATAATTTGGCAGTTATCGTTGATGGTGATTGTAAAAATGCAGAAACGGTCTTGAAAAATGTAAAAGCGTTTAAAAAAGAAATTAAGAGGTATATGAATTGAAACAATTTTAGGCCACCGACTATAAACATTTTTTTGAAACGTATCGTTGGTTAATCTTTGGTTCAAATTACGAAAGTTTGATGGAAAAAATGAAGAATGTTCCCCTCGAAATTAATGTAGATGTGACAGTTGCCATTTCGTCCTTAGGAGATGATAATGCAACGATATCGAAATGGGCCATTTATGACGTTTACAATCATGCATTCAGACATGGAGGTAAATTTCAAGTTAACAAGATTGGATTTTACAACGCTAGCAACGATCAGTACGATGTAGATTTAAATGGAATTAAATATTACAAAAGAAGAAATATGAGTGGTATTATATTTAAGTCGGTTATGGTGGTAAGTAACACAGTGTAGAATGCAATGGTGTAGTGTAGAGTGTAGACTATGGAACTAGAAAATAAGTCGAAGGGTTGAACGAGCTAGGAACATGAAGCGCCTGGTTATGAACAAGCCGTCAGCTGTATAAAGAAGTAGGGAAATTTGAGAGTACCCTTGCGTACTTACTGAGTAACACCCCCCTCCATTACTGATGCTTCACTTTTAGATACCTTCAAACTAGCTTATAACCATTCCACTTAGTTTCGAAAAATAAATTTAGTCTTTAGAATCACGAACGTGTGAGTTAGCAATAGTGAGATTGTTTGTGTTTCGAAGGGCACGTAAAGCTGTAGCTCTTGGTTTCAAAAAATTATCTTCGACAATATTGTTCAAATAGAGTAATATTCTCTTATAAGGAAGCTGCAAAGCTGGGAATAACCACTGTAGGCAAATACTTACAGTGGCGTAGTGTGTGTAGTGGCGAAAAGAACATGCCAGATGAGAGAGAGTTAAAGCTTTCGAAAATAGGGAAGCAAGCCTAGTTTTGCAGCTGCTATAGTGTAACATGTAAAGAATTGGAAGAGTCAGCGAAAGCTCAATGGAACTGAAGTAATGTGGTAGTATTTACGAGGGGGCAGTCCTAATCGATATTTGTGCGGTTGTTCCTAATATTGACAAGGTGTAAGTCTACGAGTAACTATCGAATAATTGGACAGTCGAAATTATCTCAATCTCAAATTTTTTATTAAAATGAAGAAAAACAATACGCGGACACAGAACGATGCGGAAATGTTTACATGCTGTTGAGAGAGATTTTTGGGGTTCTAAGCTTTTTCAAGTTTCTAAAATACCTGTGTCACTACTAGTCCAGGCACTGAATACATAAATGGGCTTTCGCTACAAAAAAGTCAAGAAAAGTTGTAATTTGGCAGTTTTGTAGAGTTTGGTGTCAGAATTAATGTCCGAGTTTACGACCTTCGGCGACCACCGCTCGCGCCACCTAATTGAACAAATAGTACCGAAAAACAGTTTTTTGAGAATATCTTCTCTCAACCTTTATCTAAGTCAAAAATAGTTATTACAAACAATATAGAGCACAAAATTTCCTAAAACTTTTGTAAGCAACATTTTTCAATTATATGAATAGTTCACGAGTTACAGCGGAGTTAAGCTCGGCAAATTTCTACAATTCTCAAAATCTCTACACTTCTTCTCTAATAGTTCAGTCGCCATGTACTTAAAATTGGGGTTACCTGGAGAAAGGTTCGAAGTTAATAATTTTTAACATATTGTATGTGGACAGTCGGTGGTGTAGAATCCAAGTTTTCCAATTAGAGAACCCTGTGCTAAACAACCTCGACAATTTTTTAATTTTTTTCAGTTTATGTTAATTTTGACCCTGAAGGATATAAGCAGCAAATGAAAATTATTGATCCTTTGCATCTATACAATAGAGCGCAGTGCCGGGGGGGGGGCGACCACAGTATCTGCTCGGTTCTCATATTTTACAAATTCAACTACCCTATCGGTGCCTGCTCTAGTAGCGATTTTGCGAATTGTAGAAATTTTTCGAGCTTGACTCCACTGTAACTCGTGAGCTACTCGTTTAATGGAAAAATGTTTCTTACAAAAGTTGCAAGAAATTTTATGCTCTATAAGTTTTGTAATAACTATTTTTGACCTATGTGGCGCTTGAGAGAAGATATTCTCAAAAAACTAGTTTTTCGTACCATTAATTTGTCCAATTTGGCGGCGCGACCGGCGGTCGCTCATCTAGGTCCCACCCATTGCCTGGACTACACTGTTACTTAAAATTTAAACAAATCCAAAATCAGTTGTAAGAAAAATTTCATGTCCTGATATTCTGGGTATAAAGGTAATTTTACGACTAGACAGTTTTGGAATAAAAGTCAAAAGTGAGTGGGAAGAAAGCCGTACATAGCGTGCTGTGATCCCTCTAATTCCCATTACTTTAGCTACAAGTCCCTCAAATTCAAAGAGATGTATTTTAAAGGTTCCTGAAAATATAAGTATAACTTTGGAAGAATATATGGCAAGCGATCAAAATATATACAACAACACTTTCGCAAGGTTTCACAGCAAAACCGTCAAAATGTGTCAAGAATTCTACAATTTCACGTACTTAAATCATTACTGATATTTACTCCTTACAAAAATTGAGCGTTTTAGCAATAATGTTAGCTTGATACATTCGTGGGGTTACCAACAACCCGACGGAGACGTGGACGGAATGATGAAGGAATTGAAATCGCGCAGAATCGATTTCGGTACAGCGGCGGCGATGTATCGAGTATACAGAGCAAAGGTGGCCGATTTTGGACAAGGCACTTGGATCGTGAAGTTAGGTAACTAACGTTAAACGTCTACCAAAATAATTTTAAATTCGTAATAGATCGGCTTTTATTTTTCGTCACCCAAAAACTACTTTGTCTTCTTCCGAAATTTGCCTAATGCCGTTAGTGGGATCGGTTTGGTTATCAACTTTAGGCATTACAGGTTTACTTGTTCTAATCCTCCGTATAATATTAACCAAACAAACTGAGATATTGGACTCGGATCCCGAAGATGCACATAATGCTGATTGGAGTTTTTTAGTGCTGTACGGAGTTGGGGAACTTTGCCAACAAGGTAAAGCTCAAATAATTGTTCGAGAACGTTGAGACGTGCTGGACGAAATCGATTAAAATAAAATTTTGTTATGTATGGGCGTATCGGAATATCGATACGCCGACCCAGCCCGAATCGCAACTAATCTTAACCTTTTCGATGCCACGAAAGACTTCCTATCCAACTAATAATAGCCATCACCCTTAGGTTACGCTCTAATACCAACTTTCCTTTGTGGGAAAATAGTCACCTTCACTGTGCTCTTATTTTCCTTTTTAATCTACCAATTCTATTCTGCTAGTATCGTTTCCTTATTATTAACCGAACCACCCAAAACTATAAGAACGCTTCACGACTTATTAAAAAGTGATTTACGAGCCGGATGTGAAGATTCTCTGTTCGACATAGATTACTTTCAAGTGAGTGGCTTACATTAACTCGAATCTAATATATTTGAACTCGTTACAATTTAGAAAACTATAGATCCAGTCGCTATCGATCTTTACAATTTAAAAATTAAGCAAGAACACAACCAAAGCAACTTCCTTCCTCCACATTTGGGTTTACCGAAAGTTACAGAAGGCGGATATGCGTTTCACGCTCAAACGAGCACCGCCTATCCGATGATAGACAGTACATTTACCGAAAGGGTTATTTGTTCTTTGGCCGAAGTAAAAATGTATCCAGATCAGTTCGTCTATATGGTTTCTCAAAAACGTTCGCCCTTCAAAGAACTATTTAATTATTGGTAAGCTACTCTTTCAATAGTTTTAAAACTATTGTTTTATGTTTTAGTTTGAGTCATCAAATAGGAACTGGTGTTAATAGACGATTACGACAAAATTGGTATGGAAGAAAACCGCCTTGTAGGGATCGAAATAATTATCAAGAATTTTCTGTTGGAATCAAAGAATCTTATTTTGGATTAGCGATATTAGGATGTGGTTACTTTTTATGCTTCTTATTATTAAGTTTAGAACTATTTTGGATTAGGAACAAAAAGTTTGTTCCAAACACAATGTACGAAAGAATTAAAAACTTGAAGAAAGTGGTTTTTATAAAAACAAACAATTGAGCGCAAAAATAGTATTTCATAATTTGTAGAGTAATAGCAGTAATAGAGTAGCTAACAGTATCTACAAGTCGACAGATTCAAACATGAGCTCTGGAGAGGCGTTGCGGGTGTTGCGTTAGTTCTCATGGCTCATAGAATAGTAAAAATGTAAAAAGTATTTTAGTGGCAAATTGGAAAGTGCACCAGTTTTTGTAGTTAATTGTAAGATTAGCAAATACAAAAATAGTTTAAAATGTATAAAATTAGAAAGAAAATGCCGACTGTTTCTAGTTCTTATTGAATGAATATTTTATCATTACAAATTTTTTATATTAGTTCGCATATTTTCCGGGGCTCATGTTTACGCCTGAGCGCTCTCGAAACTTCAAAAGATTCTGAATATATGAAGCTTAAAGAATATTTTTATATCTCCAAGAATAATATTGAATATTATCAGTAGTAAAAAAATATTTTCTTCTAAACAGTAGTACCAACAAACGTAGTTCTTTTTGTTTTTTCAACAAGCTGGCATTTCGCATGGCGTACTTAGGATAGTAATTTTGTTTATTTAAAAAAATATAAATAACACGAAAAAATTAGTTTTTTATTTATCTACACAGTAGTAGCATCTCTGGGATGACCATATTTGCCTATTTGAGTACCATCAGCTACAGGAGCGCTAATTCTGATTTCAAAATGTCAAGTGTGTCTCTCTACTATGACCATATGTGGGGTCCTCTACTATAAACATTCAAGCTACTTCTTTCTCTCTATTCCTATTCATTACATACGTTGTTCCACTAATTTATTCCACGTCCAAGAAGTTGTCTTTCGAACGAGTTGTCCACCAACTGACAATGGCTGAGCTAAATCGCTAAAACCCATTATTTCGCACAAGAAGTTAGAACTTGGTGTAGCGGTGAGACAGACTCAAATTTATTTAAGAAAAGTTTACTAAATCCAATAGGTACTTCCATTTTATTTTCCAATAGTTAATTTCTTCTAATTGAAAAAATTAATCCAGAAATAGGTTTTAACACCCGAATACTTACAGGGAATTTTGTTGTAGTTTACTTTTATTGCTTGATCAACTTAGAAAAAACAAAAACTTACGCACGAATAATATACAAAAAATTTAAGCCCAGTTAATTTATTAATAAGAATGTCGCCGGTATTCATAAAACATGAACATAAAAGAGCATTCAATTACTAAAATAATGTTAAAGGTAGTACGTAAAAAATACAGTTTAGTATTACTATAGTTGTTTCGATATTGATGCTTTGGTTTCAAGAAGAATAGCCTTTCCCAAATTTGAAGTGACGTGGATAACGAGCATGGCACAAATTTTAAAGTAGGTACAAAAATTATTTATTTCAAAGTGATGAGTGATGAGCTTTGATTAAAAATTGGGCTATTTCTAATTCGGCATGCTACCTTCTCCATTTGTTCATGTTGTTCCATCATAAATTTGATTTAATTTAATTAATTATTGATATCTCCTTATTTTTATCCACATTTCATTCAATAAACATTTTAATCACTATACAGGGCGAGTCGGAGGAAACTCTCCAAATCCTAAAAGCGGTTTCTACATTCTACATAAAACAAACAAGCCCAAAATTGTTATTCGACTTTTCCTTGTTTTCGATAACTATCCCCTTTTAAATTTTTACAACAAATTTTCAAATATACTTCCGCTGCTCTCTACAATCAATCACAAACGACAAAGTTATATTTTCACTAAGCCATATCATCATTTGCCATGACATGAACTATGAACCTAGCTAGTGCTTGCAAAGCTACTTCAAACATCTAAAATCGGATACCAACTTTTGGGCTTGTTTGTCTTATAGTAAATATAAGACTAATATAGTGTCTCTATGGACCAAAAGTGCATTCAATAACCTCGTCTGGAGCTTGTAATAGCGATACTAGTAAATGTTACATAACTAGCCAATAAAATATCAGTATTCCATTCATCCACCCGAAGGCTTGCAATTTAAGTTTTATAGTTGCATTAAACCCTTATGTGGCAACATAAAAAATACTACATACATGACGAGCGGTGGTAGCCGGGTATACATCTTTCAAAACCTCACCGACCCTAGATGCGCAGAAGGGGAAGTGAGAAAGCGGTTAAAAGAGATGCCCAATCCGTGTGTTTAGGTTTACGTGTAACCTTGGTTACGTCGCTGTACGAAATTTGATTGTTTGCGCAAGTCGGTGAGGTTTTGAAAGATGTATACCACCATATTAAGTTTTACATTGTTTTAGGCTTAAATTGGAATTTAAATATTTCCTAGGTTCATTGAGAATAGCTAGCGTGATATTAAAAAGTTGATCAATGCCCAGTTTTACAATTTTTATTAATTAAAAAAAAGAAAAACAAACAAACAGTTGTAAAATCCAAAGAAAAAGAAATTTAACTTTATAGTGAAAAGAATATTGTGCAAGATGTGCTATTGCAGCAATTATCAAGGGAGGTGGGCGATCTCCCTCCCCTCAAATTTGCAAATATCGGGGAAAATACCATTGATATACATGATGCCCGGAAAATTATCGACAACGCTCTACAGTGAGCTCCCAAGACTAAATTAGGACATTTGCTCCTTTTAATATTATACCCTAAAATGCATCCCTTAAAAATTATAGGCTCTCAAAGTTAAAATGTAACGAATGACAATTTTTTATTTATTTTTATACAGCCAACTGATCATGATATACAAGTCAATGTGTGGTAGAAATTTCAAGAAAATTGCACCACTAGAACTACCCGTTGAGGAGTGGTGTCAACCTCCAACGCTTAAAAATTAGTGTTCCATTTTAGTGTTGACAAAAAATGTCCTAATTTGGAAATAGTTACTATTTCTCTACCAATTTAGTGTGATTAGTGTTCGCTGTGCTATGAAGCGGCACAAGACAGGCACATGCCTTGCCACACTTGAATTAAATAAAATTTCACTAATAGTCTTAGAAAAAACATTTAAAGTTGGACAGGTTACTAATCTAGAAAAATTTAGCAATTTAGCAATCCAAGGATAGTCGACGACTTCAACATTCTGTTGTAATGTGTATAATGGCGTAAGCCTCCCTGTAAAGGTTTAGAATGAAAATAGCTGTATTATGAACCTGGGGGAAGTAACACACTGTAATCGGTTTACCCGTGTTCAATGCATTCGCTTTATCTTTCAGACTACGTGGAAAAAGTACCGTCCTATTGCATTTCAATCTTATACTCTTAACTAACTTCTGTAGTGAATAGCTATCTTTTCTTTGAGACTTGTAGAACCGCTAATGGAATCAGTAGAAAAATTCCCATAGTCCAGCTATGAGAGCTCCATAGAGGGGATCCTATCTCCCCCTCCAGTGCCCCCCCCCTTTTCCCCTCTCTTGGCCCTTGCTCAGAATCTTTTCTGGTTACGACCTTAGCAACAACAAAAATTGAAAAACAGGAACAAGTAAAGCGTGTTTGTAGCACTTGTATGAATATCGTGTAATCGTTGTAATTTAAACAACTGAACATCGCACCAAAAATTTAAATGCATAAATGAATTACTCTTTAAAAACTGCACTACTTTCCCCATTTAACCGATTCTCTAACTCTATACAATAAACGAGATTCCCATAGGGAAAATAAAATATAATTCACCCTGTATTATGCGTAATTTGATTGCGTATTTGCGTTTCCATGTTAACTTTGAATCAAAAATAACTATCTCTCTATAGTCTCATTGACACGGTGATAGTGTTTGCGATAGTATGCGAGAGTTACTGTCATGATAGCAAATCTCACCAAAATTATCATCGTCTAAATAGACTACTATCGTACTCGTACTATCATTATTATGATAGTTACTCTCATAGTTGCGAGTAATTCTCACGATAGTTACCGACTATCACGTTTAAACAACATCGTGTAAATTAAATTATCTCGTATTTGTATCCACAATAACAGCCGCAGCTGCAATTAACTGATTGTCAGTCATTTTTGATGATGTACCTACATCACGATATATTTATGCTATCGCTAGAAATACTATCACTGTGTAGATTGAAATTAAAGTTGCTCTCACGACAGTAACTATCGTGATTTACTCTCATGATATTTACTTTCCTAAAATACTATCACCGTGTCAACGAGGCTTTACTCATATCTCATATCAAATTTGTATCTCGTAACTCGTAACCTCTCCATAGAGTCATAGAGCGTTTTATGGTTTGTTGCATCAAAACGACAATTGTAAAATTAAAAATAATAAACTGAAGTTTTAAAATACTGGCAGAAAATCATTTAAAGCAAATGTCACTCGTCTCATTTACCTTTAATCTTCTCGTCATTTTTCATGTTATTTATTTATTAGTGTAATGATTGCAATTTCATACTTATTTTAGACGTAAGTGTGTCATAGAAGACGCGTAATTTTGTCACTAAATAATGCAAGACGTATGTTACATATTATTGATACCATTCAATGCGACGAATTTTAAGCTACTACCCAAAAAATGAAGATTAAAATATTATTAACGCTTTTATTCTTCGTCCACTTATCTATTTCGGTAGATAAAGATTTAATTATTAAATTTTTTGACGCAAAATTGTGTACAATGGGAACAATTCTCAATTGCAACGAAAAATATGGTAAATAAAATATTCAACTTTTGAGTCGATAATAACCTCATTATCCATTTTAGGAAGTTTGGCTCTCTTTAAAAGTCTAATGTTGGAAGGGTTTAGAATTTCAGCTTTCAATATGATGGCCTCCAACTTCTCAACTGAAACTGCTTTAGCAAAAGGGGATAATAACTTAGCAGTCGTCGTTAATGGTGATTGTAACAACGCAGAAACGGTCTTAATAGAAGTAAAACGTAAATTTCGTTAATAAATTGCACAAACTAATCGCCGTTTTTAGGCCACTCAGTACAAATATTTTTTCGAAACGTACCATTGGTTGGTTTACGGCTCAAATTACGATAAGTTGATAGAAAAAATGCAGAACGTTCCCCTCGAAATCAATGTAGATGTTACCTTAGCGGTGCCGACAATTGAAGGCGATAATGTGACGATACCAAAATGGACTATTTACGACATTTACAATCCTGCATTTAAGCACGGGGGAGATTTCAAAATTGAAGAAGTTGGATCATACGACCCTAGCAACAAGAGTTATGATGTGGATTTAAATCGAATCAAGTACTACAAACGAAGAAATATGACTGGTATTCTGTTCAAATCGGTCATGGTGGTAAGTTTATTCTAAGTACTTGAAGAGTGTCCTTTCTGTTCTACAGTATGTCCACAGGACATTTTATTCATTTTTTCCTTTTTGTAACCTCATCCGTAGACATCCTGTATAGTTTCATTCAAATCCAATATTAAAAGCAATTAAGTGCACGATTGGCTGCATAACCACCAGGCGTTACGTAAATGTTTCAGGTTCCCGAAGAAATAAGTATAACTTTAGAAGAATATCTAGCAAGCGATAGCGATAGATTCAACAACACGTTTTCAAGATTCCATAGTGTAGCAATAGAAAACTGCGAAGCATTCTTTAATTTTACGTAACTAATTGAGCGGTTAATTTAATTATATACAATAGTACGTCCAATTTTAGCAACAATCGTACTTTGATGCACTCGTGGGGTTACCAGCAACCAGACGGCGACGTGGATGGTATGCTCAAAGAGTTAAAAGAAAAACGAATCGATTTTGGCAATGCACCACTCATGTATCGTTTGTACAGAGTCAAATTGGTCGACTATGGGCACGGAAATTGGATTATGAGGTTAAACAAGATTATCTATTTTGGCGTATGGAAATAATTTGAAACTTACAGGTCGGCCTTTATATTTCAACACCCAAAAAATACTTTAACGTCTTCTGAAATTTACTTACGGCCGTTAGTTGAGTCGGTTTGGTTAACAACTATAGCTTTTATAGTTTTGCTTGTGATTATTCTTCATCTAATAATGTCAAAACAGATGGCCGTATTAAATTTAGAGCCCGAAGTTGCCGATCAAGGTGCTTGGAGTTTTCTATTCTTATATGGGATCGGCGAATTATGTCAGCAAGGTAAAATTTGTAACAATTACTATCTACAAATGAAAATGCTAAAAAACTGTTTTAGGCTATGCTTTAATTCCAACTTTGGTAAGCGGCAAAATAGTAACTTTTACAATGCTCGTATTTTCGTTTCTCATCTACCAATTTTACTCAGCGAGTATTGTTTCGATTTTACTGATGGAACAACCGAGAACTATTAGAACACTTGAAGACTTACTACTGAGCCCATTAAAAGCTGGTTGCGAAGATTCGCTGTTTGATAGAGACTATCTAAAAGTACGTTACTAAAAATTTAAAAACAAGTCATTTACACTTTTGTAATACTTTAGAAAACTACGGATCCTATAGCTATCGAACTGTACAATAAAAAAATTAAACATGCACATAACCAGAGCAATTTTTATCCTCCCGATGAAGGTTTAGAAAAGGTAACAGAGGGCGAATTTGCATTTCACGCTCAAACAAGCACCGCTTATCCAATAATAGAAAAAACTTTTTCTGAGAGAGTTATATGCAGTTTGGCCGAAGTCCAGATGTACCCAAACGAATACCTCTACATGATTATTCAAAAACACTCGCCATTCAGAGAACTATTCAACTATTGGTGAGTCTCCTTTCTTTTAAGAACTAAACTAATCATTAAAATTTCAGTATGTTTCATCAGATGCAAGTTGGGATTATGAAGCGATTGAGAATATTTTGGAACGCTCGAAAACCGTTTTGTATAGACGCCACAAATTATTTAGAAATTTCGGTGGGAATTAAAGAATCTTATTGGGGATTGATGATATTAGGATTTGGTTACGTTATATCTGTTGTATTGTTGGGAATGGAATTATTTTGGTCTAAAGAAAGACAATTTTTTAAAATCAAAATATTTAAGAGAGTTAGAAATATTAATAAATCGGCGCCTATCGAACCATTCACAAATTGAGCAAGACACGCATCAACTGCAATTTCTGCAGTTGCGACTATAGTTGCAACTTTTTGTAGTATTAGAGTAATAGGTTCAAAGTTTTTCATAAATTATAAATGGAGGGTTTAAACTGTTCGTCTTGCTATTTGCTTCATATTCGATTATATGCTTGCACCAAAAAACTGCACTTTAAAAAATTTAAAAACGACAGTCCGAGTGACGAGTAGTATCTTAATCAATTATGATGAGAACTGAACTTATGCACTGGACATTGAAGAGTAATTCTATATTCTACAGCTACACAAATCAGAGTTTACTGTATTTAAATTGTATTTAGATCTGAAAATAATGACGTTATTAAAGTTTATTGTTTCAAAGCTAACACTAATGGGTTTAATTTTAACAGTTTCTGGTTTATTTAATGTGCCTTTAATCGCTGATTATTTAAACTTTAAATCGTTGCAATTTGGCGAAGTTTATAATTGTTTGCCAAAAAGAGGTAAGTTTACATTAACAACCAAATGTGACAATTACTGTACATGCAAGAGTTTTTCAAAAATTAATGATAAAAACGATTGATGATATACCATAACAGAGGACTTGCTCATACGCGTTGAAGCTAATTCTACAAGCTCTCAAACTATTTAAGAAGCCCTCCCTGATCTCAAAAATCTAAAATTATACGGGATGTTCTATTTGAAGTAATGGGAAAGCTAATCTCATTTCCGGCTGAAAGGCGGGTACCTTTAGCAATAACTAAACGAAAATTAAAAAAATTAATATATCCATTAATAATAGGACTATCCTCTTGAAATCTGGCGCATAGATTGCACCTTCACCACTCTATTATACCGCATTGCCAAATTTCTCAACATCCCCCACGGGGGTGCTGAATTAAAATTTTTAACATTTACATCTATTTAACATCTTGAAAAATAGTTTTAATGAGACAAAATTAACTGCATTCGCAGCTCTTTGTACGCAAATAACTATTAAAGTAAGCACCTTAAATTGTTTAAACAACCGCGCCCCCTCCACCTTTTCTGCTTTAAAAACTAGCTTCCTTATAATACAAATTTAAAAAATGAAATTTAGTAAGTATAGGTGTTCATAAGGGCCCCAATCTTTCAATTTACACCACAAAAATTCGCTTAATCCGGAACAAGGGGTTACAGAAATACTACCCCAGAACTTAAAAATAGCGTAACTCTCCTATTAGAACAATTTTTGATATGAAATTAGGTATTCATATATGCGCTACTTAAGGGTATCGTCTTTCAGATGCAACGAACAAATTCGGTACAAAGGGTTGTAGCAATAATACTGTTCCAGAACTTTAAAAAATCGTAGCTTCCTTAATTGAGAAATTTTAGGAATGAAATTAAGTATACATGATGTTCCTTAATGACATGCTAATATTTTATGGTGTGATTCCTCAGGTCATTTTACGGAAAAAAGTTGTCCGTAACCGCTTAACATTTTTGCTACGGAATGTTCAAGTTTGGATTTATTATCTCCGAAAGTACTTCAGATATTATTATAACCAATTTTGGTATGTGCTAATAGGATATAAAACCATATCTTTTAGTTGAAAAAGTTATTTTATCAATTTATCTTTATCAATGTTGCATGAATAAATAAATAAACAGGTATGTTACACTGTTACACGCTTTTAGGGTTTTAACTTTAATTTAATGTTTTTTCAATCAAGAACGGTTTAAAGAAAAAAAACTCAAGATACCGTTTTCATGTAGAATTAACCAGACTAGTCAGAAAAAATCTCAACATAGAAAAATTTCAGTGGCGTACCACTTTTTTGGTAAAAAATATCAGAGGACATGTTTTCAGGAACTCCACTGGTGGAGCAATAAAATAACTTTTCCTCTAAAAGACGTGATTTTATATCCTATTACCACATACCAAAATTATCTCTCATAATAACTCTTTTGAAATCAAAACTTCAGCACCCTGTAGCTTAAAATTTAAGCGGTTGCGGACATAATAAAATGTTCATAAATATGAACCTTTTTTCATAAAATTACCTGAGGAACTAACCCCTTCCCCCGTCTTATTAGCATGACATTAAGGAACATTCTGTATACACTAGTAAGGGTATAAAGGTGTCTTTCACATGCCACCAAAAAATTTGTTTAATCTGGTCCAGATGGGTTGTAACAACACTGCCCAAGAACTTAAAAAATTCGTAGGTCCCTTAGAAGAAAAATGTTAGAAATAAAAATGTATACACACTAATAAGAGCATCATCTTTTAGATGCCATCAAAAATTCGTTAAATCCGGTACAGGGGTTGAAGCAACTAGCAACACAACCCCAAAACTTTAAAAAAGCGCAACTCTTCTAATAGCAATCTTATAGTAATGAAATTAAAGATATACACTACTAAAGGGTGTTGTTTTTCAGATGCCACAAAAAAATTCGTATAATCCAGTACAGGGGGTTGTAGCAATACTACTCCAGAACTTAAAAAAATCGTACCTCTTTATAAAAAATCTTTAGAAGTAACATTAAGTATATAAGGGTGTAAGGGTGTCTTTTAGATGCCACCAAGAAATTCGTTTTATCCGGTACAACAGGAGGTTGTAGCAATACTGCCCCTTAACTCAAAAAAGTCGTAACTCTTTTAATTGAAAAATTTTATAAATGAAATTATGTATAAATATGCACTAGTAAGGGTATAAAGGTGTCTTTCAGATGCCACCAAAAAATTCGTTTAATCTGGTACAGGGAGGTTGTAGCAATTCTACTCCAGAACTTAACAAAATCGTACCTCTTTATAGAAAATCTTTAGAAATGACATTAAGTATATAAGGGTGTAAGAGTGTCTTTCAGATGCCACTAAAAAATTCCAATTTATCCGGTACAACAGAGGGTTGTAGGAACACTGCCCCATAACTCAAAAAAGTCGTAGCTCCCGTAATTGAAAAATTTTATAAATGAAATTATGTATAAATATGCACTAGTAAGGATATAAAAATGTCTTTCAGATGCCACCAAAAAATTCGTATAATCCAGCACAGGGGGTTGTAGCAATACTACTCCAGAAATTAAAAAAATCGTACCTCTCTTTATAGAAAATCTTTAGAAAGAACATTAAGTATATATAAGGGTTTAAGGGTGTCTTTCAGATGTCATCAAAAAATTTGTTTAATCCGGTACAGGGAGGTTGTAACAATACTACTCCAGAACTTAAAAAAAATCGTACCTCTCTTTATAGTTTACAGAAACTCTTTAGAAATACTATTAAGTACCTATATAAAGGTGTAAGAGTGTCTTTCAGATGCCACCAAAAAATTCGTTTTATCCGGTATAACAGGGGGTTGTAGCAATAGTGCCCCATACTCAAAAAAGTCGTAGCTCCCTTAATAGAAAAATTTAGAAATGAAATTAATTATATTGATTAGTAATGGTGTAAGGGTGTCTTTCATCTAAAAGACGACACCCTACACTTAAACACTTGTACTCTTATAAGCTACTTAGATAAAAGTAAAAAAATTGTTAAACGTAAATCAAAACCGAAATGTCCTTATTACATCCGAAAACACAAAATAAAAAATGGGTCATCGATGACAAGTTGTACAATGGTACAAGTTGTACGCTTCTACAAGGTGCGAGCACCTTTACAGTATTTTAAAGAATCGTAAAAGTCACAGGATTATATAAATTTACTAATTTCTGGTATAACCAGAAGTGTTTTTACAACCTAAATATATAAAGTAAATTATTAATGTACCAACTTGCAATTATAAATTTTTATAATTTTGATCTTCAAAAAATCATAACTCCGGATCTGTTCATACCAAATAAACCAAACAACAACGGTGTTTAATCAAAAAATTTATTCGAAAAGCATCAGAAACTACCAATTTATTGATATGAGATCATCTAAGAAGTATGACTTTCAATGTAAAAAAAGATTGTGCCATAATGTGGCTCTACATTGGTTCTGTACATCTGTACATTTTTTACATCTTTCTTCCGCAGTCTTATTGCGTATAAAAGTACTAGTAAGAAAGAAATAGCCCTTAAAATTTTGTTAAATTGTTGTTTGTAAAATAAATTAAAAGATCTAACCTTTTGCCTTTATGAAATAGCGGAAATTGAAGTTAAAACTTCTTGGAGAATGTCCCAAACGCGCCCAAACGGCAAACGATAATTCCAAACGCGAGCACACACAGAGCACTTAACCAGACCGCGTTCACGGGTATACTAAATTATTAAAAATATAAAAATTCGAGTCTGTACTAATTCGATGATTATTTTGAATAACATTTTACAATTCTACCAGTTGGTAACTGCACGTGCAAAAATTCTTATCGGACAAATGCTATGATAAATACAGCTATTTCAACGATGAAAATATATTAAGTTTTATTTATTTAAATAGAAAATATTCTCGAATACTTCAAAATTACAAAAAATAATACTATGCCAAAAATATTAGGTATTGGTAAAATTGTCTCGATCACTAAATTTCGCAAAGTGGAAAATTCTCAAATTTTCGGAAACCAAAAATGATTTAAAAAATATTCTTTGACCATTGTACATGTACATCTCAAATGTTCAATTTTAATAAAACCTGTGACGGAAATTAATTTTTGTTAACTAGTGCCCTAACTACAGCACTTTCAGTATTGAAAAGTGTAGAAAACAAATTTGCCATTAAATTCCGAAACAAAGTTGTGTTTGAAACCGCAACTCTTTCTACATTGTGATGTTTTTAAATCAAAGCAAATATTAATTACTTAGTACAAACTTTTAACTAATTTTATTTTTAAATGAACGAGAAGAAAAAGTACAATTTTCCAAACTTCTCATGGGAGAAAACTTGAGAATTTCCTTACATAATCTGTGGAGCCAAGATTCACAAGCACAAGATTTTATTAATCGAAGATCGGTAAATCGTTATGGAATAATAATTGATGGGGATTGTGAAAATATTACTCAATTTCTTCGCGTGGTACGTATTTAAATTTATCGATTTCTTTTGTTTATTTAAAGATTATTCAACACTCTATTGCGTTTCCCGAGCTAGCTTATTATGGACTTTCAGAAGGCCACGCTATTTGGCTTTTAATTATTTGTTCTAGATTCAATATAATACATATTTTTAATTTTTAGGCATCCAATTTCGAAATATTTGAAGAAACCCGCTTCTGGTTAATGATAACATCCAACGATACAATTGTAAAATATTTGGCAAACTTAAAACTGAATATAAACTCTAATTTTATTCTTGCAACTTTAAACAACTCCGATAGCGAAAGTTGGAATTTACTCGATGTTTATAATCCTGCACATAATCGAGGTGGTCATTTAAAAGTGTCTCATGGTGGCTCTTACAAAAGACTTAAAGGATTCAATTTTGAGAAAGAGAGTATTTATTTCAGGCGAAAAAATATGAGTGGTGTTACTTTCAAAACTATGGCTGTTGTAAGTACCCACACCGTTTAGTTTTCATTTTTTTTAATGGACTCGTTTTAGGTTCCAGAACCAATATACGAATCTCTAGAAAGTTATTTTACAATTAATGAAACGCGTGGTTTATATCCTTTCAATAAATTTCATTGTAGATTAATTCATTATTGCAAAGAGTACTACAATTTTAGGTAAGCAACACATTTTATAGATGTAATGGGGTGCAGAGAAAAATTTTAGTTGGCACATGAAGCAAACAAAATCGTGGGGATACAAGAAAAATAACAAATTCGACGGTTTAGTAGGAGCGCTGCAGGATAAAAAAGTTGATTTTGGTTGTTCGGGTATATATTTTACAAAAGACAGGGCACCTTTTGTGAGTTTTTCCAGAGGTATTTGGACTTTAAGGTTACTACCGTTAAGTTTATAATCTCACATTTTTATTTAAAAATATAACTTTTAGTACCACGTTCATATTTCGTCGTTTAAACAAAAATACCTTCGTTCAAATATACATACATTCCATGTCATTTTCCGTATGGCTTTGTACTGGCGTGATAATATCTTTAATCATAATTTCGTTTAAACTAACACAAAAAACAGAATCTCTACGAAAAAGTGGAAAAAACGAGTCCTCTTGGAGCATCGTAGTTTTATTGACACTAGGAGCTCTTTGCCAACAAGGTTTGTTGTAATTACCACGAATCAACTTTAATTCAATCGATTGCTTAAAGGTATTGCTTCAACACCAAATTTATTTTCTGGACGAATTACCGCAATAACAATTCTACTTTTTTGTCTCTTGTTCTATCAATTTTACTCGGGTAGCATCGTTTCGTCATTACTGATAGAACCACCAAATAAAATCAAAACTATAAAAGATCTCGTTGAAAGTCCATTAAAATTAGGAACTGACGATACGCTTTACTTTGTCGACTACTTTCGTGTAAACAACCTCCAAGTTTAAGTTTTTACTATCTCTAAACAACTAAACTTACAGAAATCGACGGATCCTACAGTAATCCATTTGTACAAGGATAAAATTAATGGTAAAGGAAACAACTCGAACATTTTCAAACCGTCGCAAGGGTTGAGGTTGGTTGAAAAGGAAGGTTTTGCGTATCAAGTTGAAGTTACGCTTGGGTACTCGATAATTGCAAACACTTTTTCTGATCAAGCTATATGCGAGTTAAGCGAAGTGGGAATGTTTCCTAAAAATGTTTTAGTTAATCCCATTCAAAAAAATTTGCCCATTCGCGATATGTTAAATCATTGGTGAGTATAATATGAGTTTGTTGTTTTTCAAGAGATAATTTGGTGTAATTTAAGTTTTTCACGTTTGGCCGAAAATGGCATTGGGGATCGTGAAAAGAAATTTTGGGGAGCACCTAAGCCACACTGTTTTCCGTCTTTGAATTTCATCAAGCTTCATGTTGGTTTGAACGAAGTTTATCCTATATGTGCATTGGTTTTAATTGGGATTATTATAAGTACAACAGTCTTGATTATCGAAATATGGGTTAAGAAATTTGGATGCATAACAACATCCCTATAAACTTTCTTATTACAGTCATACAGTCACCTCGTTAGATTCAAACAGATAGATTCAAACGTTAGATAGAAACAAACATTCTTGACCTTCTTTTCAATGTAGTAATAGGTATTGTGAAGTATAAATATTGGAAAGAGTAAGCGAAGAAAGAAGAATAATGAAAGAAATCCAGAAAATAAGGCATGAAGTATTTAAAAACAATTTAAAAGAAATGCAGATTCCACAGTCATCCTAGCCCTTCTAACCTTCTAACAATAATATTGTTTTAGTATTTTAGCTTGCACGTCTCTAGTAATACGAAAATTTTTTTAAAACTTAATTTGCTTGTACCAAGTTTTATTAAAACTAAAATAAAAAACACTAAAGTCTACAATTATCTAAATTAGACTAAATAATACACATTACTGTTTTTTTTTATCATCGATGAGACAAAATTTTTATGCTTAACATTCACACACTCCATACAAATTCATAAATAAAACTCATCTTACAAAGAACACGTTTGCTACAACGTTAAAATTTTCAACTTCCATTTCTTTAGCCTAATACATCGGTGTAAAATAAAACTATTATAGTAAACGTGTTTTAACAATTTATGACCCAATGTAAAAAAAACATTAAAATTATTCCAAATTAAGAAACATTAGGCTAAATTCATTTATATATTATTATAAAACATTTAGTTAAATAAGTTTATAATTTATTTGATGCCAACAACATAACACAAACGTTACTTAACAATCTTAAACTCAAATTAATATACATAAAGCGAGTTAGATTATAGTAAACACCACTTTTGATGGGTCAAGTACTCAAATTATTCATGTGCTTTTTACTCAAGTTAACTGGAATAAACTTTTAGGTGCATTTACCTTAATTAGCACTTGGCATGCATACAAATTTCACTTATTATAACAGCTTGTATTACCTCGAGACAAAACTTAAAAAAAAAAATTATAAACTACCACATATTGTACTTTTATTACATATTTAAAATTAATAATTACTCATTAATGCACATTACGTTTAATTTTTTATTAAATTAAATTGAATATTGTTAATCTACTTCAAAGACAATACAAAATACAACAAAATTTAACGAAACATAATGACTGTTATAATAAGAGCAAATCATCGCCTTTCAAAAAAGCTACAGCGGGAATGTAAAAATTTACCGCTCTTCTAATATCACAGTCTCTTGAGGACAAAGCTTCAGTTCTTGTAAAGTTCTTGTTGTGTCTAAAGATGTGAGCTACAAAATTTAAAACGTGAAATTCTTAGTTTAAAATAAATTAAGTTCATCTTACATCTCGCCTGGGCCAACTAGATATCACTTTATATTCGGTAGTTGGATAACCCTTAACAATTAAATAATCTAACAAAACCTGTAAAATAAACTCAAGTTGTAATAGTAAAGTAAATAAAATTAGTTACTCCGATTAATAAGTGAAGCAACATTAAATGCTTACCTTAAGAGGCGTATTGCCATTAAAACGTCTTTCAAGATAATCTCCTTCGGGTAATCGAAACCTTATTTTAGTAATATGATCACCGTGATCTAGATTAGGTTCTGGAGGCAACGAAGCTTCAACTTGTTTACGAAAAGCTTCCTTTTTAGCGGCTTCTTGATTTTTTTCCGTTTCTACACGTTGCCTTTCATCGTTAATAGCTTGCTCGTGCATTCTTTTAGCTTCTTCTTTGGCCCTAAAATTACAAATAGACGCTTTCCGTTATATAGATCGAATATAAAACAAACCTATCGGCTTCGAGACTTGCTCTATAAGCTTGATCTTGTTCCCACTTCACCAATTCCCTAGCTGCACGCTCGTCTTCCTCCCTAATTTCGACTCTTTGATGTTCCATAAATACTTCGACAGCTTCGATTAAGTTGGTTAATAGATCATTAACGCCCACATTACCTGAAATTGTGTTTTTAATTACTCCAGTTCCTAGTCAAAAAAGATGAATCTTAAAGAAACCAAAGGACCTTCTGCTAAATTATAAGCGATTTTGGTTTATTTCTTCTTATAACTTTCAAACCCTTGCCGACTGTGCTAAATGTGAGATTTAGTAAAAAACTTACCGTGAACGACGCTAAACACATCAGTTGAAGAACGAAGTTTCATAATTATTATAATAGCTGGTAATCTATCCACTGGTATATTTCTTAAACTAGCAGCTGCAGTAGAACCGAGACAACGGCTTACAGAATTTTGTAAGCTCGCTCTATTACTTTCGAATGTCAGGTCCCAACCCCAAACGATAAAATTGGCTTCAAGAGTTTGAATTATACTCTCACAGCCTAATAATTGAGTACAAAAGACGTTTGATAAAACACTAGCATCGTGATGTAAATAAACGGCCAAAATTTTACGCTAAAAATAAGTTTGTTTTTTACAGTAGCCTACAATAATCTCGAAAACGCAATAACTCACATCTTTGGCAGATTTTCGACAAGCTTCTTTAATAGCATCATCTAAAGGTCCTTGATAGAATGGTGCATGAACTTGTCCATAACGAG
This sequence comes from Malthinus flaveolus, assembly GCA_950108345.1. Taxonomy (NCBI): domain Eukaryota; kingdom Metazoa; phylum Arthropoda; class Insecta; order Coleoptera; family Cantharidae; genus Malthinus; species Malthinus flaveolus. The sequence goes on along the minus strand of OX467285.1, from coordinate 82,114,114 downwards.
CGTTAAACTGTTCAGAAAAACTAATTGTTCCTACTATTTCATCTTCCACATGTTCGGGAACTATAAAATCAGACACATCAAAAACCTTGGACTCAAAAATATTTTTCAAAACTCACTAAGTGGCTCGATACGTTTGCTTCCTAAATTATCGACAAACATCTCATCATCTACAGTAAATGATTCAGTCGCATCTTCAAATTCATCATCGTCACTATCAGGAAGTTCGATGATGTTATTTGATCTTCTCTCATTATTATGATTCATAGTACTGTTGCGTTTTAACGTTAGGCTATGCTCTGGATAACTAAAAATTCGTTTTAAAATTTAGTTAAGGGACTTGGAATAAATTGATGGTAAACTACTATAATTAATAGACGTTGCTGTTTTATTATGGCCACAGAAGATCAACGACCTCAAGAAGCCCTATTATATGGCTCTAGACAGAACTTTTTTGTGAAATAAATAAACAGTTTAGATCGGTTAATTAAAAATAAAAGTTAAGACTCTGCAGAGAACTCGCTATAGTTTCTCCCTTATGCTAGTTCTTCACTAACAGCAGTTTGAAAGTTTGGTCAATTCATAAGGACTCTAAAGATTCCTCTACTCTAAACAATATTAAAAGCCCCACAAAATATGTTTGGTCTTGTTGAAAGGTAATCACAACACAAAGAAATGCGCCGTTTTTTAACCCTCCAGAATTGGAACGCCTATTGATTTTGCTCAGGTTGACAGAATCCATAAAACACGCCTAATCAAAATTAATTTCTCAGTCTAGTCAAAGACAGCTCAGCTTGCTGCTGTACTACCTTATAAATAGCAACTTCAATAGTAACAATGTGCAACATCAAACTGCATCTATTTTTTTTTAGAAGCAACAACGGAATCTGAAGGGTTGAAATCATGGAACTAGAAAATAAGTGGAAAAGTCGAACGCGCAAAAAACATGAAGCTCTTTGCGAAGAACAACCTGTCAGTTGAATAAAGGAGTTCTAAGAACTTCATAGTAGGGAAGAGTGAGAGAGTACCCTGGCGTACTCGGCCACGCACACTTACTGAGCAGCACCCCCCTTCCGTTACTGATGCTTCACTTTTAGATACCCTCAAACTAGCTCTTAACCATTCCACTTATTTTCTAGTTCCATGGTATAAATGTATAAATAATTGCATCTCATACCTAATTCCAGATAAAGCCAATATGGTCTGATCATCTATGTTTGGAGGCCAACCACTCCATAACTGATTACGAACATGAATGTCTGTTAAAGTAAACACATCTGTTTTAACTTCTAAAATAGTTTTAGAACCATTATATTTCAAATTATAATGTTTATTGGCATTCTCGTCTGTTATTTTCAGTGTGTAAGTTCCCTTCAAACGTTCGGTTACTTCCAATCTGAAAATACGTAATAAATACAGTTCGTAATGTAAATTGTTGTAATATTACTCATCTTCAGCCGAAAATCCACCATTATTACTTTTAACGTGTAAATAAATTGTATTTTCATTAGGCAACATAAGCTGCGTAAATGGAGTGTTTTCGTATTGAGTAAGACGAGCCCAACCAGATAACAATTGGCGACACGGTGCTATTTTTAGTTTATCGCTGAGATTCATTTTCAAGTCCGCTAAAAAATAGATGTGCCTTTAGACAGTAAACCAAACTTCAAAATGACTTACCAATCGTCCCAGTATCTGGTATATCGATAGGAATTATTCTCTCACAATATTTAACATTAAAACGTATATTTCTAGACGAATTATTATCTCTAACTGTCGATGTCGAAGGCTGAACAGTATCGTCTACATTCAAACCTATCCTTATAGCAACCGGTTGAGGATATGGAGCATCATCTGATATATCGATAGCCGCATCTACGGGTGGTTCTGGTAGAGGCATTTCTTGATCCACAATTACGACATCTTGGGGATTGGCGACGTTAAATGCTTGTGTATCAGCAGGAACAACTCGATTCACGGCTCTCTACAAAGTATTTTCAAGTTCGGGAACTATTGACTAAATAAAAACTCACCAATAAATCCCAATCTGTTTCGTCCAAATGATAAATGGCCTCCGCAACATCATCAATTCCAGTACAAGCCTAAAATAATAAAATAAAATTTGAAATATAATGACTGTCATTCTTATAACCTAAACGTTTTACGAAATTCAACAAAAAAAATATTAATTTGTACTACTTGAATACTATTTACCTGAAAATCTGCTAAAATTTCTTCTCTATTTTGTGCCATAGTTTACTTCGAATTAAATTGTAGTTCAAATAAATCGAATAAATGGAGACTTTCTCACGAACGAAGTATGGAAAAATATAATAATTTTAATGACAAAAACATCAGAATGAGAATATACAAAGCATTTTCAGAGCATGCGTAAAAGCAGGTATATTACGCATGAGTGTATTTTACATGGTATTTTGTCACTTTGTGTTGTTAGTATGGTATTTACTGTATGTATAGTGTATTTCAATAAACACGCCACGAGATTGCAGGAGATGTTGAAAGAGAATGTTGATTAATGACGGATGACGGATTACTGTAATTTTCGCTAAGTATTTAAAATTAATAAATATATTATGCAAGATTAATATTTTAAATCATAAAATTGACTGTGTATCTATCATAATATTTAATCAGAACTAGAATTTGGGTCTGGGGCCCATATATTTATTATATGCACCCTGTACATTTGTTTGCTTGCTTACAAAAGATCAGAGATATCTGAAGATTTACATTTGCAATATTGGGAATTGGGAAAGTTACTAAACCCCCCCCCCCCTACCCATAACTAAGGACGTTGGGTCCAGATATAAAATTTCAAACAACTATACAAGTTACTAGGGCTCATGCCCTAGGGTTACCATATTTTATTATGGTATCTAAAAGGAGAACATTTTCAACTAATCTTCTCCTGTCTTTCATCAATCTTAAAATGTCATCCCTTTTTGAATATGTTCGTGAAGAGTAAAAATATTGAATACGCTAAACCGTATGCTGAGAGGCCCCTAACATTGCCCTCTCTCTGATAGGTCCTGGCTATTGTGCTGACTATCAGCACTCGGTATAGCGGATTGTAAGCAACTGAATGTCAGCATACTTAGCATAATTGACTGATTACTTTAAAAGCAGCTTTGTCCGCTCAACGCATCCACTATTTCACTATACGTATAGTCAAGCCAGTTCGTAAAGTTGTTGGTGACTTTACCACCAGCAGAATAATGAATAATCTCCTTTCATCTTTTATTCTATTCTTCTATTGATTCTATTGAACCTCCTACGAGTGGCATAAGTCACCAACACCGTTTCAAAACGAAACCCCTATAAACAGCGCCGGATTTAAACTTGATAATATCCTAAGCTATTTGAGATATTTATAAGGCCCTTCATTAGTCCAGATATTATATTTATGTCAGTGCCAAATATGATTTTCGGATACCTAGAGGGTTTCTTAGGGGCTCCCAAGAAAGTGGGGGCCCTAAGCTATAGCTTGTGTAGCTTATACGTAAATCCTGCACTTCTTTCTATAACACTATTTCTACCTTCGCGCGAGAATCATTCGTTGGACGTGTGACGCTATCTGATGCGTCGAATATATTATATTCCAGCAAACCAAACAAGTCCGTCAGGTCCCGTCGGCTTTTTATTTGTTTGCTTGGTCTTACATGGTCTTACTATAATCTACAGAATGCCTCGCCAACTCTGTTTGACAGTATCTAGAGATGCGTGCTGTATTTTGTTTATAACAGGACAACAGGACTTTCCATCCACTTTAAGCCTCCGGCGCTAACACCTCAACCTTAACACGGCCCTGTATATATATCTTAAATTCAGTTTTATTTCGAAACGTCACCTTTTAACAATAAATGTCCTCCTTTTTCATTTTTGCATTTGCTAATGGTAACCCTAAACGCGACTGACGAGAGTACAGGCTTCAGGTTTCAGACATGTCTATAGCTCCTACATTCTGATTGTCTACTTATGCGTCATCTAGTCTTTTTCCCATAATTTTTTTAACGATTTAATTTTAAACGATTGTATGCCTCCGACAGTTGTCAAGTTTATAGTTCATAGGTATGTCCATCCGTCCGTGAATAACTTTCACACCCAAATTATGATAAATTTTGAAAACATCGTCGAGCCGGTTCTGATTTCTGGTCTAGTCGTCCGTTCGTGAACAACTTTACAGTTTCAAAGATAAGAGCTCAAAAACTTGAAATTTTATACGACTGTATACCAATAAAGAGGTCTGTCCGTCCGTGGGCGATTTGAACAACTTAAACTAAAGAGTTGAAAAACAGCAGTTAGTTTATGAATAATGTGATATTTTGGTGTAGAAGCCTAGATATTATCTATTGGGTATCAATCTGAATTATTGTTTATTTCTAAATTGAGAGGACCAAGGACAATTTACGAATTTACATTCTTCCTTACTATTTAGCCAATCAGAATTCAGAATGAATGGGTACGGTCGGGTACGGTGTACACCAGTGTACACTTTGTACGTGGCATTCTGCGCATGGATAAAAGTTAAGATAAAACAGTAATTCACCGGTACCGACCAGCAACAGTCAACAGTCAAGAAGTAAACATAAACGTTTGTTTACTGTTAAAGTGAGGTTATAATCATTTACTACACAAGATTGAGTTCATAAATTGATAAATAAAGAACGTATGATTGAATTCACCAAGATTACCAATTAATTAGAAAATATTAGTTTAATTTATACATCAAGTTAGAAAATATGATTTTTTTCTGTGCAGTTTGTGGAAATTTAATGATAGTGAAAGAATGTGCTTCGGGACAACTTGCTATATGTTGTAGAATTTGCCCTATAGTTCGACCGATTAAAAAACCTTTAGTTTATTCTTTTCACACCGAACTTAAGAAACCAGACAATTATATATTTGAAGAGGAAGAATCTTGGAAGAATGCATCAGCTACAGATCAAAATTGTCCGGAATGCAATCATTCAAGAGCCTACTTTATGCAAATACAAATTCGGTCTGCAGATGAGCCTATGACGACCTTCTTTAGATGCTGTAGTCAAGAATGTAAACATACGTGGAAAGAAAATTAACGAAGCAATACCATCCGAAACTATAGAGCTAAATTCTGTGACAAACTTCAACTTATCGTAAAGTGATTTTTCCAAATGCCTGTAAAATTCGGTTGTACAAATAAATTATTGATTTTAAAATGACTATTTATTTTTAACTTCTATAGTATTTTTAGTTCTTTAAAGTTTCGGTTTAGTTGAAAAAACTACAAATGAATTTTCTATTACTACTTCCTTAAAATTATACTTATTACATCATAGTTGTGTCTTGAATCTTGTAAGCATTAATACTGTAATACATTGAGATTCTACAATAACAAAGAGCCCATCAAGACCGAAGAATATTCTTGATAGCTCAATAAAAATGTTCATTACTCACGACTATAAAAATAACAGAATTTTATAAAATTGTCATGTCAAGTTGAGTTAGAATCGTTTATAAGCTCAAAAATATCGATATCCTCTGCACAGTGCGAACTATTACACTTTTTGCACATAAATTGTGCCATTTTTGTGTACGTTACCTAGTATTATTTTAAAACTGTAGAACTTTCCGAATCGGACATATTATTATCCAAAACCATATGTCAGGCTTGCTTTGCTTTCTGTTTGATTGCAATTACGTATCTTTGAGCAACATACAATGGTGGTCCATATCCGTTGGCATAACTGAAGTCTTCAAATAACACCTGATACTCGCCTGTGTGAGTTTGAGGCAATTTATTAATAATGGCTTTATAAAAGCAAGTTGTTTGAGGGAACAAAGCCATTACTAAAATCACATTTAAGTTCTCTCGATTAATTTAAAGTTAACAAATAGTAGTACCTATAGTTCCTTCAGGAAAAAGAGCACTCGAATCGGTTTCGGGATTCGCTCTCATAAGTGGAAGAGGAACGACATATTTTTTGCTTAAAGTATGGCGCTCTTTTTGATTTTGTTCTTCTAGTATGTCTTCCACCTCGTATTTGTTTGTAATATGATTAAAACTAACAACTTCGGCTAAAATCCAATGGTCTCCATCATCTTCTGTGGCTTTTACTAAAGCGGCTACCATATCCCCGACCTACAAAAACAAAGTTTGGTGTCTGAACAAAATATTTCGAAAGGATACCTTAGAGTAGTAATTGAGTTCTGCCGGTATTGCACCACACAGTGGAGGTGGCTTTTCTCCAATTTTACTAACAAACAGTGGTAAAGTTTCGGCCGAACTCAAAAGCATTTTCATCCAAGCTCCACAACGTATAGTTTCCTTATTACCAGCATTACGGGCCTATGGTTGATAGTAAATAATGACAAAATTCAACGACTGCAATTTAACTTACCTGTAACCGTCGTTCATTTTTAACATTTCTTATGTCGCTTATTTTATGTAGAGCATTCCTTAACAACTCTTCTTCTTGTTCCGAATGTACTACAGCTGATTTGTACAAGCTTTTCAGTTCCATTTGCTAAGAAAATTATATTATGTTATGCATCGGGTATTCAACTACTATTGAACCATAATAGAAAAAATGAAAATAAATCTAACAATTATCTGGCTCGGAATAAAAAAGTTTTGATTTATAAACATGGCTAGTAGGCACAATTTCAACTTTTACGGCAGCTACAGTTATAAATACCTGAAACTGTTGAGCCTTTTCATCTTGATTATTATGAAATTTGGCAATAGCATTTATATCGTGTTCTGTTTGTTGTCTTCGTTTTTCTACTTCATGAACAAGACTATACAGAGCTTTTAAACTATCTTGTACTTGTTGTGCAGCTATAGCATCCGCCGTAAAAGGCATTTCTAAAAGTTTGTTCCAAAAATATCAGATAGTTATTAATAATTGGAAAATCAATTATGTACCTATTAAAATGATCCAAAAATTCCAAAATCTACAAGTTACCACTGTTCAAAATTTTGCTTTATAAAACGATGGAATCGGCATAAAATATAAATTCAAAATATTAAAAGCTCACAACCTCGTTTTTATTTCCTAAATTTAATTACAAAACACAAAACAATATCAAATATCACTAAAGATAAATCTCGATCAACTGGCATCCCTGGATCCTTGGCATCTTCCTCAGACTACAGACTACAGACGACGGCCCCTCTCGTATCTGATTTTGAAACCAAGACCAAGCCAATCACCAATCTGACATTTCGAATTTCAAGAGTTTGTTTACCTAGATTTGGTGAAATTATTTGCCCATTCGCAGTTTAATTACTGAAAAGTAAATTATAGCAACAGTTAAATGTTGTTTGGATTGATAAACATACGGATTTCGCCTAATAACTTATTTACATTTGTAAGTAACATTTTTATTTTAACATCCTAACCCAACTATTTTATAAAATTTATTATCTAACCTCACTATCTTTTAACAAACAAAGTTCAACCTTTTATAGATATCTTTAGGCTTGGTTTTGGTTTCGTGGTACTATGTTATAATTTTGGGAAGACATTTGGAAAGCTCTACGTGCGAATAAATAAAAATATGCCTCTTACCGGAGATTCTCTTGCAGCCCAACAAGTGCAAGAGTGTTTGAAGTCGCTTTATGGACTCGTTCACGAAATTGAAAAGCGAAGACAACAAACCGAGCATGGCATTAGTGCCATTAATAAGTTTTATAACTCTCAAGATCAAGATTACCAGGTAAAAAGATTAACTTTTGAAATCGTCTTACAGTGAAATTTTTTGCAGCAAGTTGAGTTGAAAAAGCTATACAAAGTTGCAATATCGCAATCGGAAAAAGAAGAAGAATATTTACGAAAGGCGTTACAGAAAATTAGCGATATAAGGAATATTAAAAACGAAAGACGTATACAGGTGAACAGTCATTTATTACTATTACATTCCTTCCCGATAAATTTACACAAAATTTTTTAGTCTCGAAATACTGGTAGCAAAGAAAATATGCGTTGTGGAGCATGGTTAAAAATGCTGTTAAGTTCTGCTCAAACTTTACCACTTTTTGTCAGTAAAGTTGAAGAAACTCCACCACCTCTTTGCGGAGCTGTACCGGCAGAGCCTAACTACTATGCTAAAGTATGGTTGTGGAAAGCAAGCTTTTGGTTTTTATTAATATGATTTATAGGTTGGCGATATGGTAGCTGCTTTGGTGAAAACGACAGAAGATGATGGTGATAATTGGATTTTAGCCGAAGTCGTCAATTTTAATCATGCAACCAACAAGTATGAGGTTGAAGACATATTAGAAGAACAGAATGAAAAAGAACATCATATACTAAGTAAAAAATACGTTGTCCCCTTACCACTCATGAGAGCTAATCCGGAAACAGATTCCAGTGCTCTTTTTCCAGAAGGCAGTATTGGTACGAAGATATTTTTATTTACTTACATACCTATAACTTATCGATATAATTCTAGTTATGGCATTATTTCCACAAACAACTTGTTTTTATAAAGCAGTTGTTAATAAATTGCCTCAAACTCATATGGGAGAATATGAAGTATTATTTGAAGACTTAAGTTACGCAAATGGATATAGTCCTCCACTTTTTGTCGCACAAAGATACGTAATATCCACAAATAAACAAAGAATAAAGCAAGTGTGATGGTACTCTTCAGAAAACGCCGTTCTATTTAATATGTCCTCATGCTAAGTTAAGAATAGTTGCACTAGAACTTCCGTACAATTCGCTGCAATTTCTTTGCTAAAGCACAGCAGTTTGAAAGTCACAAGTTCAATAATTAAATATTGGGGACTAATAATATTATTTCAACTAGTTTAATGTTGTTACTTAATGAATAATTAATCTGTCTGTTTATAGATAAAATTTAGTGTATTTTTTTAATCAAAACTAAATGTAATAAGAATTAAGAATAAAATATAATACGCCAAGAGACATAATTTTTATTATTCAATTTATACACCACATGGTTACATATTTGAATTTATGAAGGGAGTATTAGTTATTTATGTATTAAGGGCATTAAGTAGATGTTTATACCCTGTGGGCGACAGTTTACAAACACGAGGGCCTCTGGCCCGAGGGTTTGTAAGTCGCCTGAGGGTATAAACTCTAGTAATGCCCGTGGTTCATATAAAACTTTATGTTTTACTAGTTCATTATAAATAAATAAATAATATGAGTGATTTCATTGATAAATTTTTATAGTAAGCACTGATTAAAGTCAATTAAAGTTGCTAAGAAACTACTTGTTTTATATTTGTTTAAAGTAAAAGTGCATATCTGTCATAATGGAAGAAACTAAAATTCCAGATGAAATTATAATAAAAGCTGAAAAAGCTACTGAAAAATTATTACCCCAGAAGTCTAAAGTCCTATACAATAAGGAATACGAAAAATTTCAATACTGGATGACAGAAAACAACGTTGACCAAATCAACGAGACTGTGCTGCTTGGATATTTCGGAGATTTGGCTCAATCATTTTCCCCGAATTCTTTGTGGGCTAAATACTCCATGTTGAAGAAGACATTATTAGTAAATAAAAATGTAAACGTTAAAAATTATTATAAATTAGGAGAATTTTTAAAACAAGGATCAAAAGGATATGAACCAAAAAAATCTAAAGTTTTGTCCAGAGAGCTAGTGTTACAGTTTATTCATAATGCGCCCGATGAGACATTTTTGATGGTAAAAGTTGCCTTGATTTTTGGTGTTTTTGGTGGATGTAGACGATAAGAATTGGTTAATATGTTAATTAATCATGTAGAAGACCGAGGCTCAGTTTTTGTAATAAATATACCTGAAACAAAGACTGATAAGAAGCGAGTTTTTACCATTATCGATGAAAATCAGATGAATAGTATTATGTTGGTAAGAAAATACATCTCTTTACGACCACATGGATGCTCTGAAAAAAGATTTTTCTTAGGATACAGACATGGCCGTTGTTTTGGACAGCCTGTGGGGAAAAACACGTTTGGAAAAATACCTTCCCACATAGCAAAATATCTGGGTTTAAGCGATGCAGATAAATTCACTGGCCACTGTTTACGGAGAACATCTGCAACTCTTTTGGCAGAAGCAGGGGCTAGTATGACTACATTGAAACGACATGGTGGCTGGAAAAGTTCTTCGGTTGCAGAAGGATATTTAGAGGATAGCATTTCTTCAAAAAATAAGGTTTCCAGAATGTTAGCTGGTGTGCCTTCTACCTATCACGATTTATTACCAACGTCAGCCATTTCTGTGAATGAAGGCGATAAGTTAATTACAAATACGGCATCGACATTCACAGCAGCCAATGTTACTATTACTGGATCCTTTCAGAATTGTCATTTCAATATTAAGTAGACTTAATATTTACTTCATGTATTATATCAAACGAAATAAATATATACTTTTTAAATTTGCATCTTTTAAATACTCGTTGGAATATTAAGATTTTTTAATACCCCGCGGGCGTTAAGATTCCTTAATGCCCGTGGGGGTATAATGACTAGTATAATATATCTCGTAACAAAGCAATAAAAAGAAAATAATGAACTAGTAAAACATAAAATATATTATGGAACTCCTGAAAAGCACGGGATGGTAAAGTAAATCTTACACAACATTTAGTAGTAGTCAGCTGTCAATTAAAAAAAATCATTTAAAGATAGCCTCAACTGTACAAAAAGAAATACTTTTTTTCTTACAGATTAGTTGTTGATAGTCCAGTAATTTTGTCACCTAAAATAAGTGTTTTTAACTTGCATCAAACAGGATGATTCTTATTTTTTGGTATGTTGTTTATTATGGAGGCCTAATGATCAATCAAAATCAAAGTTTTCGGACTCGGCAGACCTCCAGATCTGTCAAAAATCCACAAAACCGAGAAATTTTTTTAAACTTTTCAATTTTGATCCTGAAGAATTGTCACTGTAGACCTAATGGTATCGGAGATACAAGATACACAATTTTTTTACAAGCAAACTTATCATATTTACTAATTTTAGCAATACAGCTTTTGACAAAGATCCGGATTATTTACCTTGTATCAAATGGGGTAGTAATGATTTGTTGCTATGTTGTATATGATGAAGGTTTAGTGATAAATTCAAGTTTTCGACCTCCGTGGACCTCTGGATCTTTGTCAAATATCAAAAAATATATACGATTTAGTTTTGCTTCAGTTTAGCTTGTTGGATTTGTTACAAAGAACCCGAGGTCTGTCAAGGACCAAAATTTGGATTTATTATTAGGCCTTAATCATTTACAACACACCAAAAAATCATACCTACTACATTTAATGCTAGGTGAATAATCCGGATCTAGATATCATTAGACCTCAGTCATACACAACATACCAAAAATTTAAACTACCCCATTTGATGCAAGGTAGGATGTTTAAATTTACAGGACTATTAGTGGCACAACTTCAAACTTTTTTGTGATGCGACAATCTCAACATTTTTCTAATAAAAACTATAAAACTTGAATAAGAAAATATATATAAGACTGCAACTGCTATAATCAAACAGATCGAGCATTTATTCATATACAAGCACACTTTTTTTAATTATGTAGAATGTAGAGCAATAACACAGTCAAACGTAAAGAAAAAATTAAATAGTCGAAACAACAAAACACCCTTTCTAAGTTGAAAGTAATCCTAATTTTCATGCCAGTTAAATGTTTTTTTTTATTTGGTACCCTTCTTCTTCTTCTTCTTCCTTTTCCCGTGGCGCCTATACACAAAAAGAAAAATTTTTAAAAACAAAAGCAATTTATTTATTTTAACATTACAGTCTACGTCCTCCATATGAATGTCCACCACCATATGCTACAGATCCACGTCCACTTAGACGTTTTCTTGGAGGTCTATTGGTCAACGACATTCCAAGTTGATTACTTCGTTTTGGCATTATCTAAATCGAACTTTTAAAGAGTATTCATCTTTGAAGCCACAAGTTACCTGAATTTGCCTTCCTCTAAATACCGAATCACCCATAGCCATTGCCATTCTAACAGAATCTTTATCGCTAAATTCGATATAAGCAAATCCCATTGGATGGCCATCGTGCTTATTACATACTATCGTAACGCGATTTATAGAACCACAACCATGAAAATGTTGAAAATGTTGTTCTAACTCATACTCTGTCGCACGATAATCGACATTTCCAACATAAACAGAACGGCTGTTAACTTCCATTTCTTTCCATTCTTCAATTGACATATTTGGTGAGCTCGCTAAACGTTAAGATTTAATAAAAGACACGATTAAATTCGATGCCACTTACTCATGCCTGAAGGACTAACTAAATTCATTTGCTTTTCAACTTCGCTTAATTGCTTTAACTTTTTCGCTTCTTTATCCATTTCGCGAACACGGGCTTTGATAGCTTCTAATTCAGGATCTTTTCTCCCGCTCGTATAGTCATTAACGTCGTTTTCCTCTAAAGAATCTAAGCCTAGATCTTCAGTATTTTCGGTTTCCGCCATAACCTAAAAAATTTTTACGTCCTTTTTCCCGTTTATTATGGTGGGAGCTCAAGCCAGAGGCCCAAGCGCCCAAGCTCATAAAGCACAAAGCAGGTGGATTATGGGATGAATTTCCATTACTGCGACGTGCGCCGTTTCTACCTTTCCACGGAAAACCCTATATACAGGGTGTCCCTGAAATACGTGGCACAAATAATAGGGCATGATCACAGTACATGATCCTGAGTCGAAATTAAGAGAAATGACACGTATACCTACGTGGATCATTACCCGCTAGGGAAATAACCCGTAGAATCACGTTTTTATAAATTCCTGCTTCTCTAATTTATAAAAACGTGATTTAGTGCGTATACAAAGTGACATCGTTTTCAAGATAAGGGTCCTTTCGATAAAAAATAGTATATACAGTGTCAATTTGAAAACTTCTCCCTCCAATATCTTCGTCTTAGTATAAAATATTGAAATTCCGTGAGACGTGAGACCCGTCAATATTATTATTTATAGTGGAAGACACTCTAATAGAGTGTTTGATTTCTCCTTAGATCAACCCCCAAATTGGGGTTGACTTAACGCCTAAAATCTTAAATTTAAATGAGAAGTGAATTCGAGTGACACCTTTTTAGAAAGCCCCTTCAATCGTCTTTACAACAATATATTACTTTGTTATTTTTGGATTAGTAGTTTTGATGATTATGAGAATCTTAAAGAGCAAATTACAGCATTTATAGTAGTACTTAGAAATTTTAGAGAAACTTTCGAAATAGAAGGAGACTTTTTTACTTGATTTGCTCCCAGCTGGCATATTTTAACAGTGGGATACAGACGGTTGACGGATATAGTATACGTCAGTCCAATTTCTATGTAGTTATTAGAGTTTGATCTTTCTTTTCTATTAAATGTTTCTATTAATGTCGTGAAGACAATTGAAGGGGCTTTCTAAAAAAGTGCCACTCGACTCCCCTTCCCATTTAAGATTAATCTTTTACGTTTGTAGATAAAATTTAGAGTATTTTTTTAATCAAAACTAAATGTAATAAGAATAATTAAGGTTGATCCACACATATCAGTGCCGTGTCAGTCCCATGTTTGTTCAGTTCCGTGAAATGCAATATATTATGCAGCTATTCACACCTGTCCGTCACAGTCCCAGTTTTCAACATCAGTGTTCGTTCAGTTTTATTTTAAATACGTTCTCAACGATATTTTACAATTTTCACTGACAGTGTTTAGCAGTCTTGCTTTGAAAACGCAGCCATATCGCCAAACACTGCCTTGTAACTGAAGAAACGGCACGGATATGTGTGAATATACATCACCGTTAGCACTGATACTGAACGAACACGGAACTGACACGGCACCGATATGTATGAATAGACCTTTAGGAATAAAATGCATCAGAGACATTATTATAATTTTTATTATTCAATTTATACACCACATTTTTATTTTTTTACACATTTGAATTTATTTTTTTATATATTTTTTTTAAATTTATCAGTGGAGTATATGGAACCCCTGAAAAGCACAGGATGATGGTACCTGTAAATCTTACACAACATTTAGTAGTGATAAACTGTCAATTTAAAAAAAATTATTTAAAGATAGGCTCAATTGTATCAAAACGAAATACTTTTTTCTTCCTACATATTAGTTGCATAACTCGCAATTTTATTGTGATGCAACCAACTGAACAATTTTTTTTTACTATTTTTAAGATTATAAAAACTATAAAACTGAATAAGAAAATAAATACACGACTGCAACAGCTGTTATCAAACTGATCGAGCATTCATTCATATACAATCACACTTTTTTTTATATAGAGCGTTTCTATTGCAATAAAACAAACAGTTATTAAACGTAAAGAAAAAATTAGAAAGTCGAAACAACGAAACACCCTTTATAAGTCTAATCCTAATTTTCATGTCAGTTAAATGTTTATACAATTTTTTTTTCATGTGGTAACCATCTTTTTTTTCTTGTTTTACTTTTTTTTTCATTTAAAAAACCAATGAATTGTAAAATACGGGTGTTTAATGAAATGAATGTGTCAGTGAAAGGCATAAAAACCTGCACTGGGAAATATCCAATTAATAAGGCGCAAAATATCCTCCCCTCCTGTAGCTCCTATACACAAAAAGAAAAATTTAAAAAATGCAAAAGTAATTTATTTATTTTAAAATTAAAATTAAATATCAACCTTGGCCTACGTGCTGGTCTGTATCCTCCATAGAATCCACCACCACGTGCTACGGCTCCACGTCCACCACCTCGAAATCGGGTTCCCCTTGGAGGTCTATTGGTCGATGACATTCCCGGTCGATTAGTTCGTTTTGGCATTACCTAACTCAAAGTTTTAAAATGTATTCACCTTTGAAGTTGCAAGTTACCTTAATTTGTCTTCCTCTAAATATTGAATCGTCCATAGCCATTGCCGTTTGAACAGAATCTCTTTCGCCAAATTCGATATAAGCAAATCCCTTTGGATGGCCATCGTACTTATTACATAATATCGTAACACGATTTATAGAACCACAACCGTGAAAATGTTGTTCTAACTCATCCGCTGTCGCACCATAATCGACATTTCCAACGTAAATACTTCGATTGTCGACTTCCATTTTTTCTTCAACTGACATATTTAGTGGGCTCGCTAAATGATAAGATTTAATAAACGACACGCTTCAATTCGACGCCACTTACTCATGCCTGGAGGACTACCTAAATTCATTTGCTTTTCAACTTCGCTTTGTAATTGCTTTAACTTTTTCGCTTCTTCTTCCATTTCGCGAACACGGGCTTTGATAGCTTCTAATTCGGGATCGTCCCCACCGCCCCCATCTACGTCTGTATCGTTTAATAACGTATCGTCATTAACGCCATTTTCGTCTAAAGCATCTAAGTGTTCTTCGGAACCTAAGCCTAGATCTTCGTTTTCCGCCATAACCTAAAAAAAATTTTTACATGCTTTTTCACGTTTATAACAGTGGAGGCTCATAAAGCGCTATAGCTACACTTAATCAAGTTACTAAAAAGATATTGACTTCGCTAAATAAGGTTACAAGTAAAAATGCATCGTAATTCGGTAAACTAAAACACTCGTGATTTTTATAGAAAGTTATTTATTATTTGACGATTTTAAATACATACTTAAGACAATAAGAAGGTACTGTCAAATTATACTTACGTTTGATAGTTATATATTTTAAAAAATGATTAAAAAATGTAATTTAACCTTTTTTTAAGTACCGGTTAACCAACCTTTTTCTATTTCACAAACCACTTATAAACTTTATGCGCTCATGAATGCCAACTTGCCTACTGGAACTGAAACTGATGCCAACTGCCAACTGCCAACATCTGACTACTTGACTAGTTCCAAAATACTAAAAGTAACTAAATAACTTACCTAATCCAAACGATGCAGTGCCGTGCGAGTAGGTAAGTAAGTTTTCTTACACAATGTGACTAAAACCAATTTTTCAAAGTAAATTTAACTTTGAGTACAAAAAGAACTAAATCTATTGCTTTAAAATTGTATTATTTAAATCTTTTTATAATTATCTTTTATCTTTTGTATCTTATACAAGCATTGAGCTTGTAGTTATAAGTAAATTAAAATTACATTGTTTGAGTCTTTGGCCTAAAATAATTAATTACTTAGTTTCGTGTGCCAAAATTAATTTAATTAAGTGGAGCACTAGACGTAATAAATTTTCCTTAAAATGTCTTTATTTGGGTAGAATACTTTCTATTTTTTAAAGTAATTTAATTAATAATAATATTTTAAACGTTAAACATGATAATATGTTATGGTGAAATTGTTAACAGACAATTGGTTTATCTCACATAATATTATAATAGAGCAAGTGTTAAAGCGTGTTCACAATATTAATCAAATGAATCTAGGACTAGGTTACATCAGCCATGAATAAAGTTAAAGTACATATTGTAATATAAACCATAATAATTCGGTTTGTTTAACTCCATATTTAAACAATTAAAATTAAATTTTTTTAAATCTAAATGCGTATAGAATGTTGATAGTTTCATTATTACAATAAAACTCGTATAAAGTGCTGTTAATTTTTGCTTGTTACCTACCATTTTTTTAACTAATTACAATTTATACAATGTAGGTGCGAGTATAGTGTATAAATAATAGTACACAAGTTATTTTACCTGCTCTTTATATATTTTGAGTACATGAGTTCATGAGTACCTACATGAGTACCTAATTTAAAATTCGTTCTCTTGGGCTTTGTGATCACTGATCACGTTCCAAGTGCGAGGTGACCACAATAATTACCAATAGAAACCACAATATTAGGTTGGTATCAATATTTTATTCAACTGCCCAAAAGACTCCATATTAGGGTTACCTATTCGATTTATTATTTTTTGATTATCAGTTTAATCCCAACCATTTATTGCCTCTGAAAAACATCGACTGTGGCGAGCTTTACTAATCGATTAATCAATTCAATTTTCTGCCCAAGAAATAATCTTCAATTGGCGTGAAGCTTAGAGAAAGTAAATTAACTTTAAGTTGGCTGAAGTAATTGACTAGCTTTTACTATCTGTTATTAGAAAAATTTTACAACCGAAACAAATCAGAAAACCTTTTGTAAATGTTGTTAAATCGGTTTTATCTCAATTGTAGTCCAATCAACTAAGGATTTCGCCTTCAAAAAAATCCAATAATTCTGGTGAAACTTCACATAACGTCTAGTATGGTAGGTACGCTCCGTAAAGTTGTCGGTAACTTTACCACCAGCAGAGAGGTACAATAATGAATAATCTCTTTCTATTCTATTCTTCTATTGATTGTATTGAACCTCTCTGCTGGTGGCGTAAGTCAAAAAGAACTTTACGGAGCGTACCTACTTTACAGGAGGTATAATAATGACAAAGCTCGGATTTTATGCAAATTTAACATATGACAGTGAAATACTTCATTTCGTGTGAATGACACTAATTTGAATTTCCATATTTTGCAAAATGAGCGAATATTTTTGCAATTTTCTTCAATTTTACGTCCGTTGTTTACTTACTTTACTTTACTTCTTTACTTTCTTACCTGTTATTTTAGGTGGTGCAGTTTAATTCGCTCATCTAATCGTTTTGGCTAACTCAAATGTGGATTGTAGAACAATAGAACCCCCCACCGCCCTTGGCCTATCTAAACAACTCCGGAGCAGATAGTACGTTAAAATTTGCTAGAAAATTCTTATTCCTTAGCTTTGTAACCTTATCCTGCATTGTATTAGTTTTTCTAAGAGGTATGCACCCTTTGTCCTTTGTTAACTTACACGTCCGATAAAACTTCCTCAGAAGCAAAACTATTAAGAACCGAGATAGGCGTTTTTTGTTAACTTACTCCATCTAACTGCCACGCAGTATATATTTTCTTTATATTTGCATATTTTGCTACTTTTTCGTGCATATAAATCCGTGCTGTGGTGACGAATATCCTAAAAGCTGATGAATCAGAGATAAGCTTTAGCGACAGTGGCCGAAAACATGTCACTTTTTTCGGTCTCTCATTAATATCTTGAAAAGTATGGGTTTTAGCTCAAACATGAATTTATACAAAATTAAAGCTGATAAAATTTTCTACTAAATTGAATATATGCACGTTTCTTGTATTGCTAAAGTTTACAGAGTTATCGGGTGTTGAAAATGGGTATTATTTTTGAAGAAACCAACCGATGCAACTGTCTACTTCAATGACGTTGGATTTAAAATCTTGAAGTCAAAACACCTATCAAATTGTTGATTTGTATACTCTATCTTGACTTATTTTTAATTTTTATTCTCTTCAGTGTTTATTGAGTTTTTGTAATCGCTGAAATTCAAGAGTTGTGTCGTTTCGCCGTCTCTTATTGTAAGCTCGTCGTATCTGCGTTGCTCGATGTTGGAGCAATCCTATTGCTAAATTAATGACTTCTTGGCTTTACTTACTCTAAGCGGGTTGAAAAGGGCCATAAATTAAACGTACAAGCCACTTTTTAGACATTTGTTTAAAATTTTACCTGAAAAATTACAGAAAATAGCAAATGTTTACGATGGTTTTGTAAAAGTTTAATTTGTGGCCCTTTTCAACCGGACTAGCGTAAGTAAAGTTAAGAAGTCATTAAGGAATATCTAGAAAAGCTTGACCATTCAGCCAAAACTGGCAAAAAATGGAAGAAACTTTTTAAAACTACGCCATCAGTGTAAATTTCATTAATTTTTTTATTTAACTCGTGTAAATGCATCAGACCATAATATATAGATAACGGCCAAACCTTATAATATTATGTTTGTTAAACATAAAATAAATTTCTATAACGGAACAAAAACCGAATTTTGTGTCAAACCATCACAGAAGTAAATGAAATGATAAAAGTAAATTATTACGACCATGAAATATTTTCTCGTCTTTTTGTATTGTTTGAATTATATGCACGTTTTTAAGAAGGACACAATAGAGAAGAGATTGGCATTTATGAGCAACGATGATGTAACAAAAATATCTGTTCATATTATTTGAATAAAGTGCAAAGAAAGGATGAGTCTCTCTGATGGCAATTCATCAGAAGTTTAAAAAAGAGGAAGAGACAGTATAGAAAAAAAAAAAAAAGATAAGAAATCAGTTATTCGTGTAATACAAGAAGTCGGAGAATCTAGATTTTGCTCGTATAATTCTATATAGATAGTTAATTAAAACAAAAAAAACATAATTCTCCAATTTACACACCAAAAAGAAGAAAAAAATGTTTAGTGGTTAATTTTAATCAATGCTTTCGACTACTTTATAACCGTTAATCACACAATTTCTGCAAATGAATTATCTAGTAATAAGACATAAACTGCCATGAGCAACTCGTTTCTCTTTTACGAGTCAGTGCGTTTGCAATGTCAAGCTCAACCATGTGAAGAGACGTTGAACTTGATGTTGTTACTAGGAAGAAAGTATGAAGAATTTATTTATAACGGACTCAACGGAGAAAGTATAGAATTTTGCAATTTCGGTTACTTATACGAAAAGGTTAGTTCCAAAAAAGAGTTGTTGATTGGTTTTTGATCGTTCTATAAATAGCTTATTATAAATTTGTGATACATTTTTTAAAACTCGATGTTTAAATTTTTAATAATTTTACTATCATTAATTCGTACGCTCGCTATACTATACAATAGTATGTTTAAAAAAAATAGAAATTAAGACGGTCTTATTAGAAAGTATGACACTTTTACCGATTCCAACAGATAATTAAAAAAGTGTTGCAGTTCCTACTACTGAAACTTTAATCATAGTACATTGATCGCGTAGTAAAGTCATGATTACAAATCATTTTTTACATAAGTATACTATTATTTTTGTTCCGATATTATTGTCACGGTCTTGCGGGTCTTGTTATTAATTATGCAATTTCAATCAAAACAGTTTCATAATTCTTACGAGCACAAGCTGAATTGTTTTCTTAGAGCAAGAACATCCGAAGAGAATATTTGCTGGTCTAGACCAATTTTCAAAAATTCGAAAATATGTTTGACCAACACAAACTTACTGACTTCAAAAAATATGACTTGGAAAAAGATCATATATACATACAGTTCAATTTATACACCACTTACTTATTTGAAGTACTTCTTGTGTCCTGCATCACTCAAAAAATCATTAAGATTTCGACTAAAATTAACTAGAGCATCAACAACCAAAAACGCGCTACGGAAACAATTTATGTATTTTAGGTGTTGATCCATGGCGATTTCCAGATACTTAATTGTCTCAGCCCATTCGATTTTCACGTCTTTACATGTAGTTGTTAATAACTGAAAATTTGGCAATCCGCTTCTGTAGTATAGCATCTGAAAGGCAAGTATTTAGTTTTTTTCTCGCCAAAAGTCTGGAATCAATCCAACGCTAGCGTTTCATTAGTAGTACATACGCATTTCTCCTAAAACCAAATCTCTCGAGGCACTCCATCAACAAAACATGACTAAACGAATCGAACGCTTTCGCAAGATCTAAAAACACGCACAATGCACATCCTCCTTTATTTAATGATTCATTAATTAGCGTTGTTAGGTTCGCAATTGCATTCTGAGTCGACAATCGCTTCTGAATATTTCCATATATTTATCGATACGACTATAATATGTACACGTGTATTAGTATTTTTTCAAAATCTCCACTTTTAAACAACGGCTTGACTACACACTACAGCAATCTTAAGGTGGCGATTTTGCTCATGTAATAAATATTGCAAATAGTGCTTTACTGGAGCGCTTGAGCAGCAAAACCTATTGAAGTTACAAAAAAATTATGTAGATAAAAAATAAAGTAGAAAGATTGAGCTACAATGTAAGCTAAATTTTGTTGCTGAAATGTTGATATTTAATAGAGATAATGCTTACTGAAAGTCAGGATAATTGTTCTCTTTTAGATACGCACTTTTGGTCCATTTTTAAATAAAAAATGACAATTCTGAGATATACATATCGCACTCTACATATATATTTATCTTCACTTTAAGACTTAGTTTTGAAGAATAACTAACATAATAAACCTGAACCAACCGCTCCAGTAAAACGCTTTTGAATTTTTATATTTCTATTATAAGAACAGGGGCCTTCTGAAATTGGGAATAAATTCGCCTAACTATATAAATTTTAATGTAGCTATTTGATAACAGTAGTCGTTATTCTTAAAGTTGCTTACTTTTCAAAATGAGCATATACCTTTCTCACTCTAGCATATCGCCACCACGCCGGACAGATACCTAAGCTCCATTGCCTTACGAGATAGGACGGATAGGAGCAGCGATGTTGCAAGCGAGTAGCTTTAAAACCTCCGCAGAAACATTGTCAAGTCTACAAGAAACCCGACTCTTCAATTTAGTGATAATCATAGAATGCACCACTACAGTCTCATCAGTAGGCATAAGAAACACAGATTTAGTAGTAGGCGTTGTGGGTGGTTTTGTGATTTTATGGGCTAATGATTCCTCAATGTTCAAAAATTCATTAAACGGGTTACATTATGTCTTTTGGATTTTGGATTATCAATTCTTACTCCTTCCTCCGTTTTAAACTCCCTAATCGGAACATCCCTAGTTCTACAGTCAGTTACCTCATGACCTCATTTCCAAAAAACCCTACCATTCCCGAGTTGTGCCCGCCTTATCATATCTCTAAAATAATTATTTTGTGTTGACTTAAGACGATTCAGCACATTCCTATAACCGACAAACTCATTTTTTATCGACAAGTCCCGAGAATTGGTTTTTACTCGTTTATACAACTCGCCACGCTCATCGATAGATTTAACTAATCCAGAAGTTATCCAAGTTTTTTTGTAGTCATTATGTCTACATTTCTTTATAAAAATACAATCTTTCAATTTGAATCATCTCAGCAGTAACATCCACATTCTCTTCATCATAAACCTCCGACTAATCAATACTCTTTGCAAGTTCTTTGAGTATTATGTAATTGGTGCTTCTGTAACTTCGGTAACTCGCAATATCAACATCTCTAATCAGAACCCCTATGAATTGTCAGGACAAGACAAGACAAGACAAGACTGAAAAGTGATTAGTGATAAGGATAAGTGTTCTAGCTACGGCATAGTATTCATTCACTTTTAGATACGATTGAAAAGTGATTAGTGATAAGGATAAGTGTTCTAGCTACGGCATAGTATTCATTCACTTTTAGATACCCCCAAACTAGCTTCTAACCATTCCACTTATTTTCTAGTTCCATGGGTAAACTGTTAAAGTTACTGAGAACCCACAGTGCGGATCAGAGAAACTACATCAAATACAGAAAAATATGTTTCACATAATAACGACAAGGAAAAACTACCAAACGAATGGACAGAAGCAAGTCTCCTTGTTCAAGAAGGAAGAATGTAACTGTAAAGACATTGACATAATTTCACACATTGGACGACTATGCGGAAAAATGATCAAAACAAATATACTTATAAGACGACATAGAAGGACATGATAACGCAAAATGATACTACATCAAAAGATAATAAAGATTGAGATAAAAAAATTTTGAGCGGTAAAATATTGAGTTTAAGGGGAAATTGCACTCGAATGACTACTAATACCTTGCAACCAACATTTTTGACAGGCACAGTCCCAGTATTGTAATACTATATTACAACACTTCTCGCTTTCAGATGACATGGTTTTTTAGTTAGAGAGGGAGAGGGATGCCTGCCGTCTTGAATTTTAGTTTACCGGAAATTGTCTTTCAACTCTGTATTCATTTGTTGCATTTAAAAATGATTTCTGAAACTTTCGGCTAAAAATTTTACAACAAATTAGACCTATGGGTTTCTGGGTCCTTCGGACCTCGTTTCTCATTTTCTTACAGGCACATCTACAATAGTTTTTTGAAACAATTTTTTAATGCTTCGATTCAAGTTATACAGGGTGAAAGGTGAGACATTTTGGTGTACATTTTCAATAGCTCCGGCAGGGTATTAAATACATATTTCAAATTCAAAATAAAAATTGTTTAGGACATTTACGTCTATTATTTTGAAATATACGCAGTGACAGCTTACAGGACGAGGTCCTAAAATATCTTTACGTTAAGTGGAACGTCCAATATATTCTAGCAATTAATATTCAATGTGTCTCACGGAAACAGTAGTATTATACGGCTATTGTTATTAATGAAAACACGCAGTTTCTCCCACTGACTGATGCTGTTGAGATTTGCAAAGCTCGAAAAACAAAATAAATATTGAAAACCGTAAATTGATTTTAGTAACACTAAGTACAGCCGGAGAAATAATTATTGGTCACTATAGGTTGTTTAACGACTACTTTGTCCGCAAGTTTGCAATTTCTGCAATGAAGTTTTTACTAATTACAATTGGAATGTTTTATAGTTACAGCATTTTTGAATTTTATGCCGTTTTATGTATTAATTATAATTACGCGTTAATACATTTTTCTGTGGCTGTACATTTTATTTAAAAATGAAAACACCGAACGCAGCTAAAAATCATTTATTTGCTGTCTTCACTTCTCATAGCTCTACAAGTGGCCTACTTTGAGTTTGGAGGTGTCGATCTTTAGAATTACCTATTGAGTCGTCATAGGAGCTGCATAAAATAATAAAATCATCTGATACTAAACCAAGCACAAAACGAGTTTAAACAATAATATTTAAATTAATTCAAATTTAATGGAAGAGTGAATCTGTTTTAAGAAACTGGGCCAATAATCTCTCCTCTTTAGACGGATGTAACGATTGGGTAAAAGTATTTTTTCCATTAATTTATTTCTCTCGCACTCTTTATTATTTACAAAAGAATAAGTGAGCGATTGGCATTTCGGTAATTTTATTTGGAACGGTATCAGAGAAATTGATCGATTTACTTAATTCAAATCATCTGCTCGAGTTTGCTATGGTCTAAATACATTTATTGTAATCAATTAAAAAAAAGCAGCTGCTTATGATTAATTATTCCAGCACCGGTAAGTACTACTTAATGTAAAATTATTGACAAATTGTAATTACACGATAATGGAGGTCAACGACTTAAAATTCACTTAATTTAGTGCTAATTTTTGTTAGACGCCTACACAGCCTGAAACTTTTTTGTTCGAAAAAATCGAGAGTATTAACGTTTGAGGATTTTTCGAAGAGACCATTGATAAGACTGGTTCTGAAATAACGCCTTTTTCTATAGAAATGCCTTCAAATAAATTATTCGTAATAGGTAGTTCTAAAAACGCAAGTCTGCATTTAAAATTTTGAACTTGATGATACTGACCTAAAAGCGAAACGTTGTCTATTAAGGTAGGTGATAAAAAAATTATGAAAACTGATGCGGATGTAGAATCAGAAAGCATAAGGGTACCCTGTGCAGATTGTTGTTTCACAAGAAAACTGTCGATATCCCTCGGAAAAAAGTGGGTATTTTCAAATGAAACACAAAATTTAACAAATATATTTATCTTATTCTAAATAAATACATAGTAGAAAATAAATAATCGCACCTAACAGTAACAAATATTTACAAATTTAAATAACTGTCTTACATAACGTACAAAAACATTTACAAAAATATTTAATAATAATACATCACTTTGACGTACATTAAAATTTTGCCATAAAACAAAATTAAGCAATAAAGTATGCAAAAAAGTTATTATAAAAAACTATATTATAACTTAACAAGTTGATGAAAATAAATAAATTAAAAGTTAATTAAGTTGATGATGTGCATCAATTAATGCATTTTTAAGAAACTTAAATTACAATTTTTTAAAGATAAAGCACCGCTAAATAAGCTAAGAAATGTTTTAGAAAAAAAAATTGGTAAAATAGAATATAAACGAAATTGCAAAACTATAATTTGAGGACTTTCTCAAAATTACTATTACGTATAATTTCACTTTTCTAATTTACTTTTTTAGCAATAAAATCGTCATTAATTAAAGCGTAATTGGAAGTCTCGTTTAATGTTATAACGTGGTTATTACTATTACAAATAAACTACGCAAAAATAAAAAATAAAATTAATTAACCAATAGTTCTATTATTGTCATTAACATATCGTCCTTGACTTTGAATAACTATCACGTTCTAATCAATTATAATAATAAACAACAAACGAGAATTTAAGACATTAAAAATTGACAAAGTTGTAAATCGAAATTAAATAAATTATAATTATAGTTCAAGTTTGTTTAAATGCCAAACGTCATGGGAAAAATTTTAAACAAATAAACAATCGAGCAAAAACAAAAATTTTGTTTCACGGACCTCTTTGTTATTTTTTTAATAAATAATTAATTTGCGAATTTTATAAAGAAAAAGTTGAATTTAGAATTAATTAATAACTTACACTCGTATCTAAAATGTCCCTAAAAATTTCTAATCGTCTAATTGGTAGTAGGTACATTAAACATTAAAGAAAGTATATAAATACGAAGTAACCAACCTCAAACTACAATAATTTTTTAAATAATTTATCCGACTATTAAACGTCAACTTAATTTTAGAAATTTCTATAATTTTGGCGTTTTTAAAACTTCATTTGCGCACGTTTTCCTAAATTTTCTTTTAGCTAAGTCTGTTTGTCGTTTCGTTAAGTCGAGTCGGAGTCAGTGATGAAAATTACCGCAAGAAATTAACGCATTTTAAAATTTTAATTAAGTAGCTGTATGTATTTTATGGCCTTTTCAACCAAATTCCTACTTATGTAGAGCAAAAAACTCAAATAGCGTAAATGCTGGATAATTATCTCGTTACGAGACGATTATTTTTGTAATTGAACAGTGACGATAATTTTTAATTTTAACAAAGTCGTAGAAGTCATATGCTTCAGTCCAAATAATCTGGCATATGACTCATCACTATGTAACATAAAAATCGTCCAGAAAAATGTTATCTTTGCTCATCCTCCATAATAAAGCGAGATAGGTAGGAAGACGTATCAGATGAGTCATGTGCCACCTTATTTGGACTGGGGTATACAGATTGTCGGTTTAGAATATTTTGAAAGTCATAATACTCTCTTTTTGTATTTTCACATGTTTACATACATCAGCGCAGGTTCTATCAGAAGTAGAGAAAGATAGAGATCGTTGAGAAGATAATACTCGATGGTTTTCCATAATCATATTGCTATCTCATTTTTCTCTTCATATAACGTGGGATACTCACGGTGGCAATAACAGAGAACATGGAAAGAACACTAAAAGTTGGCATGGTTGAGGGTTCTTTCAAAACGTTACCGATCTGAGATGCGCAGAAGAGGAAGTGAGAGAGCCGTAGTAAAAGATGCCCAACCCGTATGTTCAGGTTGGTGTCTAACCTTGGTTACGTAGTGTACGAAATTTGGTGATGTCCCTAGTCGTATGACGAAAAGTTGGTTCGTATCGTAGGAAGTGTTGGAAGGTCATCTAAAAATAAGAGGGCCATATGTATAAGGAGATATGTCGCTTGCAAATATTAGCACGAGACAGAGGGAGAAAAAGAAAATTATGTCTAGTACTTGACCCCAGAGGTTTGGCCAAAAAATAAGAAAGAGATTCAGATGATACATGCCATTACTTCGGCACCGGAGCAAGTCAAGTATGTCTGTATGTGTTAAGTCCGTAACGTTAAGCACTGGTAGGTTCGAACAAAGTTTTGAGATTTTATAAACGTTCACAAGCCCAGCTCTAGCCGATTACCAAGGATAGACTTAATTTAGTTTTATAATACGACATTCCAAAAATGTCTTAAAACATCTAATTGACTAAAGAATGTCAACTGAATAAATCGTTAGCATTCATGAGCGTACCACACAGAGTGGTTCTGAAATAGTTGATCAAAATCTACTAGAGAGCTAGAGGTTTTCATTTTCAGGAACCCTCGTTCAAAAGCTAGTGCAAATTGAAAAATGAAACTTGAAAATACCCTTCGTTAACGTCAAATTGCTCAAACTGAGCGAAATTCTCTCACTTGTGTTTTTCTAAAGAGACACCAAAAGTATAGCCAAGCATTTTCAGTATTTAAATTCCGACAGTAAAATGAGTGGCACTTTTACTCTCAAAGTTTCTGTTCTCTTATCGCAATTAATACCCTCCTACACCCTCGCCTTAATTGGTGCCAACAAGATGAATGTTATTAATTAATATGCCAAACATGTCGTGACTACGGTGATTGACACCTCTAATGGTGCTAATTGCAAACGTTAATTTTGCAGAAGGTGCGGGAGGAGAGGGTGTGTCAAGTAGTGAGGAGCAAGAGTTGCGGAGTAAAAGTTAGTCATTCTTACTGCTTCTACGACCTTCCAGTTTTCAGCTCACACTGTAAGAATTAAGAGGGCTGTAGCTCTGGAGAAACTCGTTTGGAGACATACGTTCTATCTCATATTTTGAGTAACTATTTCAGGACCACCAGCTGAATAGCTTTGGTCCAAAATCCAAATCCAAAAAGCAGGGTTTGCCTTTTAGTTGGTCCCTATCGCAAACCATTCTTCAGGACCTCAATCCAGTTACGATCACCAGACAATTGTCGTATTGGAATAATGGACAACGGTAACCTTTCCAGTGTAATTTTTGTATTTCAATAGAAGTTATTGAATTTAAGTCGGCCTTCCTTTTATTCTGACATTGCGAGAAGACTAATAACCCGTGACTCACACCAAAATATTAAATTTATTAACCGTACAATTACAATTTGATGGATATCTAAAAGACAACATGACCCGCCTATTGAATTTAAATGTTAACTGGTAGAATTTAGGTGAAAGTAGTAAACAGATCGTGACTAAAAGAATCAGGTGAAGGAGGTCATGCTGGTAAACCAACCACAAGCTGGTTTAGTGGTAAGTCCATTCATTCACAAAAATACAGTTGCTGTAGAGAATTAAATTAAAAGAAAATTATGTACTTTTTCCCATTAAAATAGTAAAATTAGGTTATAAATTGAAGTAAAACCGTTATCGTTATCACTATCTTTTGATGGTATGTTTACTGTAACGGAAAATTTTGAGCATGTACGTTAATTTATCATTTCGTTTATTCTATTCCATTATTTACTTAAAAAGCTTTCTAAAGTTACTTAAGAAAAGTGCCGTTACTAATACACCTGTGTAATTTAATTAATTCCCCAAAAAAGTTGTTTTTTTAAAACCAAAGACGACCACATAAATTTCTCGCTACTTTGGCGCTCTTTCCAATTTTCTCATAAGGTACACCCAAAAGACAAGTTCATATGAGCTCTTCCAACTCGGTTTAGCTCGATTAAATTCTGGCGCCTTTTAATTAAATTTTTTAAACCCAATTCTTAGTTAATTAACTAAAATAAAACAATTACAGCGTAAAAGTATGATTAGAAAACCGTAACTAAAAAGAAATTTAATTATTCGACTCAAGCACGCCCAAAAGTGTAAAACTTTTGCACAATCTGGTCCACAACCACAAATATTACCTATCAAAGATGAATTCGTTGTTTGAATCCTCTCGAACCGTCCGGTCCTTGAGGCATCCTCAAAATATTATCCGGCAAATGAAAAGCCGTACTATTGCTTCTAGATCTTGGACTACTACTATCTGAGGTGTAACTACAAGAAGACATCCTACGATTGATGAACGAATTCGAATTCGCACTATCCATACTCGAAATACTACACGCGCTAAATTTCCGCGGTATAAAAAGATTGGAATCGCTCGAATCGCGACTACCATGAGACATGCGACGTTGTATAAACATAAAGTGAGCTTCCGTGCTCGATGCGGATAGTCTCCTTTGAAGCCAAGCCGCAGGTTCGGTACACTTGGACGGATAGTTTACCGACGATCCGCGTCTGAGCCTCGATCTTGGATCTAATCTCAATCTGATATCTTCCGTCTCTGAGCTGCTCGGACAAGAAGACGCCGTCGTATATTCGGTGGAATCGTGATAAGTCTTGTTTATGTTGTTTTTGTTATTTTTGCTATTGCTTTTCTTCTTGCGTTCAGGATGAGGTATTCCATTTAATTCGTATACCTGTAATAAAATGAAAAAGATCATCGATTTTTATTCAATTTAGAGAAAGTTTTAAATGTGGATATTTAAATCGTAATAGTAGAGCAATTTAATGTCTAAATAGTAGTTGTTCGTTATTTCATTTATTTATATATTATACACATTTTTTTATATTTTGTTAAACATTCTAGATAAAAATAGTAGAAAGTGTTGCAAAAATTGTTGTTGCTTTCTAATTTCTATCACAAAAGATTTGATTGAGGTTAAAGTCATTATTTGGTTTATTTATGCGATCTGCTTAGAAATGAAAAGTAGCAAAAAGAACAACAAATGCATAAAAAATTTCTAGGTCAAACTTTTAATTTATGTTAATTTCTCAACCGAATTTTATCAATTAGATTGGCGATTTTTAACGGTCGTTTGAAAAAACCTAGTTTTCTTTCTTATACATCTTATTGTACTTGATGTTACGACAATTAAAATTAAATATTCCACATTCTCCGATATACCGATTAAAAGGCAAATTAAACGATTTTCTTTCAATTATAAGGTTGATCGATAGAGCATTTAAAAAGGCATCAAAAAATAGTGTATGCTTTGCAATAAAAACTCGCAAACATTATAAACGAAAGTTTTATGATAACGAGAAAAGGAGAAAATGAAAATATTGAAAAAATTTAATAATCACGATACACGCAGTTCTTCTAATCTTCTAATCTTGCTCCTCTAGCTGTGGTTGCATACACTTGAGAAGTACCAAAGAAGAGTTACCATTCCTTACCTTCTGTAGGTAAGGAATGGTACTCACGAGGAGTTCCGCAATGTGATTGTTTAAGTAGTTATAGATAGAGATTGTTAGTAGCAACATCACCATGGCCTCATAAAATGAAAAAACCTCTAAAAGATTCGGAAATTGAGATATGGGCAGGCACGTATACATCTTTTAAAACCTCACCAACCCTAGATGCGCAGAAAGGAAAGTGAAACAGCGGGTAAAAGAGATGTCCAATCCGTGTGTTTAGGTTGGTATGTAACCTTGGTTACGTCGCTGTACGAAATTTGTAGATGAGGGACCCTTCTCAAAATCCTTCATACTGTAGACACTATAGGTATCCAAAAGGGCCCTACATGTAGAAATTGCAAACTATGTGGGGAAAAGGATGAATCTTCTCAACGCATTATCAGCAGATGCCCAGTTTTGTGGCATTGAGGTTTACACTGAGCTCTGCCTCTCTTACTGTTTTTGAAAAAGACTAGACTAAGTGAAAGGAGCTACGGCCTTACGTCGTAGCATAAACTAAACTCCAAATTTCCTTCTCAATCTGATAAATCTTAGCCATTGAATATTGTAGGTAATCATTATGGTCTTGACCGATTTTCAGGGGGGCTTGGAGGGATCTGGCCTGGCCTAGCCAGTTACGTGCCTAGATGTGGGATGTAAGCTCATGATCGATAGCCCACCTTAGGTAACAAAAGCTTTTCTAATATCTTGCCAGATGCCATTTGCCAAAATAAAAACATGTACAGTTGTACAGATGTACAGAGACAGCAAAGTTAGAATTTGTAAAACTTGCACATTATCATAATGACCTACGCTGAACAAGCAAGAGCGGATACAAGAGAAACAAAGACTGAGCTCAGAACAACAGATATTATGAAAGTCAATCACTGAGCAGAATGCAAAATAGAAGCGCGAAACAAGAGATATGGTTATGGTTTTTTAACGAGCATTTGTCGCATGTCTTGTGGTAGAAGTAACGGTAGAAGGTGAAAGAGAAGAGAGCTATGAATAGAGCAAACTAGCAACTGGTAACCTCGCTGCATTAAACTATGCACGGGGCTGAAAATCAAAGGTAGCACAACGAGCAATTCTTGATGCGGTGTCCTACCAAAGCAGCAGACAAAACGTCATATCTCTCACAAAGAGCCTTTTGACCATGTCCCATTAGCCCAAAAATCTCTCTCACTAATGACACCGACCACGAAAGCCTAAATAGTCTAACTTAATTTGTGTTTACTATGATGGGATAGGAAGATTGAAGCACATTCGAGTATATTGGGTAATAACCCACTAGATTAAATTTGAGAAGAAGAAAGTGAAGTAAGGAAATAACTTTACATAATTTTGACACTCTTTAAACACTACTTGTCGTTACCCACCAAAGAATTAACTTTGGGAGTTACGTATCTTTAACTTCTGCACTGTAGAAAAAAATTAGATTATGCATTCATTTTCTTTTATTCTTTGTATTGCTTCAGTAAATACTCAAATTAAAGAAACTTCCGAAGCAGAAAACACGAGCTCAAATCTGAAGATCAAAGTGGTGCTTATAAAAGTTAGCAATGGTTATGTTATAAGTTATAATCCATACCACTTGTGATCATTTGTTAAAAATTTGTATCGTTTGAAACAAAAAATTGTGAGACCCTGATGTTCTCTTCTTCTGCCAAACATGTGGTAAAGAATGAGTAGAATATCTCAATCTCAGAATAAGTACTATCAACCTAGAGAGGGCAAATTAATGAATTATGCATTATGCAAGAAACAAAAATCGAATTTCTTTCTTAAAAGCCTATTCAAGTTGGCAACTTGTTGGCAACTTGAAGAACAACACGCAACAAGTTAAGCCATCAAGAACTGGTTATTTTAAAGGATTGGCGAGCAGTTTTGATTTTGATTTTGAGTCGCTACGAAGATAATTAATTTATGAATGTCGCTTTTGGAATTGTCAACATGTCTAACAAGCCATAAGGAAACTTAATGTAAGAGGAGAATTTTCCGGTTCATTGTGAAAATTAATAATAACTCAACATTTACAAAAGAAAGTAATAGTTCACGAGTGAAAGGCCAATGACCATAAGACTACATTGTTATGTTTTTAAATTAATTATACAATCAATGACTCAGATAAGTCAGTCTCTTAATAATAATAATAATAACAACAATCCGCATTTCATTTCCTGAAAGTGAAATTGAGAAAATCCCCATCGATTAATTATTAACGTAAATTTATCGCTACGCAATTCTAAATTCTGAGAAGGGCAAAAATGAAGGTTTATTTCCGTGATCCGGAATCTTTGGAGGGTCTCTGCTTCCATCTACTCGCATCCCTATTCAGAACACATGTCACCCAAAAAAGCATAACCCTCACTGGAAATTTTAGAAGTAGAATTAGTAAATTGAAGGAAAATAAGAAGAAATTGTTTGTAAATATTATGGTAACACTAACCTTCATATTTTCTCCATAAATTTTTTGCAATTTAATAGCATTTCTAGCAGATTCCGACAAAACAAATTCAACCAAAGCACAAACTAATCCGTTAAGAGAAGGATTTTTGTTGATAAATTGTCTAACATCGGCTGGAATTGGATTTCCAGGCCTCAGAATTCGAACGAGAGCAATTTCACCGCACGATTTAAATAATTCTGCCACATTTTCGATCGTAACTTTTTCCAGAGGCATGTGAACCGCGACAATTGTACGAGAAGGCGTAGTTTCGTCGTATTGAGGTAAAGGATCTTTTCTTCTTAATTTCGTACCGGCCTCGTTTATTTCCAATTTTGAAGAGCGCGAAACTGCGTGAGCAACAACTCTCCAATCTTTAGTTAAATGTTTGACACGCTTAAAACTCGAAATTAGTTTGAGAGAGACGTAGCCTTCTTTATTTCTCTTGACGTGCTTTAAGAGAAAAGCGTCTTTAGTAATGTTAGCGTCACTAAAATAAAATTCGACTTGAGTTACGATCTTATCGGACAAATCGTCGGATGGAGGAGTAAACGGCGGTTCCGTAACTTCTGGAGTTACTTCGCAGCCCGAATCTTTACCGCCCCCATCGCGCGAACCAGAATCGGACGCGCTGTCCGATAAGTCGGCCATATGAGCGCCCTCGTCTTCATTTTCGGCTGAATTTTCTTTGTTGTTAGTAGAATCGAAAGATAAACACACATCGCTATCGATCGAAGAAATACTATCTCGAGTTTCTAATAGTTTAGACGGCGGTGGTGAAAACGATTTTCCGACCTCGTCACTTTCTTCTATAATTTTTTGCTGATGAATTGGTTCTTCTACGGCACTCGGCATTTTCAAATTTTTGTTTGTTATATATCACTGAATTCTTAAACCGACTAATATCACAATAACTATCACTTCTTACGATCACTTATGTAAATCGAGTCCTACGAGAACTTTAAGTTTTCACAGAAAACACTAACAAACTGGGACACTCTAATATGTTTTTCCTCGAGATTGAACACTGAAAATAGAAAAAGTGTGTCAGCGAAGCACGTTGTATTAACTTTCGCTACTGCCACAACACACCTGTCTATGACCTAGCTTTCTACAAACTGGTAACGAAGATGACGGCTTGTTGCTTTTATAACTGCGGTTGTTGGAAATGGTGTGTTAAAAGGCGAAGCCCCTCTTCTTTATTAACAGGATCAGTAGTCCTCGTAGAGTCTTTTCACCTTTACCTATGTCATGGTCGAGTACGTGACCTACCATAACGCTGTATCCATTTGTGGTTATAGTTATTAAAAGTACCGCGCTTTTATGGAGTTTTAAAAAATAATTTCAAGTCGTTTTTTGTTCATTTCTCACTGTCAAGTATTAGGAGTTCGTCCTCTTCCATTTCGGCTGCTTTCGATTTTTTTATGTCCTTATTTTGCTTTTTACTTTCTTTTCAATTTTTTACCGTTTTTGGTGCTCAAAAGGCTTAGAACGGGGTGGTAGAAAACGTGAACTAATAACAGTGAAACCAAATAATTGATCTCAATCCTCTTCACTAAGAGATTGTGGACTTGTACCGTATGGTCTGTTAGGACGTTTTTGTTATCCAAGAATAATATCGATAAAACTAGGAATTTTCAAAAGTTGCATTTTTGAAAAGCTCCCCCTAATTCATAGTGTGTAATAGTCAGTTTTAGGCAAAATCCCCTTTGTGACCTCTACTTTTCCCTAAATCCTCTTTTTTTCTATTGATAGTTTAGGCAAATCTCTTTGGTGCATCTTCTCATGGCAATGGCCCTTTATTATTGCCGTTGCCAGTCGTAATTCACCTCTGCTTATTCTGAGTAGAGAGCGGGTTCTTTTATCAGAGGATTTCTCCAGTAGGACTTTAGAATGTCTCAGTTCAGAAGTCTCCCTCAAGTGCTTAATATGCCACTTCTCCAGAAGTGACTTTATTTTTCTCTCTGACATTTCATAGCCCAAACTGGTTCTGGTCCAATGAGTCTTATTTTGCTGCCCTCTTTAGCCAGACCGTCCGCTTTCTCGTTCCCTGGTATGTCGACATAAGCTGACACCCATACCAGGTTGGAAAAATTTCTCCCCTTAGCTCGTTCAGTCTGTGAATGTAGTCCGTTACCAGTTCGAATCCCACCTTACAGATGACTGTCAGATGGTATAAAGATTATTCAGTTGGGATAACCTTGATCTAACAGTGGATGGCGCCAATTTCTACTTGGAAGACGGTTGTGTGCTCCCTGAAACCAAAGAATATCCAGTAATCTAGATATTCTTTGCTGAAACTTAAGTCCTGTGCCTGTTGGATTTTTAGAGCCTAATTTGTGTAACTTCAAGATTATACGCAGTTTGGCCTAGGGCCCTAGGAGTGACAGGTGGCACACGTCGTTAATTCGCTCTACAAAATATAATTTCCTAACATTAACTATTATTCACACTTTCTGACTGAAAATTACCATTTCTTCAGCTTAGAAATTCAATTAAACGCAAATGAGCGCAATTAAAAAAGTTTAATTAACATCTCGGAACAAGTTCATTTAAAAGTTAACAAATCACATCGATTATTCGTTACGGTCTACCGATTTCCACATTATTTACAGTTTCCTTCATAATTTTATATAACAAACCTTGAACTCGCATCATACACTAAAATCAAGGTAATACAAGTCTTCGAGTCTTCGACATTATGAGACAATATTTTATGTTCTTCCATACTCGTTAATAATTTAAATTTCAGGGTCTTAATTTTTTTTAAAATTTGATTTAATTATCGGCTCTCCACACTTCAAATAAAATATTTATGTTTTTTTCGTGTTACAAGTTGGAAGTTGGGCAGGTAAAGGTTGAATACTAGAGGTCAGCTAGCAAAAGAACAAGTAGTCAAATAAGGTAATACATTTTTACGTAAGTAAAGAGCTTTCACTTTTGAACTTCAAAATTAAGAGCGTCTTCCTTACTAACCTGAAAGTAAGTTCTTTCCTTCACAATAAATGCAGGGTCCGGGACTGCTTTATTTGAGTACCTACCTATGAGTTCTTTTCTTGTAGAACGCAGAGGGCAGAGTAACTCTGTCGTAAGACCGTGGGTTCGTACCTACTGGGTTTGGGCTACCACTAGGGACTAGGAGTTTTGGTGTGGATCTTTTGTTCGCTTCTTCTTTGCCTTTATTGCAGTTTGAGCAGCTCTTTGTCGGCAGATCCTCTTAATGAGCAATGTATGGACATTAGACATACAGCAATAACGATTTTAATAGTGACCATTCAAGCAGTTCGAAAGGACTTCCCAGTATCTATTCTTGTTTGTTCGTAACATACAAACATCTTTGTATAATTGTTTAATTAGCACTCGAGGCTAGAGTGTAGGTAGTCAAATTAAAACTATGGCGCTATCACTCGCGGCAATAACGCTTGCACGTAGATGCTGATGCTATGTGCCGATTGAGTGGAATCTTAACATTTTGTGATAAAATCGAGAGTTATTTATGCATTTTGGCGTGTACGTTGTATACCTATCTAACTGAAGAAGAATTTTTAAAAGCATTACTTCACGCATAAATTAATATGATAAAGCCTTTGAGTCACACAAGTTGCCGAAGTATTTACAGTGTAATGTGAATACGTTTCTTTTCCAAAATACTATTACTTTTCCCACTTCCTCTACTTCCTCACATCCTAAAAAGTACGTAGTTACTTTTGAGAGTTTCGTGGCTGTTTCTTATGATTCTGATAGGTGGAAAAATGATACTTTCCAATGTTTCATCAAATTTAATTCATCATAATTTAATCAAATTCCGGATTGAGCATTCGACTGTTGAATTGCTCCGTGACCGCATTTTACAATCAACTGGTCATGTGCATGTGCACTATTCGCGGATTGATTAATTTAAGAATGCTCAAATGCTTATTATATCAGCTGCATTCTACTTTTCAGCGTAACATGATTGTATTTTTATGGTCGTCTTGTCTAACAAATTTGGTTTTTAGCCAGCCAATGACAAAATGCTGTTGTCACAATCCAAAGCTGTCTTTCCGTTAAATTTCGGCATTCTGCAATGATGACCTTTCTCAGAGAATCAATATTTGGGTGTCGTGTTTTAGAAACGTAAACATCGTTTCTAAAAGGCCCACAAAAAGAAGTCGCATGGTGCAAGATCAAGAGATCTGGCTGGCCAACTTATGGTTACTTACCAAGACGACCAATTCAGAGATTTGGAGAGACTTCAATTAAGTAGGCTCTCACATTTACATCAAAATGCGCAAGACAATCGTCTCGCAGGAATCAAGTCTACTGATCATGATCATCAAGAGCAACTTCTTCAACTGCAGGGCCCAATAATTTTATTACTTAAAATGCTTGCCCAAACATTAACTTTCTGAGGGTATTGCTTTCGTGTGGTTAAATCTATTCGCGAATTTTCTAATAACGAATACTCTGGGTGTTTGGCTCTTTATTTAACGTAAAAGTGCATTTGTCGGAAAAATAAATAGAGGACAGAAAGTTTCTGTCTTGGTTTGCCCTTTTTTGCATTTCTTCGCAAAACCTAATTCTACTTTCCGCGTCTACTACAAAGATTTCTTGATGGCATTGAAGTTTGTACGGCTGACAATGATGTTTATTTAAAATTTTTCATACAGTTCCAAAACCATTTTCTCCAAAGCATCATCGAAGTTTCATTTATTGCCTCCTCTAGACTTTGTTTCCACACAACTATTCTCTTAAAATTTCCTTAGAAATTATTTATTGTAGATTTTGACGGTCGGTTATTGAATTTTACAGCAAATAAATCTCTCCTTTTCTTCTTAGGCTAACGCCAGAGCAAAATATTTTTACAATGAAAACCTTTTCTTTAACTGAATAGTTTATTGTTTTTTGGCCAGGTTTGGTGGTTATCACTCGGTATATAAATACATAAGAAAACAATTTCCATATTTTAACTAGTCATGTTATCGTGTGTTTTAAGAAAAATCAAGGCTTTCGAACTTACGCCTCAGACAAATTAATTACATTGACTAGTTCAGGTTTAGCCCTGAAATTTCCTCCAAATTTATTCGTCGCCATTTTTTAACTTATAATCAACCAATATATTGCGTCTCACTTTTTGACTTCGAATTATTATCATTAACATTTTAAAAACGTCCATCATAAGGCGTGGTACTTCGTTTTAAAATTAATGTGGTGTTTAAAACGGAAAAAAAATCCCTGTAATTTTCCATGCGACATCGAAGAACCTTCATAAAGGGTCACTCATCACCAAACTTAAAGTAGGCCATGGATACCTTGCTTTAAGTGATTGTTGTCTGTGCTCGTTTATTAATTCGATCCAACACACGCACTTTACATTACATTTACATTACAATTATTTATTTGTTTGCGACGATTGTAAAAAAAGCCGTATTTAATCGTTTAGGCTATAAACTAAAATAATGCTTAGTCGTAACTATTAATTTTATCAAGGTAATTATAGTTATTTTATAGCTATTAGTTAATAGAGCGTTTACCTTTTTATATAAAAAAGTTTGTTACGTGTCAATTGTTTTATATTCCTTTCTTGTTTGTTTTCATTCAGGGTTTTTCTTCTTTCGTTACTCTTCTCTAAGTCTAAACTTCAGTTGAAGCAAACCTATTCCATAGGAATTATTACAATATGCCTTAAATAACCCTCTGTGCCTCTGGTGCCTCTGTGTGCAAAAGGTGTCTTTTGGGATCCACAAAAAAATTATTGAATGGTCTACGATACTACGATGTACGACAATTTTTTTGGTTGCCGGAATGACATTGAAAATTAAATAAGCAGAAATATTTGGAGAACGAAAATAAGCGCAAAAACGCAGCTCTCGGCTTGTCCCAGAACTCACCACTTGGAGGTGGTTGCATGTTGAGTTCTAACCTAACTCTCCCACCTGCATGGTTTTGCATACTTGTATCTCGGGCACTAATATATCTACAGAGACAATTGTGGTTTCGAACTGTAGAAAACTGAGTCTGCTTTCAGAAAGTATTGTACTGCCTTTGCCGAAAAAAGAGTCCTTCGGGGTCAAAATTGACAGAAACTGAAACCTCTATTTTGGTATTGAAAGAAATTCAAAATAGTAACCCTCCCATCCGCGATGTTTTGAACACTTGTATTTCGGGCACCAATATGTCTACAGAGACCATTGTGGCATAAAACTGTAGAAAACTGAGTCCGCTTTCAAAAAGTATTGTACTGCTTTTGCCGAAAAAAGCGACCTTTGGGTCAAAATTTACAGAAAGAAAACCACTATTTTGGTATTTAAAAAATTTCAAAATAGTAACTCTCCCATCCGCGATGTTTTGCACACTTGTATCTCGGGCACCAATAGATCTACAGAGACCATTGTGGTTTCAAACTGTAGAAAACTGAGTCTGCTTTCAAAAAGTATTGTACTGCCTTTGCCGAAAAAAGAGTCCTTTGGGTCAAAATTTACAGAAAGAAAACCGCTATTTTGGTATTGAAAAAATTTCAAAATAGTAACTCTCCCATCCGCAATGTTTGACACACTTGTATCTCGAGCACTAATAGGGCTACAGAGACCATTGTGGTTTCAAACTGAGGAAAACTGAGTCTGTTTTCAAAAAGTATTGTACTGCGTTTGCCGAAAAATTAGTTCTTCTGGGTCTAAATTGACAGAAATATAACCGCTATTTTGGCATTGAAAAAATTTCTAAATACCTACTAACCCTCCAAACCGCAAGGTTTGACACACTTGTATCTCGGGCACCAATAGGTTTACCAGAGATCATTGTGGTTTCAAACTGAAGCTGAGTCTACTTTTAAAAAGTATTGGATTGTCTTTGCCGAAAAATTAGTCGTGGGTCAAAATTGACAGAGACGGAAACCTCTATTACATTGTTGTTGAAAAAATTTTGAA
Source organism: Malthinus flaveolus (assembly GCA_950108345.1). NCBI lineage: Eukaryota > Metazoa > Arthropoda > Insecta > Coleoptera > Cantharidae > Malthinus > Malthinus flaveolus. The sequence goes on along the minus strand of OX467285.1, from coordinate 82,075,019 downwards.
ATAGTTGTAAACACAAATGCTTCAGGGAAGCAAAAGATAATTCTGAAAACCTTTATTTTTTTCAGTGATATTTCAAAGAAGGAAGTTATGACGATTGTTAGAAAAACCTAAATAAGTTCAATAACTACAAACTGGAGCTCCAAATAAAAAAATCATAAGCAGGTTACTGTAGATTCTAGTCTCGTGGTCTTCACAAGAGCAATATTGTGCAGAGTGATTATTTCTGTTAGACCAGCTAACTAAAGAGAAGATCGCCTTCTCGTCATCACCTAACTAATTTGATATTTTTACAGTAGTTGAAAACCAAGCTGATTGCTTCAAGCTTTACCTATTTAGATTTGGGAAGACGAAGAGATGATCGACATTAAAAGTGTACCCCACTTCAGTGTATGTTAGGTAGGTTCAAAGCCTTCTGAAAAATTGTAACAATTTAGTTTATTACAAGTCCATCAATAAATTATTTATACACTCTTGTATGTTCTTGACACTAGAGTAATAATTTTACCACGCCATCTTTTCATACTGAATTATAACAATAATTAAAAAAGTATTACCGTATTTTTTTGCAATAAAAAGGCCATTAACTCTCAATGCAATTTATAATTTGTATTAAGATTTAAAATAGCATTGGAACAACCAATTAATTTACTTACTATAGGTGAAATATGTAATAACAATTATCTTATTATTGCTATCAGTACTTTATTATTTCTATGTAGGTTATACTACTTTGACATTATTAGCGAAGTATTTCTTTTAAAAAAATTTGCAAGTTCGATTATATACCTACTACGTGTATACATACGTACAGATAATAGTGTGTATAACATCATTAAAATATATCGATAGTTACAACAAATCGTGGCTAATTAGTTGACTAATAATGATACTCATGTTAACAAGCGTTACAACAAACTTCAAATCTAAAACGATTAATAATTGTGTAATTGTTTAATTGACCTATTCGTATTCGCGGATCTACATCAGACAATGTACTTTCTAAAGCGTATCGGTATGATAATATATTTATTTCCAGTTTTCAGGTTTTTTTCTTTCTTCGCAATTACGTAATTTGACATTTTGTTAAATGAAAATATAAAGTGCGTATAAATATAAATAAACGTGTAAATGTAAAATACAGGTGTGAAAGTAACAGAGTAGGACAACAGTGCGACTTTTGCACATTTATTATGTGCAGGGTGCGTATGGATGTAGTTAAAGTGTTACTCTTAAAAACAACAATAACAAAAAATCTTGACACATATTGTATGATTTTTTTAATAGTCCAGGCTGTGGGCCTACATTAGATTTCGATTTAAAATATTCGGTTAGTTTTATACAGGGTGTCCAGGAAAATCGCTCTACAGAAATTGCTCGCTTCCATCAGGACTAAACTAAGAACATTTGCCCCTATTGAAATTATACCCCAAAATGCACCCCTAAAAAGTTATAGGCTCTTAAAGTTGAAGTTAAAATATAAAAAAATCACTTTATTGCAGAAACGGGTAAAAATTCGTTATTGATTTTTATGCAGCCGATACAAGCCAGTGTGTAGTGGAAATTTCTAGAAAAGCGCACCCCTAGAACTACCCATTAAGCCTGTAATAAATAGTCGCTTTAAATTAGGCATAAATTTTCTAATTTTGTCTCTTAAAATTTTCTTCAGAAATCATTGGTTCTTAAGAAAATTAAAAAAATAATTTGTATTCTTTAACTGATTCGTTGGTTATTTCGTAATTCATTTATAAGAAGGCTGCGGCTCCATTTTATTCTAAAACGTTGCGCCGCATTTCCGGCCCGTAATGTGTTTAGAAATGATAACACAGCTGCATATCAGTCAGATTTTCATTTTTAATCTTCATAAATTCAACTTAAGGTTGCGATATGCTAGAGTGAGAAAGATCTATGCTCATTTTGAAAAGTAAGACGACTGGTTATCAAATAGCTACATTAAAATTGACATAGTTAGGCGAATTTATTCCCAATTTCAGAAGGCCCCTGTCCTTATAATAGAAATATAAAAATTCAAAAGCGTTTTACTGGAGCGGTTGGTTCAGGTTCATTATGTTAATTATTCTTCAAAACTAAGTCTTAAAGTGAAGAAGAAAGTATAGAGTACGATATGTATATCTCAGAATTTTCATTTTTTAACAAAAAATGGTCCAAAAGTGGGTAAATAAAAGCAAGCAATTTTCCTCACTTTCAGTAAGCCTTATCTCTATTAAATATCAACATTTCAGCAAGAAAATTTAGCTTACATTGTAGCCCAATCTTTCTACTTTATTTTTTATCTACTTAATTTTTTTGTAACTTCAATAGGTTTCGCTGCTCAGCCGCTCCAGTAAAGCAATATTTGCAAGATTTCTAACATGGGCAAAATCGCAACCTTAAAGAATGAAAAGAATAAAAATATAAAATTCTGTATTCATATAAGTACGGCATACTATTATAGTATACCGTAGTTTTGTACTTAGGTTTCATTTTAGATTATTAGTATAAACAAATTTAGTTTATAAACATTTTGTCTAAAATAACAAATAAGGGCACTTTTCTCTTAAAGAATTTTTATGTTTTCTTATTTTATTAATACCTTATGCATCTGATCTCACATGTTTATATGGTAAAGTCATTTTCTCTATTACACGCAGGCGTTTTTGTGGATTTTCACACACTGTATATGTGTATATATTCACCAAAAAAGACTAAAATCACTTTTTAAATTACATTTTCAAGACTAACGGCTCACTGAGACATCCCAGGCTCAAGTATTTTAGGCGTGCATTCTAGGGTTAAGGTCGACACCACTCCTCAACGGGTAATTTTAGTGGAGCGTTTTTCTTGAAATTTCCACCTTGCCCTAACTTGTATAAAGTCAATAAAAATTTTCACCCGTTTCGGTGATAAAGTGATTTTTTTTACATTTTAACTTCAACTTTGAGACCCTACATAATCATAAATCATAATAATTAATAATTATTCCAATAATGGTACTAGATGGTTTTTAAAATAATTTTATTTATTTGAAGGTGCTTCGACTGCAGAAGTCCTTACTCCTTAGCATCTATAAAAATTAATTATAAATTTACTAGATGTTTCTTTTACAGGGCTTTATTTTTAGGTCGCAAGTTTTATTTATTAATTTTGTAGACGAAAAGAGAAAATTGGGTAAATTTTGGATCATCAATCATGAATCGTATGTTTATCGTTGAATTGGAGTATTTCCCGTACGAGGTGTATGGGTTAATTTATCGATGGTGATTCGTATGGTTTTCGTAATATTTGTTATAATGATATGATTCGTGAACAGATAATAAATTTTTTTTTATTAGTATTATTTTGTCGTGTGGATTGCAGTACCGCTGGTTTGGGATACTTGCAAAATATCCGTTATTACCTGAATTACATATATGTACAAATTTAACGAATGTGTTTAACGTATAACTTATACGTTTTTTTTATTATCAGCTCAAAAATTTTGAGTTTTGTGCTCTTCGTTTTGGCCAAATCGCGGAAATCAGCTGTTATTAGCACGTTTTAATGCTAGTTTATTTGCTGGTACTACCAAATGTTGAAGATATACTATACTTTTACGAATTTAATTATTAGTATCTAATTAAACAATTGTTCAGTTAAATTTTTTTGTTATTATTTACCTTTCAACGGTTCAACGGTAGGTTAACTGTGTGGCGCCCTAAATTCAACCTTAATCCATCACATTTTTTTAATATTTAATTTTGGTTAAGTTTCTCTTTATCTCGTATCATCCCACAATTGCACAATTCTTAATTATAATGTGTTAGACGCTAATGCTAAATACTATTACATTTTACTAAAATACGATTTTAACCCGCCGTTAGTCGCTATATGAGCATTTCCCTCACATTTTATTTTACTTCGTATAATCATAGACGAACTATATCAGACCGTCGGAGTAAATAGGACCGTCTGAGCCGAAATTTAGTTTCAATATCCCTTATTTTAAGGGATTTAGAGTGAATAAGATGTTGCAATAGACATTCCATAGTAAGTCGAAGCTTTAATACAAAATAATGTAATTTTGAACGGTATACGCTATTTGTAAAGAGACACACGAAATGAGCATTGTTATTCAAATATAAGGTTCAGTTTTTACCTGCCTATTATAAAATCCTTTATGGTTAAGCTGGTAATACAAATATATCTACCTATTTGCGGTCATAAATCTTGTTCGCAATATACCATAAATAACAATCAAAAGAACAATGAAGAAGGTTATCCAAACTTCAAAATACGAGACGGTAATGGTCAAAATTGGGCATGCTAATACAAAAACGTTTTCCATGTTTTTATCCCTTTCTTTGTTGCTCTTACAAAGGTATTAAAAAAATATTTCGAGTACGATGCTTAAATATTAACCAAGCTTTGACGGTCTTTAATATAACTTTTCACGCAAATAATATTGTTCCTCGTCGTCTAGTCTTCTAGTCTCCTAATAACTGATAACACTTCCACCACTGACTGGAATAAATATAGATGAGAGTTGATTGGAGTACCTACCATACTTTTTGATTTTTGAAAAACTTTAAATTAAATTTTTTAGTTGTTTACAATGGTTTTATATTATTTTTTAATAATAAAACATTTTATGAAGAACATGAAAATTTTTTTGAAATATAAAAGTATCGTATTGCCTAAAATTGTGCATGTGAGGGAATCAATTCCTTGCACGCGAATAACCGCGTAACTTGTATGCCAAATATTTCATTAGTATACGTTAAGAAATGTACGCAATGATAACTACTATGAAAAGTGCATTTTAATGCACTTTTTTAACTGGGGCTCTTAACTTTACCCTTTGACAAGCTTATACAAACCCACTCCTAAAAAACTTAAATTTTTAAAATTCCTTCCTACCACTACCATTTGCTACCATCCAAAATACATAAATAAAAGCCAATAAATTAAAAGAACAATACGAAAAGTATTTGGATTTTCTTGATAAATCGGTTTGAATAATTTTTATCAAAAAAATAGATCATGAGTCACTTAAAAAGCGTTACGTGAAGTTGAAGAAGTAATAACATTAATAAATCGATAATCTTCAGAACAGTCACTAGAGTTCAAATTCGTGCAAAAGCAGTAAGAAAAAGATTGCGAGAAAGAAATTTGAGGTCAAGGAGGCCGGTTCGTAAGCCACTTTTGACTTCAAGTCCTAGAAGAAACATACTGCAATTCGCGAAAGAGCAAGTGAATTGGGGTAGTTGTGATGGCCGTCGTGTATGATTGGTGCAGGAAGTAGATACGTTTAAAAAAGGATCTGATATGATGTGGGTGGGTATCTATAATTCAATACTAGTACAGACCTCGTTGCTGTACCTGGGCAAATTAATCCTCTCGATACATCAATGACGTACTCACAAACCAAGGGATAGCTGCTGGAGCTCTCATAGGTCATGGATTTCTGTTCCAACGTGATAATCGAAGACCACGTGTAGCAGATCAAACGAGACGATTCCTAGAACAGCAAATTTCAGTTACAAACTGGACAGCTCTTAGCCCAGATCTCAATCCATTTGAGTACTTATGAGATGAGCTTGATCGGAAGATCAGAAACAGATCCGTCGCTTTATAACCTCTTCTAGCTGCTGGAGCCCTCATAGGTCATGGATTACTGTTCCAGCATGATAATTAAAGACCACATGTAGCAGGTCAAACCAGACAATTTTTAGAACAGCAGCAAATTCCAGTTACGAACTGGACAGCTCTTAGCCCAGAGCTCAAGCTAATCGAGCACTTATAGAATGAGCTGCAACAGCTCAACAGAAGAATGGCTTATATAACCAAAGAGAATATTCAGAAGTTAATTGAAAGTATGCCGCATGGATACACGACTGTCATTCAATCTCGTGGAGGTCATACAGACTATAAAATTTCCTTCGTTTTTGTTTATTTAAGGATAAGGTTAAAAAGTCCAAATTTAGTAAAGTTAACGATAAGGTAACCAACTTACTACGTTCCAATTTCCAATGTTTATTTTCGAACTACAAAAAAATCACAGCATACTTTTCTAAGTGTTTCCTTAATTTATTGTGGCAGTGTATTAGGAGATTTGATATTCTTGTTCAAAAATCTCGCGTTACCAAAAATAGATTTTTGTCATTGATTTTGATCAATATTAGTAGATCAAGGATTTCATCTAAATGTTTATATAATATAACAATTTTAATGTTAATCTAGTATAGGTATATGAAAAAAGTTTAAGAAACAATATCGCATCGAGCACATAATCCGTGCACGCTTGGTATAGGGCTTTGTGGATGTTTCTGCTTTCACACCACAATTAATAAAGAATTGTTGCAAATAGTTTATAAAATAAAATAGCAATAGTATATTATTGCAGATTGTGTAACCTGATAAGGCAAGATATGGCACTGGTTAGTGCCAAACCCTAGCAATTATGCAATTAGAACTGTAAGATCTAGAACAACAGCTGTCATTCTCCTTGATATTCGGCGATCTTAAGAAACTTATAATTGATATGAATTGTCACAAATAACGTAGTGTGCATTTTTGTTTATTGTTTTTAATATTGCTCAATAATTTTATGTTGTGTGTTGAAGGTGCGGTATAATTTTATTTCGTGGAACAAAATGCAATCTTCAATTGTTTCGGACTATGACTGACGTGTGACACCTACGCGCACTTGACGAAAATGGTAACTATTACAAAAAAGGACCTATTAAATAAAATTACTAAAACTGAATGGTAATTTTGTAATTTCTTAATTTGTTTCGTGAGAAAATTCGTCTTTTTTCTAAACGACAATTCGAAATCAAGTCCAACGAAGAATTATAAATGTCTTACTAAATTATCTGAGATGTTATCTGATTATCAAGTGAAAATACGTCCTGAATAATTTGCATTTCACACTGTCATCGAGTAATTGAGGTGTTTAATTATCGAACTTTGATGTAAATATTATTCTCATAGCACAGGAGCAAAGCAAACGCTGGAGTAGTTTTTCACCTGTTTGCTGCAGTTATAGATTTCTCATGCAAGTCAAAATTCTCTTCAACTTTAAATTATTATCTCCTTTCCCTTTTAATTAAACCTTGTCCTAAAAGAACTTTTTAAGATCTAATTAAACTCACCTGTCTTACTATTATTTAATGAAAATAATCATTAGTCGAGTTGACCGAATAAATGATTAAAACGAGGTTGTTCGTTTTTATTAGTCATTTTTATTTGTTGTAAATTGGCAGATCGGTATGTTTGAGTTTATATTTCTCTTAATCCTTCGTACACAAGTTCCGGAGGTCACACTCTTCATTTCCGACTTATTCGATATCTGCGAAAAAAAATATCAGACGGTGCCTTAAGGCGATTAATTTGCATAAAGATTACCGTATACGCGTATTAATAGTTAATGTTAGTTCTTGAGAACTTTTATAATGACATGTTACATGCGTTATTTGCATATTATAAACATATTAAATTAATTTTTGTTAAAAATAATTAGTGTGAGCATTTTCGGCTTTATTTACTTATTAAAATGCATTTTTTGACTTAGTAATAATAGTTTGACAATGTTGATACACTTGACCTAGTAAATTTTAAATTACCTACTCGAATATGCCATAAACTTATTAAATTACTTATTAGAAAAATTTTCACGACCTTATATGTATTTAAAAATTTGTTATGCTCTATACGTGTTATGGATAATATTAATTATAGTTGAGTCTCTTTGAAGGTAAACTATTTGTTCCAATTATCGAGAAAATTCTTATCTACGAATAACCAATAGTTTGCTAATTTTCGATAATTGCGGAAAATTATTAGCTATTATCAATTTTAAATTCTCAATTAACTAGACACTTAAATTTCGTTAATTATTTTTTAATTATGATTAATTCCTTTTTTGAACTATCCAGCTTTTAAAACGATAGAAATGAACGAACTTTACTTTCGTTATGAGCCAACTTGATACATTAATTGCACATTTTTTTAACAAAGCTGTGGATTGTTAGGCGTCGCTTTCACATGCGAGAAATGTCAGAAAGACTATGTAAACTGGACTCTAGTAAGTGCGAGAAAACTCGAGGAAGTCTTGCAGAAGTCTCTAGCAATAATATTGTTTACACTCTTGCTTACAGTAAAACGAGGCAAAAGTTTCTAGAGTTTTCTCGCACTTACAGTCAGTTTACAATAAACTAGTTTATAACTGACAGTCTCTCTGACATTTCTCGCATGTGAAAACGACGTCTTAGGAATGTCCTCGGCGGACTGCCGAATTTGGCGCAGTTTGGCAGACTGTAAGGCTACAGCTTAACGTAAACTTGGCTGTAAGCTGTAAGTAGAATAAAACTCTAGGAAGTTTTGAAAGAGTCACTTGCAATACTGTAAATGTGCATTTCAAGTGGCTTCTGCAAAGATTCCTAGAGTTTTCCCGCACTTACAGTCTAGTTTCTAGTTTACATTTTATAAGTTTCTATCTGACAGTCTGCCCAACTTCACCGAACTCCGCAGTCTGCCGCGTTTATTAATTTCGTCAGCTGTCCGTGGCGGACTGCCAAATTTGGCACAGTTGGACAGACTGTTAGATAGAAACTTGAAAAACGTAAATCTGGACTGTAATAGTGCGAGAAAACTCAATAGGAAGTCGCTTCCAATGCACGTTTACAGTATTGCAACGACTTCTGCAGGACTTCTAAAGTTTTCTTGCACTTAAGTCCAGTTTTACATTATTTAAGTGTCTATCTGACAGTCTGCCCAACTTCACCGAACTCCGCAGCCCGCCGCGTTCATTAATTTCGTCAGCTGCCCGCGGCGGACTGCCGAATTCGGCACAGTTGGATAGGAACTTGAAAAACGTATAACTTGACTGTAAGTGCGAGAAAACTTTATAGGAAGTCGCTTCGAATGCACATTTACAGTATTGCAACATAATTCTGCAGGACTTCCTAAAGTTTTCAACTTTAACAAAATTCAACTTTCTGGACACGACGTAGTAGTCCTTTAACCTCGATCTCGTGTGTTTTTGAATTTTTGGTATCAGAGAAATTTTTTGTTTCGTATATATAAACATTGCAGACGCGATTTTAGAAAATTAAACTGTCTCGGGGCTGGAAATAAAACTTTTATCTGAATATCCTGAGACAAGACGCCCGAAATAGATTTCAACTTTCTGGACACGACGTAGTCGTCCTTAAACCTCGATCTCGTGTGTTTTTGAATTTTTGGTATCAGAGAAATTTTTTGTTTCGTATATATAAACATTGCAGACGCGATTTTAGAAAATTAAACTGTCGCGGGGCTGGAAATAAAACTTTTATCTGAATATCCTGAGACAAGACTCCCGAAATAGATTTCAACTTTCTGGACACGACGTAGTCGTCCTTTAACCTCGATCTCGTGTGTTTTTGAATTTTTGGTATCAGCGAAATTTTTTGTTTCGTATATATAAACATTGCAGACGCGATTTTAGAAAATTAAACTGTCGCGGGGCTGGAAATAAAACTTTTATCTGAATATCCTGAGACAAGACGCCCGAAATAGATTTCAACTTTCTGGACACGACGTAGCCGTCCTTTAACCTCGATCTCGTGTGTTTTTGAATTTTTGGTATCAGAGAAATTTTTTGTTTCGTATATATAAACATTGCAGACGCGATTTTAGAAAATTAAACTGTCTCGGGGCTGGAAATAAAACTTTTATCTGAATATCCTGAGACAAGACGCCCGAAATAGATTTCAACTTTCTGGACACGACGTAGTCGTCCTTTAACCTCGATCTCGTGTGTTTTTGAATTTTTGGTATCAGAGAAATTTTTTGTTTCGTATATATAAACATTGCAGACGCGATTTTAGAAAATTAAACTGTCTCGGGGCTGGAAATAAAACTTTTATCTGAATATCCTGAGACAAGACGCCCGAAATAGATTTCAACTTTCTGGACACGACGTAGTCGTCCTTTAACCTCGATCTCGTGTGTTTTTGAATTTTTGGTATCAGAGAAATTTTTTGTTTCGTATATATAAACATTGCAGACGCGATTTTAGAAAATTAAACTGTCTCAGGGCTGGAAATAAAACTTTTATCTGAATATCCTGAGACAAGACGCCCGAAATAGATTTCAACTTTCTGGACACGACGTAGTCGTCCTTTAACCTCGATCTCGTGTGTTTTTGAATTTTTGGTATCAGAGAAATTTTTTGTTTCGTATATATAAACATTGCAGACGCGATTTTAGAAAATTAAACTGTCTCGGGGCTGGAAATAAAACTTTTATCTGAATATCCTGAGACAAGACGCCCGAAATAGATTTCAACTTTCTGGACACGACGTAGCCGTCCTTTAACCTCGATCTCGTGTGTTTTTGAATTTTTGGTATCAGAGAAATTTTTTGTTTCGTATATATAAACATTGCAGACGCGATTTTAGAAAATTAAACTGTCTAGGGGCTGGATATAAAACTTTTATCTGAATATCCTGAGACAAGACGCCCGAAATAGATTTCAACTTTCTGGACACGACGTAGTCGTCCTTTAACCTCGATCTCGTGTGTTTTTGAATTTTTGGTATCAGAGAAATTTTTTGTTTCGTATATATAAACATTGCAGACGCGATTTTAGAAAATTAAACTGTCTAGGGGCTGGAAATAAAACTTTTATCTGAATATCCTGAGACAAGACGCCCGAAATAGATTTCAACTTTCTGGACACGACGTAGTCGTCCTTTAACCTCGATCTCGTGTGTTTTTGAATTTTTGGTATCAGAGAAATTTTTTGTTTCGTATATATAAACATTGCAGACGCGATTTTAGAAAATTAAACTGTCTAGGGGCTGGATATAAAACTTTTATCTGAATATCCTGAGACAAGACGCCCGAAATAGATTTCAACTTTCTGGACACGACGTAGTCGTCCTTTAACCTCGATCTCGTGTGTTTTTGAATTTTTGGTATCAGAGAAATTTTTTGTTTCGTATATATAAACATTGCAAACGCGATTTTAGAAAATTAAACTGTCTCGGGGCTGGAAATAAAACTTTTATCTGAATATCCTGAGACAAGACGCCCGAAATAGATTTCAACTTTCTGGACACGACGTAGCCGTCCTTTAACCTCGATCTCGTGTGTTTTTGAATTTTTGGTATCAGAGAAATTTTTTGTTTCGTATATATAAACATTGCAGACGCGATTTTAGAAAATTAAACTGTCTCGGGGCTGGAAATAAAACTTTTATCTGAATATCCTGAGACAAGACGCCCGAAATAGATTTCAACTTTCTGGACACGACGTAGTCGTCCTTTAACCTCGATCTCGTGTGTTTTTGAATTTTTGGTATCAGAGAAATTTTTTGTTTCGTATATATAAACATTGCAGACGCGATTTTAGAAAATTAAACTGTCTCGGGGCTGGAAATAAAACTTTTATCTGAATATCCTGAGACAAGACGCCCGAAATAGATTTCAACTTTCTGGACACGACGTAGTCGTCCTTTAACCTCGATCTCGTGTGTTTTTGAATTTTTGGTATCAGAGAAATTTTTTGTTTCGTATATATAAACATTGCAGACGCGATTTTAGAAAATTAAACTGTCTCGGGGCTGGAAATAAAACTTTTATCTGAATATCCTGAGACAAGACGCCCGAAATAGATTTCAACTTTCTGGACACGACGTAGTCGTCCTTTAACCTCGATCTCGTGTGTTTTTGAATTTTTGGTATCAGAGAAATTTTTTGTTTCGTATATATAAACATTTCAGACGCGATTTTAGAAAATTAAACTGTCTCGGGGCTGGAAATAAAACTTTTATCTGAATATCCTGAGACAAGACGCCCGAAATAGATTTCAACTTTCTGGACACGACGTAGCCGTCCTTTAACCTCGATCTCGTGTGTTTTTGAATTTTTGGTATCAGAGAAATTTTTTGTTTCGTATATATAAACATTGCAGACGCGATTTTAGAAAATTAAACTGTCTCGGGGCTGGAAATAAAACTTTTATCTGAATATCCTGAGACAAGACGCCCGAAATAGATTTCAACTTTCTGGATACGACGTAGTCGTCCTTTAACCTCGATCTCGTGTGTTTTTGAATTTTTGGTATCAGAGAAATTTTTTGTTTCGTATATATAAACATTGCAGACGCGATTTTAGAAAATTAAACTGTCTCGGGGCTGGAAATAAAACTTTTATCTGAATATCCTGAGACAAGACGCCCGAAATAGATTTCAACTTTCTGGACACGACGTAGTCGTCCTTTAACCTCGATCTCGTGTGTTTTTGAATTTTTGGTATCAGAGAAATTTTTTGTTTCGTATATATAAACATTGCAGACGCGATTTTAGAAAATTAAACTGTCTCGGGGCTGGAAATAAAACTTTTATCTGAATATCCTGAGACAAGACGCCCGAAATAGATTTCAACTTTCTGGACACGACGTAGTCGTCCTTTAACCTCGATCTCGTGTGTTTTTGAATTTTTGGTATCAGAGAAATTTTTTGTTTCGTATATATAAACATTGCAGACGCGATTTTAGAAAATTAAACTGTCTCGGGGCTGGAAATAAAACTTTTATCTGAATATCCTGAGACAAGACGCCCGAAATAGATTTCAACTTTCTGGACACGACGTAGTCGTCCTTTAACCTCGATCTCGTGTGTTTTTGAATTTTTGGTATCAGAGAAATTTTTTGTTTCGTATATATAAACATTGCAGACGCGATTTTAGAAAAATAAACTGTCTCGGGGCTGGAAATAAAACTTTTATCTGAATATCCTGAGACAAGACGCCCGAAATAGATTTCAACTTTCTGGACACGACGTAGCCGTCCTTTAACCTCGATCTCGTGTGTTTTTGAATTTTTGGTATCAGAGAAATTTTTTGTTTCGTATATATAAACATTGCAGACGCGATTTTAGAAAATTAAACTGTCTCGGGGCTGGAAATAAAACTTTTATCTGAATATCCTGAGACAAGACGCCCGAAATAGATTTCAACTTTCTGGACACGACGTAGTCGTCCTTTAACCTCGATCTCGTGTGTTTTTGAATTTTTGGTATCAGAGAAATTTTTTGTTTCGTATATATAAACATTGCAGACGCGATTTTAGAAGATTAAACTGTCTCGGGGCTGGAAATAAAACTTTTATCTGAATATCCTGAGACAAGACGCCCGAAATAGATTTCAACTTTCTGGACACGACGTAGCCGTCCTTTAACCTCGATCTCGTGTGTTTTTGAATTTTTGGTATCAGAGAAATTTTTTGTTTCGTATATATTAACATTGCAAACGCGATTTTAGAAAATTAAACTGTCTCGGGGCTGGAAATAAAACTTTTATCTGAATATCCTGAGACAAGACGCCCGAAATAGATTTCAACTTTCTGGACACGACGTAGTCGTCCTTTAACCTCGATCTCGTGTGTTTTTGAATTTTTGGTATCAGAGAAATTTTTTGTTTCGTATATATAAACATTGCAGACGCGATTTTAGAAAATTAAACTGTCTCGGGGCTGGAAATAAAACTTTTATCTGAATATCCTGAGACAAGACGCCCGAAATAGATTTCAACTTTCTGGACACGACGTAGCCGTCCTTTAACCTCGATCTCGTGTGTTTTTGAATTTTTGGTATCAGAGAAATTTTTTGTTTTGTATATATAAACATTGCAAACGCGATTTTAGAAAATTAAACTGTCTCGGGGCTGGAAATAAAACTTTTATCTGAATATCCTGAGACAAGACGCCCGAAATAGATTTCAACTTTCTGGACACGACGTAGTCGTCCTTTAACCTCGATCTCGTGTGTTTTTGAATTTTTGGTATCAGAGAAATTTTTTGTTTCGTATATATAAACATTGCAGACGCGATTTTAGAAAATTAAACTGTCTCGGGGCTGGAAATAAAACTTTTATCTGAATATCCTGAGACAAGACGCCCGAAATAGATTTCAACTTTCTGGACACGACGTAGCCGTCCTTTAACCTCGATCTCGTGTGTTTTTGAATTTTTGGTATCAGAGAAATTTTTTGTTTCGTATATATAAACATTGCAAACGCGATTTTAGAAAATTAAACTGTCTCGGGGCTGGAAATAAAACTTTTATCTGAATATCCTGAGACAAGACGCCCGAAATAGATTTCAACTTTCTGGACACGACGTAGTCGTCCTTTAACCTCGATCTCGTGTGTTTTTGAATTTTTGGTATCAGAGAAATTTTTTGTTTCGTATATATAAACATTGCAGACGCGATTTTAGAAAATTAAACTGTCTCGGGGCTGGAAATAAAACTTTTATCTGAATATCCTGAGACAAGACGCCCGAAATAGATTTCAACTTTCTGGACACGACGTAGTCGTCCTTTAACCTCGATCTCGTGTGTTTTTGAATTTTTGGTATCAGAGAAATTTTTTGTTTCGTATATATAAACATTGCAGACGCGATTTTAGAAGATTAAACTGTCTCGGGGCTGGAAATAAAACTTTTATCTGAATATCCTGAGACAAGACGCCCGAAATAGATTTCAACTTTCTGGACACGACGTAGCCGTCCTTTAACCTCGATCTCGTGTGTTTTTGAATTTTTGGTATCAGAGAAATTTTTTGTTTCGTATATATAAACATTGCAAACGCGATTTTAGAAAATTAAACTGTCTCGGGGCTGGAAATAAAACTTTTATCTGAATATCCTGAGACAAGACGCCCGAAATAGATTTCAACTTTCTGGACACGACGTAGTCGTCCTTTAACCTCGATCTCGTGTGTTTTTGAATTTTTGGTATCAGAGAAATTTTTTGTTTCGTATATATAAACATTGCAGACGCGATTTTAGAAAATTAAACTGTCTCGGGGCTGGAAATAAAACTTTTATCTGAATATCCTGAGACAAGACGCCCGAAATAGATTTCAACTTTCTGGACACGACGTAGTCGTCCTTTAACCTCGATCTCGTGTGTTTTTGAATTTTTGGTATCAGAGAAATTTTTTGTTTCGTATATATAAACATTGCAAACGCGATTTTAGAAAATTAAACTGTCTCGGGGCTGGAAATAAAACTTTTATCTGAATATCCTGAGACAAGATGCCCGAAATAGATTTCAACTTTCTGGACACGACGTAGTCGTCCTTTAACCTCGATCTCGTGTGTTTTTGAATTTTTGGTATCAGAGAAATTTCTTGTTTCGTATATATAAACATTGCAGACGCGATTTTAGAAAATTAAACTGTCTCGGGGCTGGAAATAAAACTTTTATCTGAATATCCTGAGACAAGACGCCCGAAATAGATTTCAACTTTCTGGACACGACGTAGCCGTCCTTTAACCTCGATCTCGTGTGTTTTTGAATTTTTGGTATCAGAGAAATTTTTTGTTTCGTATATATAAACATTGCAGACGCGATTTTAGAAAATTAAACTGTCTCGGGGCTGGAAATAAAACTTTTATCTGAATATCCTGAGACAAGACGCCCGAAATAGATTTCAACTTTCTGGACACGACGTAGTCGTCCTTTAACCTCGATCTCGTGTGTTTTTGAATTTTTGGTATCAGAGAAATTTTTTGTTTCGTATATATAAACATTGCAGACGCGATTTTAGAAAATTAAACTGTCTCGGGGCTGGAAATAAAACTTTTATCTGAATATCCTGAGACAAGATGCCCGAAATAGATTTCAACTTTCTGGACACGACGTAGTCGTCCTTTAACCTCGATCTCGTGTGTTTTTGAATTTTTGGTATCAGAGAAATTTTTTGTTTCGTATATATAAACATTGCAGACGCGATTTTAGAAAATTAAACTGTCTCGGGGCTGGAAATAAAACTTTTATCTGAATATCCTGAGACAAGACGCCCGAAATAGATTTCAACTTTCTGGACACGACGTAGTCGTCCTTTAACCTCGATCTCGTGTGTTTTTGAATTTTTGGTATCAGAGAAATTTTTTGTTTCGTATATATAAACATTGCAGACGCGATTTTAGAAAATTAAACTGTCTCGGGGCTGGAAATAAAACTTTTATCTGAATATCCTGAGACAAGACGCCCGAAATAGATTTCAACTTTCTGGACACGACGTAGTCGTCCTTTAACCTCGATCTCGTGTGTTTTTGAATTTTTGGTATCAGAGAAATTTTTTGTTTCGTATATATAAACATTGCAGACGCGATTTTAGAAAATTAAACTGTCTCGGGGCTGGAAATAAAACTTTTATCTGAATATCCTGAGACAAGAAGCCCGAAATAGATTTCAACTTTCTGGACACGACGTAGTCGTCCTTTAACCTCGATCTCGTGTGTTTTTGAATTTTTGGTATCAGAGAAATTTTTTGTTTCGTATATATAAACATTGCAGACGCGATTTTAGAAAATTAAACTGTCTCGGGGCTGGATTAAACTTTTATCTGAATATCCTGAGACAAGACGCCCGAAATAGATTTCAACTTTCTGAACACGACGTAGTCGTCTTTTAACCTCGATCTCGTGTGTTTTTGAATTTTTGGTATCAGAGAAATTTTTTGTTTCGTATATATAAACATTGCAGACGCGATTTTAGAAAATTAAACTGTCTCGGGGCTGGAAATAAAACTTTTATCTGAATATCCTGAGACAAGACGCCCGAAATAGATTTCAACTTTCTGGACACGACGTAGTCGTCCTTTAACCTCGATCTCGTGTGTTTTTGAATTTTTGGTATCAGAGAAATTTTTTGTTTCGTATATATAAACATTGCAGACGCGATTTTAGAAAATTAAACTGTCTCGGGGCTGGAAATAAAACTTTTATCTAAATATCCTGAGACAAGATGCCCGAAATAGATTTCAACTTTCTGGACACGACGTAGTCGTCCTTTAACCTCGATCTCGTGTGTTTTTGAATTTTTGGTATCAGAGAAATTTTTTGTTTCGTATATATAAACATTGCAGACGCGATTTTAGAAAATTAAACTGTCTCGGGGCTGGATTAAACTTTTATCTGAATATCCTGAGACAAGACGCCCGAAATAGATTTCAACTTTCTGGACACGACGTAGCCGTCCTTTAACCTCGATCTCGTGTGTTTTTGAATTTTTGGTATCAGAGAAATTTTTTGTTTTGTATATATAAACATTGCAAACGCGATTTTAGAAAATTAAACTGTCTCGGGGCTGGAAATAAAACTTTTATCTGAATATCCTGAGACAAGACGCCCGAAATAGATTTCAACTTTCTGGACACGACGTAGTCGTCCTTTAACCTCGATCTCGTGTGTTTTTGAATTTTTGGTATCAGAGAAATTTTTTGTTTCGTATATATAAACATTGCAGACGCGATTTTAGAAAATTAAACTGTCTCGGGGCTGGAAATAAAACTTTTATCTGAATATCCTGAGACAAGACGCCCGAAATAGATTTCAACTTTCTGGACACGACGTAGCCGTCCTTTAACCTCGATCTCGTGTGTTTTTGAATTTTTGGTATCAGAGAAATTTTTTGTTTCGTATATATAAACATTGCAAACGCGATTTTAGAAAATTAAACTGTCTCGGGGCTGGAAATAAAACTTTTATCTGAATATCCTGAGACAAGACGCCCGAAATAGATTTCAACTTTCTGGACACGACGTAGTCGTCCTTTAACCTCGATCTCGTGTGTTTTTGAATTTTTGGTATCAGAGAAATTTTTTGTTTCGTATATATAAACATTGCAGACGCGATTTTAGAAAATTAAACTGTCTCGGGGCTGGAAATAAAACTTTTATCTGAATATCCTGAGACAAGACGCCCGAAATAGATTTCAACTTTCTGGACACGACGTAGTCGTCCTTTAACCTCGATCTCGTGTGTTTTTGAATTTTTGGTATCAGAGAAATTTTTTGTTTCGTATATATAAACATTGCAGACGCGATTTTAGAAGATTAAACTGTCTCGGGGCTGGAAATAAAACTTTTATCTGAATATCCTGAGACAAGACGCCCGAAATAGATTTCAACTTTCTGGACACGACGTAGCCGTCCTTTAACCTCGATCTCGTGTGTTTTTGAATTTTTGGTATCAGAGAAATTTTTTGTTTCGTATATATAAACATTGCAAACGCGATTTTAGAAAATTAAACTGTCTCGGGGCTGGAAATAAAACTTTTATCTGAATATCCTGAGACAAGACGCCCGAAATAGATTTCAACTTTCTGGACACGACGTAGTCGTCCTTTAACCTCGATCTCGTGTGTTTTTGAATTTTTGGTATCAGAGAAATTTTTTGTTTCGTATATATAAACATTGCAGACGCGATTTTAGAAAATTAAACTGTCTCGGGGCTGGAAATAAAACTTTTATCTGAATATCCTGAGACAAGACGCCCGAAATAGATTTCAACTTTCTGGACACGACGTAGTCGTCCTTTAACCTCGATCTCGTGTGTTTTTGAATTTTTGGTATCAGAGAAATTTTTTGTTTCGTATATATAAACATTGCAAACGCGATTTTAGAAAATTAAACTGTCTCGGGGCTGGAAATAAAACTTTTATCTGAATATCCTGAGACAAGATGCCCGAAATAGATTTCAACTTTCTGGACACGACGTAGTCGTCCTTTAACCTCGATCTCGTGTGTTTTTGAATTTTTGGTATCAGAGAAATTTCTTGTTTCGTATATATAAACATTGCAGACGCGATTTTAGAAAATTAAACTGTCTCGGGGCTGGAAATAAAACTTTTATCTGAATATCCTGAGACAAGACGCCCGAAATAGATTTCAACTTTCTGGACACGACGTAGCCGTCCTTTAACCTCGATCTCGTGTGTTTTTGAATTTTTGGTATCAGAGAAATTTTTTGTTTCGTATATATAAACATTGCAGACGCGATTTTAGAAAATTAAACTGTCTCGGGGCTGGAAATAAAACTTTTATCTGAATATCCTGAGACAAGACGCCCGAAATAGATTTCAACTTTCTGGACACGACGTAGTCGTCCTTTAACCTCGATCTCGTGTGTTTTTGAATTTTTGGTATCAGAGAAATTTTTTGTTTCGTATATATAAACATTGCAGACGCGATTTTAGAAAATTAAACTGTCTCGGGGCTGGAAATAAAACTTTTATCTGAATATCCTGAGACAAGATGCCCGAAATAGATTTCAACTTTCTGGACACGACGTAGTCGTCCTTTAACCTCGATCTCGTGTGTTTTTGAATTTTTGGTATCAGAGAAATTTTTTGTTTCGTATATATAAACATTGCAGACGCGATTTTAGAAAATTAAACTGTCTCGGGGCTGGAAATAAAACTTTTATCTGAATATCCTGAGACAAGACGCCCGAAATAGATTTCAACTTTCTGGACACGACGTAGTCGTCCTTTAACCTCGATCTCGTGTGTTTTTGAATTTTTGGTATCAGAGAAATTTTTTGTTTCGTATATATAAACATTGCAGACGCGATTTTAGAAAATTAAACTGTCTCGGGGCTGGAAATAAAACTTTTATCTGAATATCCTGAGACAAGACGCCCGAAATAGATTTCAACTTTCTGGACACGACGTAGTCGTCCTTTAACCTCGATCTCGTGTGTTTTTGAATTTTTGGTATCAGAGAAATTTTTTGTTTCGTATATATAAACATTGCAGACGCGATTTTAGAAAATTAAACTGTCTCGGGGCTGGAAATAAAACTTTTATCTGAATATCCTGAGACAAGATGCCCGAAATAGATTTCAACTTTCTGGACACGACGTAGTCGTCCTTTAACCTCGATCTCGTGTGTTTTTGAATTTTTGGTATCAGAGAAATTTTTTGTTTCGTATATATAAACATTGCAGACGCGATTTTAGAAAATTAAACTGTCTCGGGGCTGGATTAAACTTTTATCTGAATATCCTGAGACAAGACGCCCGAAATAGATTTCAACTTTCTGAACACGACGTAGTCGTCTTTTAACCTCGATCTCGTGTGTTTTTGAATTTTTGGTATCAGAGAAATTTTTTGTTTCGTATATATAAACATTGCAGACGCGATTTTAGAAAATTAAACTGTCTCGGGGCTGGAAATAAAACTTTTATCTGAATATCCTGAGACAAGACGCCCGAAATAGATTTCAACTTTCTGGACACGACGTAGTCGTCCTTTAACCTCGATCTCGTGTGTTTTTGAATTTTTGGTATCAGAGAAATTTTTTGTTTCGTATATATAAACATTGCAGACGCGATTTTAGAAAATTAAACTGTCTCGGGGCTGGAAATAAAACTTTTATCTAAATATCCTGAGACAAGATGCCCGAAATAGATTTCAACTTTCTGGACACGACGTAGTCGTCCTTTAACCTCGATCTCGTGTGTTTTTGAATTTTTGGTATCAGAGAAATTTTTTGTTTCGTATATATAAACATTGCAGACGCGATTTTAGAAAATTAAACTGTCTCGGGGCTGGATTAAACTTTTATCTGAATATCCTGAGACAAGACGCCCGAAATAGATTTCAACTTTCTGAACACGACGTAGTCGTCTTTTAACCTCGATCTCGTGTGTTTTTGAATTTTTGGTATCAGAGAAATTTTTTGTTTCGTATATATAAACATTGCAGACGCGATTTTAGAAAATTAAACTGTCTCGGGGCTGGAAATAAAACTTTTATCTGAATATCCTGAGACAAGATGCCCGAAATAGATTTCAACTTTCTGGACACGACGTAGTCGTCCTTTAACCTCGATCTCGTGTGTTTTTGAATTTTTGGTATCAGAGAAATTTTTTGTTTCGTATATATAAACATTGCAGACGCGATTTTAGAAAATTAAACTGTCTCGGGGCTGGAAATAAAACTTTTATCTGAATATCCTGAGACAAGATGCCCGAAATAGATTTCAACTTTCTGGACACGACGTAGTCGTCCTTTAACCTCGATCTCGTGTGTTTTTGAATTTTTGGTATCAGAGAAATTTTTTGTTTCGTATATATAAACATTGCAGACGCGATTTTAGAAAATTAAACTGTCTCGGGGCTGGAAATAAAACTTTTATCTGAATATCCTGAGACAAGATGCCCGAAATAGATTTCAACTTTCTGGACACGACGTAGTCGTCCTTTAACCTCGATCTCGTGTGTTTTTGAATTTTTGGTATCAGAGAAATTTTTTGTTTCGTATATATAAACATTGCAGACGCGATTTTAGAAAATTAAACTGTCTCGGGGCTGGATTAAACTTTTATCTGAATATCCTGAGACAAGACGCCCGAAATAGATTTCAACTTTCTGAACACGACGTAGTCGTCTTTTAACCTCGATCTCGTGTGTTTTTGAATTTTTGGTATCAGAGAAATTTTTTGTTTCGTATATATAAACATTGCAGACGCGATTTTAGAAAATTAAACTGTCTCGGGGCTGGAAATAAAACTTTTATCTGAATATCCTGAGACAAGACGCCCGAAATAGATTTCAACTTTCTGGACACGACGTAGTCGTCCTTTAACCTCGATCTCGTGTGTTTTTGAATTTTTGGTATCAGAGAAATTTTTTGTTTCGTATATATAAACATTGCAGACGCGATTTTAGAAAATTAAACTGTCTCGGGGCTGGATTAAACTTTTATCTGAATATCCTGAGACAAGACGCCCGAAATAGATTTCAACTTTCTGAACACGACGTAGTCGTCTTTTAACCTCGATCTCGTGTGTTTTTGAATTTTTGGTATCAGAGAAATTTTTTGTTTCGTATATATAAACATTGCAGACGCGATTTTAGAAAATTAAACTGTCTCGGGGCTGGAAATAAAACTTTTATCTGAATATCCTGAGACAAGACGCCCGAAATAGATTTCAACTTTCTGGACACGACGTAGTCGTCCTTTAACCTCGATCTCGTGTGTTTTTGAATTTTTGGTATCAGAGAAATTTTTTGTTTCGTATATATAAACATTGCAGACGCGATTTTAGAAAATTAAACTGTCTCGGGGCTGGAAATAAAACTTTTATCTGAATATCCTGAGACAAGATGCCCGAAATAGATTTCAACTTTCTGGACACGACGTAGTCGTCCTTTAACCTCGATCTCGTGTGTTTTTGAATTTTTGGTATCAGAGAAATTTTTTGTTTCGTATATATAAACATTGCAGACGCGATTTTAGAAAATTAAACTGTCTCGGGGCTGGATTAAACTTTTATCTGAATATCCTGAGACAAGACGCCCGAAATAGATTTCAACTTTCTGAACACGACGTAGTCGTCTTTTAACCTCGATCTCGTGTGTTTTTGAATTTTTGGTATCAGAGAAATTTTTTGTTTCGTATATATAAACATTGCAGACGCGATTTTAGAAAATTAAACTGTCTCGGGGCTGGAAATAAAACTTTTATCTGAATATCCTGAGACAAGACGCCCGAAATAGATTTCAACTTTCTGGACACGACGTAGTCGTCCTTTAACCTCGATCTCGTGTGTTTTTGAATTTTTGGTATCAGAGAAATTTTTTGTTTCGTATATATAAACATTGCAGACGCGATTTTAGAAAATTAAACTGTCTCGGGGCTGGAAATAAAACTTTTATCTGAATATCCTGAGACAAGATGCCCGAAATAGATTTCAACTTTCTGGACACGACGTAGTCGTCCTTTAACCTCGATCTCGTGTGTTTTTGAATTTTTGGTATCAGAGAAATTTTTTGTTTCGTATATATAAACATTGCAGACGCGATTTTAGAAAATTAAACTGTCTCGGGGCTGGATTAAACTTTTATCTGAATATCCTGAGACAAGACGCCCGAAATAGATTTCAACTTTCTGAACACGACGTAGTCGTCTTTTAACCTCGATCTCGTGTGTTTTTGAATTTTTGGTATCAGAGAAATTTTTTGTTTCGTATATATAAACATTGCAGACGCGATTTTAGAAAATTAAACTGTCTCGGGGCTGGAAATAAAACTTTTATCTGAATATCCTGAGACAAGACGCCCGAAATAGATTTCAACTTTCTGGACACGACGTAGTCGTCCTTTAACCTCGATCTCGTGTGTTTTTGAATTTTTGGCATCAGAGAAATTTTTTGTTTAGTATATATAAACATTGCAGACGCGATTTTAGAAAATTGAACTGTCTCGGGGCTGGAAATAAAACTTTTATCTGAATATCCTGAGACAAGACGCCCGAAATAGATTTCAACTTTCTGGACACGACGTAGTCGTCCTTTAACCTCGATCTCGTGTGTTTTTGAATTTTTGGTATCAGAGAAATTTTTTGTTTTGTATACAGGCTGTATCAAATTTCGTGTTAAGTACAGGGATCTCGCTTAATAGCGTAGATAGAAAGTTGGTTAAATGGACAAAAACGATCCTCGAGTTATGCCTACACTAAATCCAAAAACAAAATTTACCCCCTCCATAACGTTTCTGAAACATGGCGGAAAATAGCGAAATTTGCATTTTTAATTTTTGGCTCTAAAATCGTTATTTGTAAAAATTTTTAGAAACTGAAAAAAATTTCTCAAAGGAACTTTTTCTGCTCTTTCAGACGATGTCAACGAATTTTCGCTATCATTATTACTTTACTGTATATTGATACCAACTTTTGTTTTTCATATGGGAGCCATTTAAAAAATTTATGTCATCGAATAGAGAAAAAAATGCTGATTTCAAAAATGTATAATATGTCTATAAAATTTTTGATAAAAAAATCACCATAAATAACCCAAATAATTATAAGTAAATTTCTATAAACATTTGCAGGAAAACAAATGAAGCACATATAAATTGTTTTTTATAAAACATATTCAATTGTTTTTCACGGATATTGCTATTTATAAATTAAAATTCAGTTTTAAATAAAATATTCTATTATTTTAATTTTGAATTTATTATTTGTGGTTAGTTTATGGACATGTTATATATTTTTGAAATCAGCATTTTTTTCTCTATCCGATGGCATAAAATTTTTAAATGGCTCCCATATGAAAAACAAAAGTTGGTATCAATATACAGTAAAGTAATAATGATAGCGAAAATTCGTTGACATCCACTGAAAGAGCAGAAAAAGTTTCTTTGAAAAAGTCTTTTCAGTTTCTAAAAATTTTTACAAATAACGATTTTAGAGCCAAAAATTAAAAATGCAAATTTCGCTATTTTCCGCCATATTTCAGAAACGTTATAGAGAGGGTAAATTTTGTTTTTGGATTTAGTGTAGGCATAACTCGAGGATCGTTTTTGTCCATTTAACCAACTCTCTATCTACGCTAATAAGCGAGATCCCTGTACTTAACACGAAATTTGATACAGCCTGTATATAAACATTGCAGACGCGATTTTAGAAAATTAAACTGTCTCGGGGCTGGAAATAAAACTTTTATCTGAATATCCTGAGACAAGACGCCCGAAATAGATTTCAACTTTCTGGACACGACGTAGTCGTCCTTTAACCTCGATCTCGTGTGTTTTTGAATTTTTGGCATCAGAGAAATTTTTTGTTTCGTATATATAAACATTGCAGACGCGATTTTAGAAAATTGAACTGTCTCGGGGCTGGAAATAAAACTTTTATCTGAATATCCTGAGACAAGACGCCCGAAATAGATTTCAACTTTCTGGACACGACGTAGTCGTCCTTTAACCTCGATCTCGTGTGTTTTTGAATTTTTGGTATCAGAGAAATTTTTTGTTTTGTATATGTAAACATTGCAGACGCGATTTTAGAAAATTAAACTGTCTCGGGGCTGGAAATAAAACTTTTATCTGAATATCCTGAGACAAGACGCCCGAAATAGATTTCAACTTTCTGGACACGACGTAGTCGTCCTTTAACCTCGATCTCGTGTGTTTTTGAATTTTTGGCATCAGAGAAATTTTTTGTTTCGTATATACTATAAACATTGCAGACGCGATTTTAGAAAATTAAACTGTCTCGGGGCTGGAAATAAAACTTTTATCTGAATATCCTGAGACAAGACGCCCGAAATAGATTTCAACTTTCTGGACACGACGTAGTCGTCCTTTAACCTCGATCTCGTGTGTTTTTGAATTTTTGGCATCAGAGAAATTTTTTGTTTCGTATATATAAACATTGCAGACGCGATTTTAGAAAATTGAACTGTCTCGGGGCTGGAAATAAAACTTTTATCTGAATATCCTGAGACAAGATGCCCGAAATAGATTTCAACTTTCTGGACACGACGTAGTCGTCCTTTAACCTCGATCTTGTGTGTTTTTGAATTTTTGGTATCAGAGAAATTTTTTGTTTCGTATATATAAACATTGCAGACGCGATTTTAGAAAATTAAACTGTCTCGGGGCTGGAAATAAAACTTTTATCTGAATATCCTGAGACAAGACGCCCGAAATAGATTTCAACTTTCTGAACACGACGTAGTCGTCCTTTAACCTCGATCTCGTGTGTTTTTGAATTTTTGGTATCAGAGAAATTTTTTGTTTCGTATATATAAACATTGCAGACGCGATTTTAGAAAATTAAACTGTCTCGGGGCTGGAAATAAAACTTTTATCTGAATATCCTGAGACAAGACGCCCGAAATAGATTTCAACTTTCTGGACACGACGTAGTCGTCCTTTAACCTCGATCTCGTGTGTTTTTGAATTTTTGGCATCAGAGAAATTTTTTGTTTCGTATATATAAACATTGCAGACGCGATTTTAGAAAATTAAACTGTCTCGGGGCTGGAAATAAAACTTTTATCTGAATATCCTGAGACAAGACGCCCGAAATAGATTTCAACTTTCTGGACACGACGTAGTCGTCCTTTAACCTCGATCTCGTGTGTTTTTGAATTTTTGGTATCAGAGAAATTTTTTGTTTCGTATATATAAACATTGCAGACGCGATTTTAGAAAATTGAACTGTCTCGGGGCTGGAAATAAAACTTTTATCTGAATATCCTGAGACAAGACGCCCGAAATAGATTTCAACTTTCTGGACACGACTTAGTCGTCCTTTAACCTCGATCTCGTGTGTTTTTGAATTTTTGGTATCAGAGAAATTTTTTGTTTCGTATATATAAACATTGCAGACGCGATTTTAGAAAATTAAACTGTCTCGGGGCTGGAAATAAAACTTTTATCTGAATATCCTGAGACAAGATGCCCGAAATAGATTTCAACTTTCTGGACACGACGTAGTCGTCCTTTAACCTCGATCTCGTGTGTTTTTGAATTTTTGGCATCAGAGAAATTTTTTGTTTCGTATATATAAACATTGCAGACGCGATTTTAGAAAATTGAACTGTCTCGGGGCTGGAAATAAAACTTTTATCTGAATATCCTGAGACAAGACGCCCGAAATAGATTTCAACTTTCTGGACACGACGTAGTCGTCCTTTAACCTCGATCTCGTGTGTTTTTGAATTTTTGGTATCAGAGAAATTTTTTGTTTCGTATATATAAACATTGCAGACGCGATTTTAGAAAATTAAACTGTCTCGGGGCTGGAAATAAAACTTTTATCTGAATATCCTGAGACAAGATGCCCGAAATAGATTTTAACTTTCTGGACAAGACGTAGTCGTCCTTTAACCTCGATCTCGTGTGTTTTTGAATTTTTGGCATCAGAGAAATTTTTTGTTTCGTATATATAAACATTGCAGACGCGATTTTAGAAAATTGAACTGTCTCGGGGCTGGAAATAAAACTTTTATCTGAATATCCTGAGACAAGACGCCCGAAATAGATTTCAACTTTCTGGACACGACTTAGTCGTCCTTTAACCTCGATCTCGTGTGTTTTTGAATTTTTGGTATCAGAGAAATTTTTTGTTTCGTATATATAAACATTGCAGACGCGATTTTAGAAAATTAAACTGTCTCGGGGCTGGAAATAAAACTTTTATCTGAATATCCTGAGACAAGATGCCCGAAATAGATTTCAACTTTCTGGACACGACGTAGTCGTCCTTTAACCTCGATCTCGTGTGTTTTTGAATTTTTGGTATCAGAGAAATTTTTTGTTTCGTATATATAAACATTGCAGACGCGATTTTAGAAAATTAAACTGTCTCGGGGCTGGAAATAAAACTTTTATCTGAATATCCTGAGACAAGATGCCCGAAATAGATTTCAACTTTCTGGACACGACGTAGTCGTCCTTTAACCTCGATCTCGTGTGTTTTTGAATTTTTGGTATCAGAGAAATTTTTTGTTTCGTATATATAAACATTGCAGACGCGATTTTAGAAAATTGAACTGTCTCGGGGCTGGAAATAAAACTTTTATCTGAATATCCTGAGACAAGACGCCCGAAATAGATTTCAACTTTCTGGACACGACGTAGTCGTCCTTTAACCTCGATCTCGTGTGTTTTTGAATTTTTGGTATCAGAGAAATTTTTTGTTTTGTATATGTAAACATTGCAGACGCGATTTTAGAAAATTAAACTGTCTCGGGGCTGGAAATAAAACTTTTATCTGAATATCCTGAGACAAGACGCCAGAAATAGATTTCAACTTTTTGGACACGACGTAGTCGTCCTTTAACCTCGATCTCGTGTGTTTTTGAATTTTTGGTATCAGAGAAATTTTTTGTTTTGTATATATAAACATTGCAGACGCGATTTTAGAAAATTGAACTGTCTCGGGGCTGGAAATAAAACTTTTATCTGAATATCCTGAGACAAGACGCCCGAAATAGATTTCAACTTTCTGGACACGACGTAGTCGTCCTTTAACCTCGATCTCGTGTGTTTTTGAATTTTTGGTATCAGAGAAATTATTTGTTTCGTATATACTATAAACATTGCAGACGCGATTTTAGAAAATTAAACTGTCTCGGGGCTGGAAATAAAACTTTTATCTGAATATCCTGAGACAAGACGCCCGAAATAGATTTCAACTTTCTGGACACGACGTAGTCGTCCTTTAACCTCGATCTCGTGTGTTTTTGAATTTTTGGTATCAGAGAAATTATTTGTTTCGTATATACTATAAACATTGCAGACGCGATTTTAGAAAATTAAACTGTCTCGGGGCTGGAAATAAAACTTTTATCTGAATATCCTGAGACAAGACGCCCGAAATAGATTTTAACTTTCTGGACACGACGTAGTCGTCCTTTAACCTCGATCTCGTGTGTTTTTGAATTTTTGGTATCAGAGAAATTTTTTGTTTCGTATATATAAACATTGCAGACGCGATTTTAGAAAATTAAACTGTCTCGGGGCTTGAAATAAAACTTTTATCTGAATATCCTGAGACAAGACGCCCGAAATAGATTTCAACTTTCTGGACAAGACGTAGTCGTCCTTTAACCTCGATCTCGTGTGTTTTTGAATTTTTGGCATCAGAGAAATTATTTGTTTCGTATATATAAACATTGCAGACGCGATTTTAGAAAATTAAACTGTCTCGGGGCTGGAAATAAAACTTTTATCTGAATATCCTGAGACAAGACGCCCGAAATAGATTTCAACTTTCTGGACACGACGTAGTCGTCCTTTAACCTCGATCTCGTGTGTTTTTGAATTTTTGGTATCAGAGAAATTTTTTGTTTCGTATATATAAACATTGCAGACGCGATTTTAGAAAATTAAACTGTCTCGGGGCTGGAAATAAAACTTTTATCTGAATATCCTGAGACAAGATGCCCGAAATAGATTTGAACTTTCTGGACACGACGTAGTCGTCCTTTAACCTCGATCTCGTGTGTTTTTGAATTTTTGGTATCAGAGAAATTTTTTGTTTCGTATATATAAACATTGCAGACGCGATTTTAGAAAATTAAACTGTCTCGGGGCTGGAAATAAAACTTTTATCTGAATATCCTGAGACAAGACGCCCGAAATAGATTTCAACTTTCTGGACACGACGTAGTCGTCCTTTAACTTCGATCTCGTGTGTTTTTGATTTTTTGGTATCAGAGAAATTTTTTGTTTCGTATATTTAAAAATTGCAGACGCGATTTTAAAAAATTAAACTGTCTCGGGGCTGGAAATAAAACTTTTATCTGAATATCCTGAGACAAGACGCCCGAAATAGATTTCAACTTTCTGGACACGACGTAGTCGTCCTTTAACCTCGATCTCGTGTGTTTTTGAATTTTTGGTATCAGAGAAATTTTTTGTTTCGTATATATAAACATTGCAGACGCGATTTTAGAAAATTAAACTGTCTCGGGGCTGGAAATAAAACTTTTATCTGAATATCCTGAGACAAGACGCCCGAAATAGATTTCAACTTTCTGGACACGACGTAGTCGTCCTTTAACCTCGATCTCGTGTGTTTTTGAATTTTTGGTATCAGAGAAATTTTTTGTTTCGTATATATAAACATTGCAGACGCGATTTTAGAAAATTGAACTGTCTCGGGGCTGGAAATCAAACTTTTATCTGAATATCCTGAGACAAGACGCCCGAAATAGATTTCAACTTTCTGGACACGACGTAGTCGTCCTTTAACCTCGATCTCGTGTGTTTTTGAATTTTTGGTATCAGAGAAATTTTTTGTTTCGTATATATAAACATTGCAGACGCGATTTTAGAAAATTGAACTGTCTCGGGGCTGGAAATAAAACTTTTATCTGAATATCCTGAGACAAGACGCCCGAAATAGATTTCAACTTTCTGGACACGACGTAGTCGTCCTTTAACCTCGATCTCGTGTGTTTTTGAATTTTTGGTATCAGAGAAATTTTTTGTTTCGTATATATAAACATTGCAGACGCGATTTTAGAAAATTGAACTGTCTCGGGGCTGGAAATAAAACTTTTATCTGAATATCCTGAGACAAGACGCCCGAAATAGATTTCAACTTTCTGGACACGACGTAGTCGTCCTTTAACCTCGATCTCGTGTGTTTTTGAATTTTTGGTATCAGAGAAATTTTTTGTTTCGTATATATAAACATTGCAGACGCGATTTTAGAAAATTAAACTGTCTCGGGGCTGGAAATAAAACTTTTATCTGAATATCCTGAGACAAGACGCCCGAAATAGATTTCAACTTTCTGGACACGACGTAGTCGTCCTTTAACCTCGATCTCGTGTGTTTTTGAATTTTTGGTATCAGAGAAATTTTTTGTTTCGTATATATAAACATTGCAGACGCGATTTTAGAAAATTGAACTGTCTCGGGGCTGGAAATAAAACTTTTGTCTGAATATCCTGAGACAAGACGCCCGAAATAGATTTCAACTTTCTGGACACGACGTAGTCGTCCTTTAACCTCGATCTCGTGTGTTTTTGAATTTTTGGTATCAGAGAAATTTTTTGTTTCGTATATATAAACATTGCAGACGCGATTTTAGAAAATTGAACTGTCTCGGGGCTGGAAATAAAACTTTTATCTGAATATCCTGAGACAAGACGCCCGAAATAGATTTCAACTTTCTGGACACGACGTAGTCGTCCTTTAACCTCGATATCGTGTGTTTTTGAATTTTTGGTATCAGAGAAATTTTTTGTTTCGTATATACTATAAACATTGCAGACGCGATTTTAGAAAATTGAACTGTCTCGGGGCTGGAAATAAAACTTTTATCTGAATATCCTGAGACAAGACGCCCGAAATAGATTTCAACTTTCTGGACACGACGTAGTCGTCCTTTAACCTCGATCTCGTGTGTTTTTGAATTTTTGGTATCAGAGAAATTATTTGTTTCGTATATACTATAAACATTGCAGACGCGATTTTAGAAAATTAAACTGTCTCGGGGCTGGAAATAAAACTTTTATCTGAATATCCTGAGACAAGACGCCCGAAATAGATTTCAACTTTCTGGACACGACGTAGTCGTCCTTTAACCTCGATCTCGTGTGTTTTTGAATTTTTGGTATCAGAGAAATTTTTTGTTTCGTATATATAAACATTGCAGACGCGATTTTAGAAAATTAAACTGTCTCGGGGCTTGAAATAAAACTTTTATCTGAATATCCTGAGACAAGACGCCCGAAATAGATTTTAACTTTCTGGACAAGACGTAGTCGTCCTTTAACCTCGATCTCGTGTGTTTTTGAATTTTTGGCATCAGAGAAATTTTTTGTTTCGTATATATAAACATTGCAGACGCGATTTTAGAAAATTAAACTGTCTCGGGGCTGGAAATAAAACTTTTATCTGAATATCCTGAGACAAGACGCCCGAAATAGATTTCAACTTTCTGGATACGACGTAGTCGTCCTTTAACCTCGATCTCGTGTGTTTTTGAATTTCTGGCATCAGAGAAATTTTTTGTTTCGTATATATAAACATTGCAGACGCGATTTTAGAAAATTAAACTGTCTCGGGGCTGGAAATAAAACTTTTATCTGAATATCCTGAGACAAGACGCCCGAAATAGATTTCAACTTTCTGAACACGACGTAGTCGTCCTTTAACCTCGATCTCGTGTGTTTTTGAATTTTTGGTATCAGAGAAATTTTTTGTTTCGTATATATAAACATTGCAGACGCGATTTTAGAAAATTAAACTGTCTCGGGGCTGGAAATAAAACTTTTATCTGAATATCCTGAGACAAGACGCCCGAAATAGATTTCAACTTTCTGGACACGACGTAGTCGTCCTTTAACCTCGATCTCGTGGGTTTTTGAATTTTTGGTATCAGAGAAATTTTTTGTTTCGTATATATAAACATTGCAGACGCGATTTTAGAAAATTGAACTGTCTCGGGGCTGGAAATAAAACTTTTATCTGAATATCCTGAGACAAGACGCCCGAAATAGATTTCAACTTTCTGGACACGACGTAGTCGTCCTTTAACCTCGATCTCGTGTGTTTTTGAATTTTTGGTATCAGAGAAATTTTTTGTTTCGTATATATAAACATTGCAGACGCGATTTTAGAAAATTAAACTGTCTCGGGGCTGGAAATAAAACTTTTATCTGAATATCCTGAGACAAGACGCCCGAAATAGATTTCAACTTTCTGGACACGACGTAGTCGTCCTTTAACCTCGATCTCGTGTGTTTTTGAATTTTTGGTATCAGAGAAATTTTTTGTTTCGTATATATAAACATTGCAGACGCGATTTTAGAAAATTAAACTGTCTCGGGGCTGGAAATAAAACTTTTATCTGAATATCCTGAGACAAGACGCCCGAAATAGATTTCAACTTTCTGGACACGACGTAGTCGTCCTTTAACCTCGATCTCGTGTGTTTTTGAATTTTTGGTATCAGAGAAATTTTTTGTTTCGTATATATAAACATTGCAGACGCGATTTTAGAAAATTAAACTGTTTCGGGGCTTGAAATAAAACTTTTATCTGAATATCCTGAGACAAGACGCCCGAAATAGATTTCAACTTTCTGGACACGACGTAGTCGTCCTTTAACCTCGATCTCGTGTGTTTTTGAATTTTTGGTATCAGAGAAATTTTTTGTTTCGTATATATAAACATTGCAGACGCGATTTTAGAAAATTAAACTGTCTCGGGGCTGGAAATAAAACTTTTATCTGAATATCCTGAGACAAGACGCCCGAAATAGATTTCAACTTTCTGGACACGACGTAGTCGTCCTTTAACCTCGATCTCGTGTGTTTTTGAATTTTTGGTATCAGAGAAATTATTTGTTTCGTATATATAAACATTGCAGACGCGATTTTAGAAAATTAAACTGTCTCGGGGCTGGAAATAAAACTTTTATCTGAATATCCTGAGACAAGACGCCCGAAATAGATTTCAACTTTCTGGACACGACGTAGCCGTCCTTTAACCTCGATCTCGTGTGTTTTTGAATTTTTGGTATCAGAGAAATTATTTGTTTCGTATATATAAACATTGCAGACGCGATTTTAGAAAATTAAACTGTCTCGGGGCTGGAAATAAAACTTTTATCTGAATATCCTGAGACAAGACGCCCGAAATAGATTTCAACTTTCTGGACACGACGTAGCCGTCCTTTAACCTCGATCTCGTGTGTTTTTGAATTTTTGGTATCAGAGAAATTTTTTGTTTCGTATATATAAACATTGCAGACGCGATTTTAGAAAATTGAACTGTCTCGGGGCTGGAAATAAAACTTTTATCTGAATATCCTGAGACAAGACGCCCGAAATAGATTTCAACTTTCTGGACACGACGTAGTCGTCCTTTAACCTCGATCTCGTGTGTTTTTGAATTTTTGGTTTCAGAGAAATTTTTTGTTTCGTATATATAAACATTGCAGACGCGATTTTAGAAAATTGAACTGTCTCGGGGCTGGAAATAAAACTTTTATCTGAATATCCTGAGACAAGACGCCCGAAATAGATTTCAACTTTCTGGACACGACGTAGTCGTCCTTTAACCTCGATCTCGTGTGTTTTTGAATTTTTGGTATCAGAGAAATTATTTGTTTCGTATATATAAACATTGCAGACGCGATTTTAGAAAATTAAACTGTCTCGGGGCTGGAAATAAAACTTTTATCTGAATATCCTGAGACAAGACGCCCGAAATAGATTTCAACTTTCTGGACACGACGTAGTCGTCCTTTAACCTCGATCTCGTGTGTTTTAGAATTTTTGGTATCAGAGAAATTTTTTGTTTCGTATATATAAACATTGCAGACGCGATTTTAGAAAATTAAACTGTCTCGGGGCTGGAAATAAAACTTTTATCTGAATATCCTGAGACAAGACGCCCGAAATAGATTTCAACTTTCTGGACACGACGTAGTCGTCCTTTAACCTCGATCTCGTGTGTTTTTGAATTTTTGGTATCAGAGAAATTTTTTGTTTCGTCTATTTAAAAATTGCAGACGCGATTTTAAAAAATTAAACTGTCTCGGGGCTGGAAATAAAACTTTTATCTGAATATCCTGAGACAAGACGCCCGAAATAGATTTCAACTTTCTGGACACGACGTAGTCGTCCTTTAACCTCGATCTCGTGTGTTTTTGAATTTTTGGTATCAGAGAAATTTTTTGTTTCGTATATATAAACATTGCAGACGCGATTTTAGAAAATTAAACTGTCTCGGGGCTGGAAATAAAACTTTTATCTGAATATCCTGAGACAAGACGCCCGAAATAGATTTCAACTTTCTGGACACGACGTAGTCGTCCTTTAACCTCGATCTCGTGTGTTTTTGAATTTTTGGTATCAGAGAAATTTTTTGTTTCGTATATATAAACATTGCAGACGCGATTTTAGAAAATTAAACTGTCTCGGGGCTGGAAATAAAACTTTTATCTGAATATCCTGAGACAAGACGCCCGAAATAGATTTCAACTTTCTGGACACGACGTAGTCGTCCTTTAACCTCGATCTCGTGTGTTTTTGAATTTTTGGTATCAGAGAAATTTTTTGTTTCGTATATATAAACATTGCAGACGCGATTTTAGAAAATTAAACTGTCTCGGGGCTGGAAATAAAACTTTTATCTGAATATCCTGAGACAAGACGCCCGAAATAGATTTCAACTTTCTGGACACGACGTAGTCGTCCTTTAACCTCGATCTCGTGTGTTTTTGAATTTTTGGTATCAGAGAAATTTTTTGTTTCGTATATATAAACATTGCAGACGCGATTTTAGAAAATTAAACTGTCTCGGGGCTGGAAATAAAACTTTTATCTGAATATCCTGAGACAAGACGCCCGAAATAGATTTCAACTTTCTGGACACGACGTAGTCGTCCTTTAACCTCGATCTCGTGTGTTTTTGAATTTTTGGTATCAGAGAAATTTTTTGTTTCGTATATTTAAAAATTGCAGACGCGATTTTAAAAAATTAAACTGTCTAGGGGCTGGAAATAAAACTTTTATCTGAATATCCTGAGACAAGACGCCCGAAATAGATTTCAACTTTCTGGACACGACGTAGTCGTCCTTTAACCTCGATCTCGTGTGTTTTTGAATTTTTGGTATCAGAGAAATTTTTTGTTTCGTCTATTTAAAAATTGCAGACGCGATTTTAAAAAATTAAACTGTCTCGGGGCTGGAAATAAAACTTTTATCTGAATATCCTGAGACAAGACGCCCGAAATAGATTTCAACTTTCTGGACACGACGTAGTCGTCCTTTAACCTCGATCTCGTGTGTTTTTGAATTTTTGGTATCAGAGAAATTTTTTGTTTCGTATATATAAACATTGCAGACGCGATTTTAGAAAATTAAACTGTCTCGGGGCTGGAAATAAAACTTTTATCTGAATATCCTGAGACAAGACGCCCGAAATAGATTTCAACTTTCTGGACACGACGTAGTCGTCCTTTAACCTCGATCTCGTGTGTTTTTGAATTTTTGGTATCAGAGAAATTTTTTGTGTCGTATATATAAACATTGCAGACGCGATTTTAGAAAATTAAACTGTCTCGGGGCTGGAAATAAAACTTTTATCTGAATATTCTGAGACAAGACGCCCGAAATAGATTTCAACTTTCTGGACACGACGTAGTCGTCCTTTAACCTCGATCTCGTGTGTTTTTGAATTTTTGGTATCAGAGAAATTTTTTGTTTCGTATATATAAACATTGCAGACGCGATTTTAGAAAATTAAACTGTCTCGGGGCTGGAAATAAAACTTTTATCTGAATATCCTGAGACAAGACGCCCGAAATAGATTTCAACTTTCTGGACACGACGTAGTCGTCCTTTAACCTCGATCTCGTGTGTTTTTGAATTTTTGGTATCAGAGAAATTTTTTGTTTCGTATATATAAACATTGCAGACGCGATTTTAGAAAATTAAACTGTCTCGGGGCTGGAAATAAAACTTTTATCTGAATATCCTGAGACAAGACGCCCGAAATAGATTTCAACTTTCTGGATACGACGTAGTCGTCCTTTAACCTCGATCTCGTGTGTTTTTGAATTTTTGGTATCAGAGAAATTTTTTGTTTCGTATATATAAACATTGCAGACGCGATTTTAGAAAATTAAACTGTCTCGGGGCTGGAAATAAAACTTTTATCTGAATATCCTGAGACAAGACGCCCGAAATAGATTTCAACTTTCTGGACACGACGTAGTCGTCCTTTAACCTCGATCTCGTGTGTTTTTGAATTTTTGGTATCAGAGAAATTTTTTGTTTCGTATATATAAACATTGCAGACGCGATTTTAGAAAATTAAACTGTCTCGGGGCTGGAAATAAAACTTTTATCTGAATATCCTGAGACAAGACGCCCGAAATAGATTTCAACTTTCTGGACACGACGTAGTAGTCCTTTAACCTCGATCTCGTGTGTTTTTGAATTTTTGGTATCAGAGAAATATTTTGTTTCGTATATATAAACATTGCAGACGCGATTTTAGAAAATTAAACTGTCTCGGGGCTGGAAATAAAACTTTTATCTGAATATCCTGAGACAAGACGCCCGAAATAGATTTCAACTTTCTGGACACGACGTAGTCGTCCTTTAACCTCGTACTCGTGTGTTTTTGAATTTTTGGTATCAGAGAAATTTTTTGTTTCGTATATTTAAAAATTGCAGACGCGATTTTAAAAAATTAAACTGTCTCGGGGCTGGAAATAAAACTTTTATCTGAATATCCTGAGACAAGACGCCCGAAATAGATTTCAACTTTCTGGACACGACGTAGTCGTCCTTTAACCTCGATCTCGTGTGTTTTTGAATTTTTGGTATCAGAGAAATTTTTTGTTTCGTATATATAAACATTGCAGACGCGATTTTAGAAAATTAAACTGTCTCGGGGCTGGAAATAAAACTTTTATCTGAATATCCTGAGACAAGACGCCCGAAATAGATTTCAACTTTCTGGACACGACGTAGTCGTCCTTTAACCTCGATCTCGTGTGTTTTTGAATTTTTGGTATCAGAGAAATTTTTTGTTTCGTTTATTTAAAAATTGCAGACGCGATTTTAAAAAATTAAACTGTCTCGGGGCTGGAAATAAAACTTTTATCTGAATATCCTGAGACAAGACGCCCGAAATAGATTTCAACTTTCTGGACACGACGTAGTCGTCCTTTAACCTCGATCTCGTGTGTTTTTGAATTTTTGGTATCAGAGAAATTTTTTGTTTCGTATATATAAACATTGCAGACGCGATTTTAGAAAATTAAACTGTCTCGGGGCTGGAAATAAAACTTTTATCTGAATATCCTGAGACAAGACGCCCGAAATAGATTTCAACTTTCTGGACACGACGTAGTCGTCCTTTAACCTCGATCTCGTGTGTTTTTGAATTTTTGGTATCAGAGAAATTTTTTGTTTCGTATATATAAACATTGCAGACGCGATTTTAGAAAATTAAACTGTCTCGGGGCTGGAAATAAAACTTTTATCTGAATATCCTGAGACAAGACGCCCGAAATAGATTTCAACTTTCTGGACACGACGTAGTCGTCCTTTAACCTCGATCTCGTGTGTTTTTGAATTTTTGGTATCAGAGAAATTTTTTGTTTCGTATATATAAACATTGCAGACGCGATTTTAGAAAATTAAACTGTCTCGGGGCTGGAAATAAAACTTTTATCTGAATATCCTGAGACAAGACGCCCGAAATAGATTTCAACTTTCTGGACACGACGTAGTCGTCCTTTAACCTCGATCTCGTGTGTTTTTGAATTTTTGGTATCAGAGAAATTTTTTGTTTCGTATATATAAACATTGCAGACGCGATTTTAGAAAATTAAACTGTCTCGGGGCTGGAAATAAAACTTTTATCTGAATATCCTGAGACAAGACGCCCGAAATAGATTTCAACTTTCTGGATACGACGTAGTCGTCCTTTAACCTCGATCTCGTGTGTTTTTGAATTTTTGGTATCAGAGAAATTTTTTGTTTCGTATATATAAACATTGCAGACGCGATTTTAGAAAATTAAACTGTCTCGGGGCTGGAAATAAAACTTTTATCTGAATATCCTGAGACAAGACGCCCGAAATAGATTTCAACTTTCTGGACACGACGTAGTCGTCCTTTAACCTCGATCTCGTGTGTTTTAGAATTTTTGGTATCAGAGAAAT
The DNA here is from genome assembly GCA_950108345.1 of Malthinus flaveolus. Lineage (NCBI taxonomy): Eukaryota > Metazoa > Arthropoda > Insecta > Coleoptera > Cantharidae > Malthinus > Malthinus flaveolus. Next base: position 82,037,254 of record OX467285.1, on the reverse strand, counting down.
TTTTTGTTTCGTATATATAAACATTGCAGACGCGATTTTAGAAAATTAAACTGTCTCGGGGCTGGAAATAAAACTTTTATCTGAATATCCTGAGACAAGACGCCCGAAATAGATTTCAACTTTCTGGACACGACGTAGTCGTCCTTTAACCTCGATCTCGTGTGTTTTTGAATTTTTGGTATCAGAGAAATTTTTTGTTTCGTATATTTAAAAATTGCAGACGCGATTTTAAAAAATTAAACTGTCTCGGGGCTTGAAATAAAACTTTTATCTGAATATCCTGAGACAAGACGCCCGAAATAGATTTCAACTTTCTGGTCAAGACGTAGTCGTCCTTTAACCTCGATCTCGTGTGTTTTTGAATTTTTGGTATCAGAGAAATTTTTTGTTTCGTATATATAAACATTGCAGACGCGATTTTAGAAAATTAAACTGTCTCGGGGCTGGAAATAAAACTTTTATCTGAATATCCTGAGACAAGACGCCCGAAATAGATTTCAACTTTCTGGACACGACGTAGTCGTCCTTTAACCTCGATCTCGTGTGTTTTTGAATTTTTGGTATCAGAGAAATTTTTTGTTTCGTATATATAAACATTGCAGACGCGATTTTAGAAAATTAAACTGTCTCGGGGCTGGAAATAAAACTTTTATCTGAATATCCTGAGACAAGACGCCCGAAATAGATTTCAACTTTCTGGACACGACGTAGTAGTCCTTTAACCTCGATCTCGTGTGTTTTTGAATTTTTGGTATCAGAGAAATTTTTTGTTTCGTATATATAAACATTGCAGACGCGATTTTAGAAAATTAAACTGTCTCGGGGCTGGAAATAAAACTTTTATCTGAATATCCTGAGACAAGACGCCCGAAATAGATTTCAACTTTCTGGACACGACGTAGTCGTCCTTTAACCTCGTACTCGTGTGTTTTTGAATTTTTGGTATCAGAGAAATTTTTTGTTTCGTATATTTAAAAATTGCAGACGCGATTTTAAAAAATTAAACTGTCTCGGGGCTGGAAATAAAACTTTTATCTGAATATCCTGAGACAAGACGCCCGAAATAGATTTCAACTTTCTGGACACGACGTAGTCGTCCTTTAACCTCGATCTCGTGTGTTTTTGAATTTTTGGTATCAGAGAAATTTTTTGTTTCGTATATATAAACATTGCAGACGCGATTTTAGAAAATTAAACTGTCTCGGGGCTGGAAATAAAACTTTTATCTGAATATCCTGAGACAAGACGCCCGAAATAGATTTCAACTTTCTGGACACGACGTAGTCGTCCTTTAACCTCGATCTCGTGTGTTTTTGAATTTTTGGTATCAGAGAAATTTTTTGTTTCGTTTATTTAAAAATTGCAGACGCGATTTTAAAAAATTAAACTGTCTCGGGGCTGGAAATAAAACTTTTATCTGAATATCCTGAGACAAGACGCCCGAAATAGATTTCAACTTTCTGGACACGACGTAGTCGTCCTTTAACCTCGATCTCGTGTGTTTTTGAATTTTTGGTATCAGAGAAATTTTTTGTTTCGTATATATAAACATTGCAGACGCGATTTTAGAAAATTAAACTGTCTCGGGGCTGGAAATAAAACTTTTATCTGAATATCCTGAGACAAGACGCCCGAAATAGATTTCAACTTTCTGGACACGACGTAGTCGTCCTTTAACCTCGATCTCGTGTGTTTTTGAATTTTTGGTATCAGAGATATTTTTTGTTTCGTATATATAAACATTGCAGACGCGATTTTAGAAAATTAAACTGTCTCGGGGCTGGAAATAAAACTTTTATCTGAATATCCTGAGACAAGACGCCCGAAATAGATTTCAACTTTCTGGACACGACGTAGTCGTCCTTTAACCTCGATCTCGTGTGTTTTTGAATTTTTGGTATCAGAGAAATTTTTTGTTTCGTATATATAAACATTGCAGACGCGATTTTAGAAAATTAAACTGTCTCGGGGCTGGAAATAAAACTTTTATCTGAATATCCTGAGACAAGACGCCCGAAATAGATTTCAACTTTCTGGACACGACGTAGTCGTCCTTTAACCTCGATCTCGTGTGTTTTTGAATTTTTGGTATCAGAGAAATTATTTGTTTCGTATATATAAACATTGCAGACGCGATTTAAGAAAATTAAACTGTCTCGGGGCTGGAAATAAAACTTTTATCTGAATATCCTGAGACAAGACGCCCGAAATAGATTTCAACTTTCTGGACACGACGTAGTCGTCCTTTAACCTCGATCTCGTGTGTTTTTGAATTTTTGGTATCAGAGAAATTTTTTGTTTCGTATATATAAACATTGCAGACGCGGTTTTAGAAAATTAAACTGTCTCGGGGCTGGAAATAAAACTTTTATCTGAATATCCTGAGACAAGACGCCCGAAATAGATTTCAACTTTCTGGACACGACGTAGTCGTCCTTTAACCTCGATCTCGTGTGTTTTTGAATTTTTGGTATCAGAGAAATTTTTTGTTTCGTATATATAAACATTGCAGACGCGATTTTAGAAAATTAAACTGTCTCGGGGCTGGAAATAAAACTTTTATCTGAATATCCTGAGACAAGACGCCCGAAATAGATTTCAACTTTCTGGACACGACGTAGTCGTCCTTTAACCTCGATCTCGTGTGTTTTTGAATTTTTGGTATCAGAGAAATTTTTTGTTTCGTATATATAAACATTGCAGACGCGGTTTTAGAAAATTAAACTGTCTCGGGGCTGGAAATAAAACTTTTATCTGAATATCCTGAGACAAGACGCCCGAAATAGATTTCAACTTTCTGGACACGACGTAGTCGTCCTTTAACCTCGATCTCGTGTGTTTTTGAATTTTTGGTATCAGAGAAATTTTTTGTTTCGTATATATAAACATTGCAGACGCGATTTTAGAAAATTAAACTGTCTCGGGGCTGGAAATAAAACTTTTATCTGAATATCCTGAGACAAGACGCCCGAAATAGATTTCAACTTTCTGGACACGACGTAGTCGTCCTTTAACCTCGATCTCGTGTGTTTTTGAATTTTTGGTATCAGAGAAATTTTTTGTTTCGTATATTTAAAAATTGCAGACGCGATTTTAAAAAATTAAACTGTCTCGGGGCTGGAAATAAAACTTTTATCTGAATATCCTGAGACAAGACGCCCGAAATAGATTTCAACTTTCTGGACACGACGTAGTCGTCCTTTAACCTCGATCTCGTGTGTTTTTGAATTTTTGGTATCAGAGAAATTTTTTGTTTCGTATATATAAACATTGCAGACGCGATTTTAGAAAATTAAACTGTCTCGGGGCTGGAAATAAAACTTTTATCTGAATATCCTGAGACAAGACGCCCGAAATAGATTTCAACTTTCTGGACACGACGTAGTCGTCCTTTAACCTCGATCTCGTGTGTTTTTGAATTTTTGGTATCAGAGAAATTTTTTGTTTCGTATATATAAACATTGCAGACGCGATTTTAGAAAATTAAACTGTCTCGGGGCTGGAAATAAAACTTTTATCTGAATATCCTGAGACAAGACGCCCGAAATAGATTTCAACTTTCTGGACACGACGTAGTCGTCCTTTAACCTCGATCTCGTGTGTTTTTGAATTTTTGGTATCAGAGAAATTTTTTGTTTCGTATATATAAACATTGCAGACGCGATTTTAGAAAATTAAACTGTCTCGGGGCTGGAAATAAAACTTTTATCTGAATATCCTGAGACAAGACGCCCGAAATAGATTTCAACTTTCTGGACACGACGTAGTCGTCCTTTAACCTCGATCTCGTGTGTTTTTGAATTTTTGGTATCAGAGAAATTTTTTGTTTCGTATATATAAACATTGCAGACGCGATTTTAGAAAATTAAACTGTCTCGGGGCTGGAAATAAAACTTTTATCTGAATATCCTGAGACAAGACGCCCGAAATAGATTTCAACTTTCTGGATACGACGTAGTCGTCCTTTAACCTCGATCTCGTGTGTTTTTGAATTTTTGGTATCAGAGAAATTTTTTGTTTCGTATATATAAACATTGCAGACGCGATTTTAGAAAATTAAACTGTCTCGGGGCTGGAAATAAAACTTTTATCTGAATATCCTGAGACAAGACGCCCGAAATAGATTTCAACTTTCTGGACACGACGTAGTCGTCCTTTAACCTCGATCTCGTGTGTTTTTGAATTTTTGGTATCAGAGAAATTTTTTGTTTCGTATATATAAACATTGCAGACGCGATTTTAGAAAATTAAACTGTCTCGGGGCTGGAAATAAAACTTTTATCTGAATATCCTGAGACAAGACGCCCGAAATAGATTTCAACTTTCTGGATACGACGTAGTCGTCCTTTAACCTCGATCTCGTGTGTTTTTGAATTTTTGGTATCAGAGAAATTTTTTGTTTCGTATATATAAACATTGCAGACGCGATTTTAGAAAATTAAACTGTCTCGGGGCTGGAAATAAAACTTTTATCTGAATATCCTGAGACAAGACGCCCGAAATAGATTTCAACTTTCTGGACACGACGTAGTCGTCCTTTAACCTCGATCTCGTGTGTTTTAGAATTTTTGGTATCAGAGAAATTTTTTGTTTCGTATATATAAACATTGCAGACGCGATTTTAGAAAATTAAACTGTCTCGGGGCTGGAAATAAAACTTTTATCTGAATATCCTGAGACAAGACGCCCGAAATAGATTTCAACTTTCTGGACACGACGTAGTCGTCCTTTAACCTCGATCTCGTGTGTTTTTGAATTTTTGGTATCAGAGAAATTTTTTGTTTCGTATATTTAAAAATTGCAGACGCGATTTTAAAAAATTAAACTGTCTCGGGGCTTGAAATAAAACTTTTATCTGAATATCCTGAGACAAGACGCCCGAAATAGATTTCAACTTTCTGGACAAGACGTAGTCGTCCTTTAACCTCGATCTCGTGTGTTTTTGAATTTTTGGTATCAGAGAAATTTTTTGTTTCGTATATATAAACATTGCAGACGCGATTTTAGAAAATTAAACTGTCTCGGGGCTGGAAATAAAACTTTTATCTGAATATCCTGAGACAAGACGCCCGAAATAGATTTCAACTTTCTGGACACGACGTAGTCGTCCTTTAACCTCGATCTCGTGTGTTTTTGAATTTTTGGTATCAGAGAAATTTTTTGTTTCGTATATATAAACATTGCAGACGCGATTTTAGAAAATTAAACTGTCTCGGGGCTGGAAATAAAACTTTTATCTGAATATCCTGAGACAAGACGCCCGAAATAGATTTCAACTTTCTGGACACGACGTAGTAGTCCTTTAACCTCGATCTCGTGTGTTTTTGAATTTTTGGTATCAGAGAAATTTTTTGTTTCGTATATATAAACATTGCAGACGCGATTTTAGAAAATTAAACTGTCTCGGGGCTGGAAATAAAACTTTTATCTGAATATCCTGAGACAAGACGCCCGAAATAGATTTCAACTTTCTGGACACGACGTAGTCGTCCTTTAACCTCGTACTCGTGTGTTTTTGAATTTTTGGTATCAGAGAAATTTTTTGTTTCGTATATTTAAAAATTGCAGACGCGATTTTAAAAAATTAAACTGTCTCGGGGCTGGAAATAAAACTTTTATCTGAATATCCTGAGACAAGACGCCCGAAATAGATTTCAACTTTCTGGACACGACGTAGTCGTCCTTTAACCTCGATCTCGTGTGTTTTTGAATTTTTGGTATCAGAGAAATTTTTTGTTTCGTATATATAAACATTGCAGACGCGATTTTAGAAAATTAAACTGTCTCGGGGCTGGAAATAAAACTTTTATCTGAATATCCTGAGACAAGACGCCCGAAATAGATTTCAACTTTCTGGACACGACGTAGTCGTCCTTTAACCTCGATCTCGTGTGTTTTTGAATTTTTGGTATCAGAGAAATTTTTTGTTTCGTTTATTTAAAAATTGCAGACGCGATTTTAAAAAATTAAACTGTCTCGGGGCTGGAAATAAAACTTTTATCTGAATATCCTGAGACAAGACGCCCGAAATAGATTTCAACTTTCTGGACACGACGTAGTCGTCCTTTAACCTCGATCTCGTGTGTTTTTGAATTTTTGGTATCAGAGAAATTTTTTGTTTCGTATATATAAACATTGCAGACGCGATTTTAGAAAATTAAACTGTCTCGGGGCTGGAAATAAAACTTTTATCTGAATATCCTGAGACAAGACGCCCGAAATAGATTTCAACTTTCTGGACACGACGTAGTCGTCCTTTAACCTCGATCTCGTGTGTTTTTGAATTTTTGGTATCAGAGAAATTTTTTGTTTCGTATATATAAACATTGCAGACGCGATTTTAGAAAATTAAACTGTCTCGGGGCTGGAAATAAAACTTTTATCTGAATATCCTGAGACAAGACGCCCGAAATAGATTTCAACTTTCTGGACACGACGTAGTCGTCCTTTAACCTCGATCTCGTGTGTTTTTGAATTTTTGGTATCAGAGAAATTTTTTGTTTCGTATATATAAACATTGCAGACGCGATTTTAGAAAATTAAACTGTCTCGGGGCTGGAAATAAAACTTTTATCTGAATATCCTGAGACAAGACGCCCGAAATAGATTTCAACTTTCTGGACACGACGTAGTCGTCCTTTAACCTCGATCTCGTGTGTTTTTGAATTTTTGGTATCAGAGAAATTATTTGTTTCGTATATATAAACATTGCAGACGCGATTTAAGAAAATTAAACTGTCTCGGGGCTGGAAATAAAACTTTTATCTGAATATCCTGAGACAAGACGCCCGAAATAGATTTCAACTTTCTGGACACGACGTAGTCGTCCTTTAACCTCGATCTCGTGTGTTTTTGAATTTTTGGTATCAGAGAAATTTTTTGTTTCGTATATATAAACATTGCAGACGCGATTTTAGAAAATTAAACTGTCTCGGGGCTGGAAATAAAACTTTTATCTGAATATCCTGAGACAAGACGCCCGAAATAGATTTCAACTTTCTGGACACGACGTAGTCGTCCTTTAACCTCGATCTCGTGTGTTTTTGAATTTTTGGTATCAGAGAAATTTTTTGTTTCGTATATATAAACATTGCAGACGCGGTTTTAGAAAATTAAACTGTCTCGGGGCTGGAAATAAAACTTTTATCTGAATATCCTGAGACAAGACGCCCGAAATAGATTTCAACTTTCTGGACACGACGTAGTCGTCCTTTAACCTCGATCTCGTGTGTTTTTGAATTTTTGGTATCAGAGAAATTTTTTGTTTCGTATATATAAACATTGCAGACGCGATTTTAGAAAATTAAACTGTCTCGGGGCTGGAAATAAAACTTTTATCTGAATATCCTGAGACAAGACGCCCGAAATAGATTTCAACTTTCTGGACACGACGTAGTCGTCCTTTAACCTCGATCTCGTGTGTTTTTGAATTTTTGGTATCAGAGAAATTTTTTGTTTCGTATATTTAAAAATTGCAGACGCGATTTTAAAAAATTAAACTGTCTCGGGGCTGGAAATAAAACTTTTATCTGAATATCCTGAGACAAGACGCCCGAAATAGATTTCAACTTTCTGGACACGACGTAGTCGTCCTTTAACCTCGATCTCGTGTGTTTTTGAATTTTTGGTATCAGAGAAATTTTTTGTTTCGTATATATAAACATTGCAGACGCGATTTTAGAAAATTAAACTGTCTCGGGGCTGGAAATAAAACTTTTATCTGAATATCCTGAGACAAGACGCCCGAAATAGATTTCAACTTTCTGGACACGACGTAGTCGTCCTTTAACCTCGATCTCGTGTGTTTTTGAATTTTTGGTATCAGAGAAATTTTTTGTTTCGTATATATAAACATTGCAGACGCGATTTTAGAAAATTAAACTGTCTCGGGGCTGGAAATAAAACTTTTATCTGAATATCCTGAGACAAGACGCCCGAAATAGATTTCAACTTTCTGGACACGACGTAGTCGTCCTTTAACCTCGATCTCGTGTGTTTTTGAATTTTTGGTATCAGAGAAATTTTTTGTTTCGTATATATAAACATTGCAGACGCGATTTTAGAAAATTAAACTGTCTCGGGGCTGGAAATAAAACTTTTATCTGAATATCCTGAGACAAGACGCCCGAAATAGATTTCAACTTTCTGGACACGACGTAGTCGTCCTTTAACCTCGATCTCGTGTGTTTTTGAATTTTTGGTATCAGAGAAATTTTTTGTTTCGTATATATAAACATTGCAGACGCGATTTTAGAAAATTAAACTGTCTCGGGGCTGGAAATAAAACTTTTATCTGAATATCCTGAGACAAGACGCCCGAAATAGATTTCAACTTTCTGGACACGACGTAGTCGTCCTTTAACCTCGATCTCGTGTGTTTTTGAATTTTTGGTATCAGAGAAATTTTTTGTTTCGTATATATAAACATTGCAGACGCGATTTTAGAAAATTAAACTGTCTCGGGGCTGGAAATAAAACTTTTATCTGAATATCCTGAGACAAGACGCCCGAAATAGATTTCAACTTTCTGGACACGACGTAGTCGTCCTTTAACCTCGATCTCGTGTGTTTTTGAATTTTTGGTATCAGAGAAATTTTTTGTTTCGTATATATAAACATTGCAGACGCGATTTTAGAAAATTAAACTGTCTCGGGGCTGGAAATAAAACTTTTATCTGAATATCCTGAGACAAGACGCCCGAAATAGATCTCAACTTTCTGGACACGACGTAGTCGTCCTTTAACCTCGATCTCGTGTGTTTTTGAATTTTTGGTATCAGAGAAATTTTTTGTTTCGTATATATAAACATTGCAGACGCGATTTTAGAAAATTAAACTGTCTCGGGGCTGGAAATAAAACTTTTATCTGAATATCCTGAGACAAGACGCCCGAAATAGATTTCAACTTTCTGGACACGACGTAGTCGTCCTTTAACCTCGATCTCGTGTGTTTTTGAATTTTTGGTATCAGAGAAATTTTTTGTTTCGTATATATAAACATTGCAGACGCGATTTTAGAAAATTAAACTGTCTCGGGGCTGGAAATAAAACTTTTATCTGAATATCCTGAGACAAGACGCCCGAAATAGATTTCAACTTTCTGGACACGACGTAGTCGTCCTTTAACCTCGATCTCGTGTGTTTTTGAATTTTTGGTATCAGAGAAATTTTTTGTTTCGTATATATAAACATTGCAGACGCGATTTTAGAAAATTAAACTGTCTCGGGGCTGGAAATAAAACTTTTATCTGAATATCCTGAGACAAGACGCCCGAAATAGATTTCAACTTTCTGGACACGACGTAGTCGTCCTTTAACCTCGATCTCGTGTGTTTTTGAATTTTTGGTATCAGAGAAATTTTTGTTTCGTATATTTAAAAATTGCAGACGCGATTTTAAAAAATTAAACTGTCTCGGGAATTGAAATAAAACTTTTATCTGAATATCCTGAGACAAGACGCCCGAAATAGATTTCAACTTTCTGGACACGACGTAGTCGTCCTTTAACCTCGATCTCGTGTGTTTTTGAATTTTTGGTATCAGAGAAATTATTTGTTTCGTATATATAAACATTGCAGACGCGATTTAAGAAAATTAAACTGTCTCGGGGCTGGAAATAAAACTTTTATCTGAATATCCTGAGACAAGACGCCCGAAATAGATTTCAACTTTCTGGACACGACGTAGTCGTCCTTTAACCTCGATCTCGTGTGTTTTTGAATTTTTGGTATCAGAGAAATTTTTTGTTTCGTATATATAAACATTGCAGACGCGGTTTTAGAAAATTAAACTGTCTCGGGGCTGGAAATAAAACTTTTATCTGAATATCCTGAGACAAGACGCCCGAAATAGATTTCAACTTTCTGGACACGACGTAGTCGTCCTTTAACCTCGATCTCGTGTGTTTTTGAATTTTTGGTATCAGAGAAATTTTTTGTTTCGTATATATAAACATTGCAGACGCGATTTTAGAAAATTAAACTGTCTCGGGGCTGGAAATAAAACTTTTATCTGAATATCCTGAGACAAGACGCCCGAAATAGATTTCAACTTTCTGGACACGACGTAGTCGTCCTTTAACCTCGATCTCGTGTGTTTTTGAATTTTTGGTATCAGAGAAATTTTTTGTTTCGTCTATTTAAAAATTGCAGACGCGATTTTAAAAAATTAAACTGTCTCGGGGCTGGAAATAAAACTTTTATCTGAATATCCTGAGACAAGACGCCCGAAATAGATTTCAACTTTCTGGACACGACGTAGTCGTCCTTTAACCTCGATCTCGTGTGTTTTTGAATTTTTGGTATCAGAGAAATTTTTTGTTTCGTATATATAAACATTGCAGACGCGATTTTAGAAAATTAAACTGTCTCGGGGCTGGAAATAAAACTTTTATCTGAATATCCTGAGACAAGACGCCCGAAATAGATTTCAACTTTCTGGACACGACGTAGTCGTCCTTTAACCTCGATCTCGTGTGTTTTTGAATTTTTGGTATCAGAGAAATTTTTTGTTTCGTATATATAAACATTGCAGACGCGATTTTAGAAAATTAAACTGTCTCGGGGCTGGAAATAAAACTTTTATCTGAATATCCTGAGACAAGACGCCCGAAATAGATTTCAACTTTCTGGACACGACGTAGTCGTCCTTTAACCTCGATCTCGTGTGTTTTTGAATTTTTGGTATCAGAGAAATTTTTTGTTTCGTATATATAAACATTGCAGACGCGATTTTAGAAAATTAAACTGTCTCGGGGCTGGAAATAAAACTTTTATCTGAATATCCTGAGACAAGACGCCCGAAATAGATTTCAACTTTCTGGACACGACGTAGTCGTCCTTTAACCTCGATCTCGTGTGTTTTTGAATTTTTGTATCAGAGAAATTTTTTGTTTCGTATATATAAACATTGCAGACGCGATTTTAGAAAATTAAACTGTCTCGGGGCTGGAAATAAAACTTTTATCTGAATATCCTGAGACAAGACGCCCGAAATAGATTTCAACTTTCTGGACACGACGTAGTCGTCCTTTAACCTCGATCTCGTGTGTTTTTGAATTTTTGGTATCAGAGAAATTTTTTGTTTCGTATATATAAACATTGCAGACGCGATTTTAGAAAATTAAACTGTCTCGGGGCTGGAAATAAAACTTTTATCTGAATATCCTGAGACAAGACGCCCGAAATAGATTTCAACTTTCTGGACACGACGTAGTCGTCCTTTAACCTCGATCTCGTGTGTTTTTGAATTTTTGGTATCAGAGAAATTTTTTGTTTCGTATATATAAACATTGCAGACGCGATTTTAGAAAATTAAACTGTCTCGGGGCTGGAAATAAAACTTTTATCTGAATATCCTGAGACAAGACGCCCGAAATAGATTTCAACTTTCTGGACACGACGTAGTCGTCCTTTAACCTCGATCTCGTGTGTTTTTGAATTTTTGGTATCAGAGAAATTTTTTGTTTCGTATATATATAAACATTGCAGACGCGATTTTAGAAAATTAAACTGTCTCGGGGCTGGAAATAAAACTTTTATCTGAATATCCTGAGACAAGACGCCCGAAATAGATTTCAACTTTCTGGACACGACGTAGTCGTCCTTTAACCTCGATCTCGTGTGTTTTTGAATTTTTGGTATCAGAGAAATTTTTTGTTTCGTATATATAAACATTGCAGACGCGATTTTAGAAAATTAAACTGTCTCGGGGCTGGAAATAAAACTTTTATCTGAATATCCTGAGACAAGACGCCCGAAATAGATTTCAACTTTCTGGACACGACGTAGTCGTCCTTTAACCTCGATCTCGTGTGTTTTTGAATTTTTGGTATCAGAGAAATTTTTTGTTTCGTATATATAAACATTGCAGACGCGATTTTAGAAAATTAAACTGTCTCGGGGCTGGAAATAAAACTTTTATCTGAATATCCTGAGACAAGACGCCCGAAATAGATTTCAACTTTCTGGACACGACGTAGTCGTCCTTTAACCTCGATCTCGTGTGTTTTTGAATTTTTGGTATCAGAGAAATTTTTTGTTTCGTATATATAAACATTGCAGACGCGATTTTAGAAAATTAAACTGTCTCGGGGCTGGAAATAAAACTTTTATCTGAATATCCTGAGACAAGACGCCCGAAATAGATTTCAACTTTCTGGACACGACGTAGTCGTCCTTTAACCTCGATCTCGTGTGTTTTTGAATTTTTGGTATCAGAGAAATTTTTTGTTTCGTATATATAAACATTGCAGACGCGATTTTAGAAAATTAAACTGTCTCGGGGCTGGAAATAAAACTTTTATCTGAATATCCTGAGACAAGACGCCCGAAATAGATTTCAACTTTCTGGACACGACGTAGTCGTCCTTTAACCTCGATCTCGTGTGTTTTTGAATTTTTGGTATCAGAGAAATTTTTTGTTTCGTATATATAAACATTGCAGACGCGATTTTAGAAAATTAAACTGTCTCGGGGCTGGAAATAAAACTTTTATCTGAATATCCTGAGACAAGACGCCCGAAATAGATTTCAACTTTCTGGACACGACGTAGTCGTCCTTTAACCTCGATCTCGTGTGTTTTTGAATTTTTGGTATCAGAGAAATTTTTTGTTTCGTATATATAAACATTGCAGACGCGATTTTAGAAAATTAAACTGTCTCGGGGCTGGAAATAAAACTTTTATCTGAATATCCTGAGACAAGACGCCCGAAATAGATTTCAACTTTCTGGACACGACGTAGTCGTCCTTTAACCTCGATCTCGTGTGTTTTTGAATTTTTGGTATCAGAGAAATTTTTTGTTTCGTATATATAAACATTGCAGACGCGATTTTAGAAAATTAAACTGTCTCGGGGCTGGAAATAAAACTTTTATCTGAATATCCTGAGACAAGACGCCCGAAATAGATTTCAACTTTCTGGACACGACGTAGTCGTCCTTTAACCTCGATCTCGTGTGTTTTTGAATTTTTGGTATCAGAGAAATTTTTTGTTTCGTATATATAAACATTGCAGACGCGATTTTAGAAAATTAAACTGTCTCGGGGCTGGAAATAAAACTTTTATCTGAATATCCTGAGACAAGACGCCCGAAATAGATTTCAACTTTCTGGACACGACGTAGTCGTCCTTTAACCTCGATCTCGTGTGTTTTTGAATTTTTGGTATCAGAGAAATTTTTTGTTTCGTCTATTTAAAAATTGCAGACGCGATTTTAAAAAATTAAACTGTCTCGGGGCTGGAAATAAAACTTTTATCTGAATATCCTGAGACAAGACGCCCGAAATAGACTTCAACTTTCTGGACACGACGTAGTCGTCCTTTAACCTCGATCTCGTGTGTTTTTGAATTTTTGGTATCAGAGAAATTTTTTGTTTCGTATATATAAACATTGCAGACGCGATTTTAGAAAATTAAACTGTCTCGGGGCTGGAAATAAAACTTTTATCTGAATATCCTGAGACAAGACGCCCGAAATAGATTTCAACTTTCTGGACACGACGTAGTCGTCCTTTAACCTCGATCTCGTGTGTTTTTGAATTTTTGGTATCAGAGAAATTTTTTGTTTCGTATATATAAACATTGCAGACGCGATTTTAGAAAATTAAACTGTCTCGGGGCTGGAAATAAAACTTTTATCTGAATATCCTGAGACAAGACGCCCGAAATAGATTTCAACTTTCTGGACACGACGTAGTCGTCCTTTAACCTCGATCTCGTGTGTTTTTGAATTTTTGGTATCAGAGAAATTTTTTGTTTCGTATATATAAACATTGCAGACGCGATTTTAGAAAATTAAACTGTCTCGGGGCTGGAAATAAAACTTTTATCTGAATATCCTGAGACAAGACGCCCGAAATAGATTTCAACTTTCTGGACACGACGTAGTCGTCCTTTAACCTCGATCTCGTGTGTTTTTGAATTTTTGGTATCAGAGAAATTTTTTGTTTCGTATATATAAACATTGCAGACGCGATTTTAGAAAATTAAACTGTCTCGGGGCTGGAAATAAAACTTTTATCTGAATATCCTGAGACAAGACGCCCGAAATAGATTTCAACTTTCTGGACACGACGTAGTCGTCCTTTAACCTCGATCTCGTGTGTTTTTGAATTTTTGGTATCAGAGAAATTTTTTGTTTCGTATATATAAACATTGCAGACGCGATTTTAGAAAATTAAACTGTCTCGGGGCTGGAAATAAAACTTTTATCTGAATATCCTGAGACAAGACGCCCGAAATAGATTTCAACTTTCTGGACACGACGTAGTCGTCCTTTAACCTCGATCTCGTGTGTTTTTGAATTTTTGGTATCAGAGAAATTTTTTGTTTCGTATCTATATATAAACATTGCAGACGCGATTTTAGAAAATTAAACTGTCTCGGGGCTGGAAATAAAACTTTTATCTGAATATCCTGAGACAAGACGCCCGAAATAGATTTCAACTTTCTGGACACGACGTAGTCGTCCTTTAACCTCGATCTCGTGTGTTTTTGAATTTTTGGTATCAGAGAAATTTTTTGTTTCGTATATATAAACATTGCAGACGCGATTTTAGAAAATTAAACTGTCTCGGGGCTGGAAATAAAACTTTTATCTGAATATCCTGAGACAAGACGCCCGAAATAGATTTCAACTTTCTGGACACGACGTAGTCGTCCTTTAACCTCGATCTCGTGTGTTTTTGAATTTTTGGTATCAGAGAAATTTTTTGTTTCGTATATATAAACATTGCAGACGCGGTTTTAGAAAATTAAACTGTCTCGGGGCTGGAAATAAAACTTTTATCTGAATATCCTGAGACAAGACGCCCGAAATAGATTTCAACTTTCTGGACACGACGTAGTCGTCCTTTAACCTCGATCTCGTGTGTTTTTGAATTTTTGGTATCAGAGAAATTTTTTGTTTCGTCTATTTAAAAATTGCAGACGCGATTTTAGAAAATTAAACTGTCTCGGGGCTGGAAATAAAACTTTTATCTGAATATCCTGAGACAAGACGCCCGAAATAGATTTCAACTTTCTGGACACGACGTAGTCGTCCTTTAACCTCGATCTCGTGTGTTTTTGAATTTTTGGTATCAGAGAAATTTTTTGTTTCGTATATATAAACATTGCAGACGCGATTTTAGAAAATTAAACTGTCTCGGGGCTGGAAATAAAACTTTTATCTGAATATCCTGAGACAAGACGCCCGAAATAGATTTCAACTTTCTGGACACGACGTAGTCGTCCTTTAACCTCGATCTCGTGTGTTTTTGAATTTTTGGTATCAGAGAAATTTTTTGTTTCGTCTATTTAAAAATTGCAGACGCGATTTTAAAAAATTAAACTGTCTCGGGGCTGGAAATAAAACTTTTATCTGAATATCCTGAGACAAGACGCCCGAAATAGATTTCAACTTTCTGGACACGACGTAGTCGTCCTTTAACCTCGATCTCGTGTGTTTTTGAATTTTTGGTATCAGAGAAATTTTTTGTTTCGTATATATAAACATTGCAGACGCGATTTTAGAAAATTAAACTGTCTCGGGGCTGGAAATAAAACTTTTATCTGAATATCCTGAGACAAGACGCCCGAAATAGAATTCAACTTTCTGGACACGACGTAGTCGTCCTTTAACCTCGATCTCGTGTGTTTTTGAATTTTTGGTATCAGAGAAATTTTTTGTTTCGTATATATAAACATTGCAGACGCGATTTTAGAAAATTAAACTGTCTCGGGGCTGGAAATAAAACTTTTATCTGAATATCCTGAGACAAGACGCCCGAAATAGATTTCAACTTTCTGGACACGACGTAGTCGTCCTTTAACCTCGATCTCGTGTGTTTTTGAATTTTTGGTATCAGAGAAATTTTTTGTTTCGTATATATAAACATTGCAGACGCGATTTTAGAAAATTAAACTGTCTCGGGGCTGGAAATAAAACTTTTATCTGAATATCCTGAGACAAGACGCCCGAAATAGATTTCAACTTTCTGGACACGACGTAGTCGTCCTTTAACCTCGATCTCGTGTGTTTTTGAATTTTTGGTATCAGAGAAATTTTTTGTTTCGTATATATAAACATTGCAGACGCGATTTTAGAAAATTAAACTGTCTCGGGGCTGGAAATAAAACTTTTATCTGAATATCCTGAGACAAGACGCCCGAAATAGATTTCAACTTTCTGGACACGACGTAGTCGTCCTTTAACCTCGATCTCGTGTGTTTTTGAATTTTTGGTATCAGAGAAATTTTTTGTTTCGTATATATAAACATTGCAGACGCGATTTTAGAAAATTAAACTGTCTCGGGGCTGGAAATAAAACTTTTATCTGAATATCCTGAGACAAGACGCCCGAAATAGATTTCAACTTTCTGGACACGACGTAGTCGTCCTTTAACCTCGATCTCGTGTGTTTTTGAATTTTTGGTATCAGAGAAATTTTTTGTTTCGTATATATAAACATTGCAGACGCGATTTTAGAAAATTAAACTGTCTCGGGGCTGGAAATAAAACTTTTATCTGAATATCCTGAGACAAGACGCCCGAAATAGATTTCAACTTTCTGGACACGACGTAGTCGTCCTTTAACCTCGATCTCGTGTGTTTTTGAATTTTTGGTATCAGAGAAATTTTTTGTTTCGTATATATAAACATTGCAGACGCGATTTTAGAAAATTAAACTGTCTCGGGGCTGGAAATAAAACTTTTATCTGAATATCCTGAGACAAGACGCCCGAAATAGATTTCAACTTTCTGGACACGACGTAGTCGTCCTTTAACCTCGATCTCGTGTGTTTTTGAATTTTTGGTATCAGAGAAATTTTTTGTTTCGTATATATAAACATTGCAGACGCGATTTTAGAAAATTAAACTGTCTCGGGGCTGGAAATAAAACTTTTATCTGAATATCCTGAGACAAGACGCCCGAAATAGATTTCAACTTTCTGGACACGACGTAGTCGTCCTTTAACCTCGATCTCGTGTGTTTTTGAATTTTTGGTATCAGAGAAATTTTTTGTTTCGTATATATAAACATTGCAGACGCGATTTTAGAAAATTAAACTGTCTCGGGGCTGGAAATAAAACTTTTATCTGAATATCCTGAGACAAGACGCCCGAAATAGATTTCAACTTTCTGGACACGACGTAGTCGTCCTTTAACCTCGATCTCGTGTGTTTTTGAATTTTTGGTATCAGAGAAATTTTTTGTTTCGTATATATAAACATTGCAGACGCGATTTTAGAAAATTAAACTGTCTCGGGGCTGGAAATAAAACTTTTATCTGAATATCCTGAGACAAGACGCCCGAAATAGATTTCAACTTTCTGGACACGACGTAGTCGTCCTTTAACCTCGATCTCGTGTGTTTTTGAATTTTTGGTATCAGAGAAATTTTTTGTTTCGTATATATAAACATTGCAGACGCGATTTTAGAAAATTAAACTGTCTCGGGGCTGGAAATAAAACTTTTATCTGAATATCCTGAGACAAGACGCCCGAAATAGATTTCAACTTTCTGGACACGACGTAGTCGTCCTTTAACCTCGATCTCGTGTGTTTTTGAATTTTTGGTATCAGAGAAATTTTTTGTTTCGTATATATAAACATTGCAGACGCGATTTTAGAAAATTAAACTGTCTCGGGGCTGGAAATAAAACTTTTATCTGAATATCCTGAGACAAGACGCCCGAAATAGATTTCAACTTTCTGGACACGACGTAGTCGTCCTTTAACCTCGATCTCGTGTGTTTTTGAATTTTTGGTATCAGAGAAATTTTTTGTTTCGTATATATAAACATTGCAGACGCGATTTTAGAAAATTAAACTGTCTCGGGGCTGGAAATAAAACTTTTATCTGAATATCCTGAGACAAGACGCCCGAAATAGATTTCAACTTTCTGGACACGACGTAGTCGTCCTTTAACCTCGATCTCGTGTGTTTTTGAATTTTTGGTATCAGAGAAATTTTTTGTTTCGTATATATAAACATTGCAGACGCGATTTTAGAAAATTAAACTGTCTCGGGGCTGGAAATAAAACTTTTATCTGAATATCCTGAGACAAGACGCCCGAAATAGATTTCAACTTTCTGGACACGACGTAGTCGTCCTTTAACCTCGATCTCGTGTGTTTTTGAATTTTTGGTATCAGAGAAATTTTTTGTTTCGTATATATAAACATTGCAGACGCGATTTTAGAAAATTAAACTGTCTCGGGGCTGGAAATAAAACTTTTATCTGAATATCCTGAGACAAGACGCCCGAAATAGATTTCAACTTTCTGGACACGACGTAGTCGTCCTTTAACCTCGATCTCGTGTGTTTTTGAATTTTTGGTATCAGAGAAATTTTTTGTTTCGTATATATAAACATTGCAGACGCGATTTTAGAAAATTAAACTGTCTCGGGGCTGGAAATAAAACTTTTATCTGAATATCCTGAGACAAGACGCCCGAAATAGATTTCAACTTTCTGGACACGACGTAGTCGTCCTTTAACCTCGATCTCGTGTGTTTTTGAATTTTTGGTATCAGAGAAATTTTTTGTTTCGTATATATAAACATTGCAGACGCGATTTTAGAAAATTAAACTGTCTCGGGGCTGGAAATAAAACTTTTATCTGAATATCCTGAGACAAGACGCCCGAAATAGATTTCAACTTTCTGGACACGACGTAGTCGTCCTTTAACCTCGATCTCGTGTGTTTTTGAATTTTTGGTATCAGAGAAATTTTTTGTTTCGTATATATAAACATTGCAGACGCGGTTTTAGAAAATTAAACTGTCTCGGGGCTGGAAATAAAACTTTTATCTGAATATCCTGAGACAAGACGCCCGAAATAGATTTCAACTTTCTGGACACGACGTAGTCGTCCTTTAACCTCGATCTCGTGTGTTTTTGAATTTTTGGTATCAGAGAAATTTTTTGTTTCGTATATTTAAAAATTGCAGACGCGATTTTAAAAAATTAAACTGTCTCGGGGCTTGAAATAAAACTTTTATCTGAATATCCTGAGACAAGACGCCCGAAATAGATTTCAACTTTCTGGACAAGACGTAGTCGTCCTTTAACCTCGATCTCGTGTGTTTTTGAATTTTTGGTATCAGAGAAATTTTTTGTTTCGTATATTTAAAAATTGCAGACGCGATTTTAAAAAATTAAACTGTCTCGGGGCTTGAAATAAAACTTTTATCTGAATATCCTGAGACAAGACGCCCGAAATAGATTTCAACTTTCTGGACAAGACGTAGTCGTCCTTTAACCTCGATCTCGTGTGTTTTTGAATTTTTGGTATCAGAGAAATTTTTTGTTTCGTATATATAAACATTGCAGACGCGATTTTAGAAAATTAAACTGTCTCGGGGCTGGAAATAAAACTTTTATCTGAATATCCTGAGACAAGACGCCCGAAATAGATTTCAACTTTCTGGACACGACGTAGTCGTCCTTTAACCTCGATCTCGTGTGTTTTTGAATTTTTGGTATCAGAGAAATTTTTTGTTTCGTATATATAAACATTGCAGACGCGGTTTTAGAAAATTAAACTGTCTCGGGGCTGGAAATAAAACTTTTATCTGAATATCCTGAGACAAGACGCCCGAAATAGATTTCAACTTTCTGGACACGACGTAGTCGTCCTTTAACCTCGATCTCGTGTGTTTTTGAATTTTTGGTATCAGAGAAATTTTTTGTTTCGTATATATAAACATTGCAGACGCGGTTTTAGAAAATTAAACTGTCTCGGGGCTGGAAATAAAACTTTTATCTGAATATCCTGAGACAAGACGCCCGAAATAGATTTCAACTTTCTGGACACGACGTAGTCGTCCTTTAACCTCGATCTCGTGTGTTTTTGAATTTTTGGTATCAGAGAAATTTTTTGTTTCGTATATATAAACATTGCAGACGCGGTTTTAGAAAATTAAACTGTCTCGGGGCTGGAAATAAAACTTTTATCTGAATATCCTGAGACAAGACGCCCGAAATAGATTTCAACTTTCTGGACACGACGTAGTCGTCCTTTAACCTCGATCTCGTGTGTTTTTGAATTTTTGGTATCAGAGAAATTTTTTGTTTCGTATATTTAAAAATTGCAGACGCGATTTTAAAAAATTAAACTGTCTCGGGGCTTGAAATAAAACTTTTATCTGAATATCCTGAGACAAGACGCCCGAAATAGATTTCAACTTTCTGGACAAGACGTAGTCGTCCTTTAACCTCGATCTCGTGTGTTTTTGAATTTTTGGTATCAGAGAAATTTTTTGTTTCGTATATTTAAAAATTGCAGACGCGATTTTAAAAAATTAAACTGTCTCGGGGCTTGAAATAAAACTTTTATCTGAATATCCTGAGACAAGACGCCCGAAATAGATTTCAACTTTCTGGACACGACGTAGTCGTCCTTTAACCTCGATCTCGTGTGTTTTTGAATTTTTGGTATCAGAGAAATTTTTTGTTTCGTATATTTAAAAATTGCAGACGCGATTTTAAAAAATTAAACTGTCTCGGGGCTTGAAATAAAACTTTTATCTGAATATCCTGAGTCAAGACGCCCGAAATAGATTTCAACTTTCTGGACAAGACGTAGTCGTCCTTTAACCTCGATCTCGTGTGTTTTTGAATTTTTGGTATCAGAGAAATTTTTTGTTTCGTATATATAAACATTGCAGACGCGATTTTAGAAAATTAAACTGTCTCGGGGCTGGAAATAAAACTTTTATCTGAATATCCTGAGACAAGACGCCCGAAATAGATTTCAACTTTCTGGACAAGACGTAGTCGTCCTTTAACCTCGATCTCGTGTGTTTTTGAATTTTTGGTATCAGAGAAATTTTTTGTTTCGTATATATAAACATTGCAGACGCGATTTTAGAAAATTAAACTGTCTCGGGGCTGGAAATAAAACTTTTATCTGAATATCCTGAGACAAGACGCCCGAAATAGATTTCAACTTTCTGGACACGACGTAGTCGTCCTTTAACTTCGATCTCGTGTGTTTTTGAATTTTTGGTATCAGAGAAATTTTTTGTTTCGTATATATAAACATTGCAGACGCGATTTTAGAAAATTAAACTGTCTCGGGGCTGGAAATAAAACTTTTATCTGAATATCCTGAGACAAGACGCCCGAAATAGATTTCAACTTTCTGGACACGACGTAGTCGTCCTTTAACCTCGATCTCGTGTGTTTTTGAATTTTTGGTATTAGAGAAATTTTTTGTTTCGTATATATAAACATTGCAGACGCGATTTTAGAAAATTAAACTGTCTCGGGGCTGGAAATAAAACTTTTATCTGAATATCCTGAGACAAGACGCCCGAAATAGATTTCAACTTTCTGGACACGACGTAGTCGTCCTTTAACTTCGATCTCGTGTGTTTTTGAATTTTTGGTATCAGAGAAATTTTTTGTTTCGTATATATAAACATTGCAGACGCGATTTTAGAAAATTAAACTGTCTCGGGGCTGGAAATAAAACTTTTATCTGAATATCCTGAGACAAGACGCCCGAAATAGATTTCAACTTTCTGGACACGACGTAGTCGTCCTTTAACCTCGATCTCGTGTGTTTTTGAATTTTTGGTATCAGAGAAATTTTTTGTTTCGTATCTATATATAAACATTGCAGACGCGATTTTAGAAAATTAAACTGTCTCGGGGCTGGAAATAAAACTTTTATCTGAATATCCTGAGACAAGACGCCCGAAATAGATTTCAACTTTCTGGACACGACGTAGTCGTCCTTTAACCTCGATCTCGTGTGTTTTTGAATTTTTGGTATCAGAGAAATTTTTTGTTTCGTATATATAAACATTGCAGACGCGATTTTAGAAAATTAAACTGTCTCGGGGCTGGAAATAAAACTTTTATCTGAATATCCTGAGACAAGACGCCCGAAATAGATTTCAACTTTCTGGACACGACGTAGTCGTCCTTTAACCTCGATCTCGTGTGTTTTTGAATTTTTGGTATCAGAGAAATTTTTTGTTTCGTATATATAAACATTGCAGACGCGGTTTTAGAAAATTAAACTGTCTCGGGGCTGGAAATAAAACTTTTATCTGAATATCCTGAGACAAGACGCCCGAAATAGATTTCAACTTTCTGGACACGACGTAGTCGTCCTTTAACCTCGATCTCGTGTGTTTTTGAATTTTTGGTATCAGAGAAATTTTTTGTTTCGTATATTTAAAAATTGCAGACGCGATTTTAAAAAATTAAACTGTCTCGGGGCTTGAAATAAAACTTTTATCTGAATATCCTGAGACAAGACGCCCGAAATAGATTTCAACTTTCTGGACAAGACGTAGTCGTCCTTTAACCTCGATCTCGTGTGTTTTTGAATTTTTGGTATCAGAGAAATTTTTTGTTTCGTATATTTAAAAATTGCAGACGCGATTTTAAAAAATTAAACTGTCTCGGGGCTTGAAATAAAACTTTTATCTGAATATCCTGAGACAAGACGCCCGAAATAGATTTCAACTTTCTGGACAAGACGTAGTCGTCCTTTAACCTCGATCTCGTGTGTTTTTGAATTTTTGGTATCAGAGAAATTTTTTGTTTCGTATATATAAACATTGCAGACGCGGTTTTAGAAAATTAAACTGTCTCGGGGCTGGAAATAAAACTTTTATCTGAATATCCTGAGACAAGACGCCCGAAATAGATTTCAACTTTCTGGACACGACGTAGTCGTCCTTTAACCTCGATCTCGTGTGTTTTTGAATTTTTGGTATCAGAGAAATTTTTTGTTTCGTATATATAAACATTGCAGACGCGGTTTTAGAAAATTAAACTGTCTCGGGGCTGGAAATAAAACTTTTATCTGAATATCCTGAGACAAGACGCCCGAAATAGATTTCAACTTTCTGGACACGACGTAGTCGTCCTTTAACCTCGATCTCGTGTGTTTTTGAATTTTTGGTATCAGAGAAATTTTTTGTTTCGTATATATAAACATTGCAGACGCGGTTTTAGAAAATTAAACTGTCTCGGGGCTGGAAATAAAACTTTTATCTGAATATCCTGAGACAAGACGCCCGAAATAGATTTCAACTTTCTGGACACGACGTAGTCGTCCTTTAACCTCGATCTCGTGTGTTTTTGAATTTTTGGTATCAGAGAAATTTTTTGTTTCGTATATTTAAAAATTGCAGACGCGATTTTAAAAAATTAAACTGTCTCGGGGCTTGAAATAAAACTTTTATCTGAATATCCTGAGACAAGACGCCCGAAATAGATTTCAACTTTCTGGACAAGACGTAGTCGTCCTTTAACCTCGATCTCGTGTGTTTTTGAATTTTTGGTATCAGAGAAATTTTTTGTTTCGTATATTTAAAAATTGCAGACGCGATTTTAAAAAATTAAACTGTCTCGGGGCTTGAAATAAAACTTTTATCTGAATATCCTGAGACAAGACGCCCGAAATAGATTTCAACTTTCTGGACACGACGTAGTCGTCCTTTAACCTCGATCTCGTGTGTTTTTGAATTTTTGGTATCAGAGAAATTTTTTGTTTCGTATATTTAAAAATTGCAGACGCGATTTTAAAAAATTAAACTGTCTCGGGGCTTGAAATAAAACTTTTATCTGAATATCCTGAGTCAAGACGCCCGAAATAGATTTCAACTTTCTGGACAAGACGTAGTCGTCCTTTAACCTCGATCTCGTGTGTTTTTGAATTTTTGGTATCAGAGAAATTTTTTGTTTCGTATATATAAACATTGCAGACGCGATTTTAGAAAATTAAACTGTCTCGGGGCTGGAAATAAAACTTTTATCTGAATATCCTGAGACAAGACGCCCGAAATAGATTTCAACTTTCTGGACAAGACGTAGTCGTCCTTTAACCTCGATCTCGTGTGTTTTTGAATTTTTGGTATCAGAGAAATTTTTTGTTTCGTATATATAAACATTGCAGACGCGATTTTAGAAAATTAAACTGTCTCGGGGCTGGAAATAAAACTTTTATCTGAATATCCTGAGACAAGACGCCCGAAATAGATTTCAACTTTCTGGACACGACGTAGTCGTCCTTTAACTTCGATCTCGTGTGTTTTTGAATTTTTGGTATCAGAGAAATTTTTTGTTTCGTATATATAAACATTGCAGACGCGATTTTAGAAAATTAAACTGTCTCGGGGCTGGAAATAAAACTTTTATCTGAATATCCTGAGACAAGACGCCCGAAATAGATTTCAACTTTCTGGACACGACGTAGTCGTCCTTTAACCTCGATCTCGTGTGTTTTTGAATTTTTGGTATTAGAGAAATTTTTTGTTTCGTATATATAAACATTGCAGACGCGATTTTAGAAAATTAAACTGTCTCGGGGCTGGAAATAAAACTTTTATCTGAATATCCTGAGACAAGACGCCCGAAATAGATTTCAACTTTCTGGACACGACGTAGTCGTCCTTTAACTTCGATCTCGTGTGTTTTTGAATTTTTGGTATCAGAGAAATTTTTTGTTTCGTATATATAAACATTGCAGACGCGATTTTAGAAAATTAAACTGTCTCGGGGCTGGAAATAAAACTTTTATCTGAATATCCTGAGACAAGACGCCCGAAATAGATTTCAACTTTCTGGACACGACGTAGTCGTCCTTTAACCTCGATCTCGTGTGTTTTTGAATTTTTGGTATCAGAGAAATTTTTTGTTTCGTATATATAAACATTGCAGACGCGATTTTAGAAAATTAAACTGTCTCGGGGCTGGAAATAAAACTTTTATCTGAATATCCTGAGACAAGACGCCCGAAATAGATTTCAACTTTCTGGACACGACGTAGTCGTCCTTTAACCTCGATCTCGTGTGTTTTTGAATTTTTGGTATCAGAGAAATTTTTTGTTTCGTATCTATATATAAACATTGCAGACGCGATTTTAGAAAATTAAACTGTCTCGGGGCTGGAAATAAAACTTTTATCTGAATATCCTGAGACAAGACGCCCGAAATAGATTTCAACTTTCTGGACACGACGTAGTCGTCCTTTAACCTCGATCTCGTGTGTTTTTGAATTTTTGGCATCAGAGAAATTTTTTGTTTCGTATATATAAACATTGCAGACGCGATTTTAGAAAATTAAACTGTCTCGGGGCTGGAAATAAAACTTTTATCTGAATATCCTGAGACAAGACGCCCGAAATAGATTTCAACTTTCTGGACACGACGTAGTCGTCCTTTAACCTCGATCTCGTGTGTTTTTGAATTTTTGGTATCAGAGAAATTTTTTGTTTCGTATATATAAACATTGCAGACGCGATTTTAGAAAATTAAACTGTCTCGGGGCTGGAAACAAAACTTTTATCTGAATATCCTGAGACAAGACGCCCGAAATAGATTTCAACTTTCTGGACACGACGTAGTCGTCCTTTAACCTCGATCTCGTGTGTTTTTGAATTTTTGGCATCAGAGAAATTTTTTGTTTCGTATATATAAACATTGCAGACGCGATTTTAGAAAATTAAACTGTCTCGGGGCTGGAAATAAAACTTTTATCTGAATATCCTGAGACAAGACGCCCGAAATAGATTTCAACTTTCTGGACACGACGTAGTCGTCCTTTAACCTCGATCTCGTGTGTTTTTGAATTTTTGGCATCAGAGAAATTTTTTGTTTCGTATATATAAACATTGCAGACGCGATTTTAGAAAATTAAACTGTCTCGGGGCTGGAAATAAAACTTTTATCTGAATATCCTGAGACAAGACGCCCGAAATAGATTTCAACTTTCTGGACACGACGTAGTCGTCCTTTAACCTCGATCTCGTGTGTTTTTGAATTTTTGGTATCAGAGAAATTTTTTGTTTCGTATATATAAACATTGCAGACGCGATTTTAGAAAATTAAACTGTCTCGGGGCTGGAAACAAAACTTTTATCTGAATATCCTGAGACAAGACGCCCGAAATAGATTTCAACTTTCTGGACACGACGTAGTCGTCCTTTAACCTCGATCTCGTGTGTTTTTGAATTTTTGGTATCAGAGAAATTTTTTGTTTCGTATATATAAACATTGCAGACGCGATTTTAGAAAATTAAACTGTCTCGGGGCTGGAAATAAAACTTTTATCTGAATATCCTGAGACAAGACGCCCGAAATAGATTTCAACTTTCTGGACACGACGTAGTCGTCCTTTAACCTCGATCTCGTGTGTTTTTGAATTTTTGGTATCAGAGAAATTTTTTGTTTCGTATATATAAACATTGCAGACGCGATTTTAGAAAATTAAACTGTCTCGGGGCTGGAAATAAAACTTTTATCTGAATATCCTGAGACAAGACGCCCGAAATAGATTTCAACTTTCTGGACACGACGTAGTCGTCCTTTAACCTCGATCTCGTGTGTTTTTGAATTTTTGGTATCAGAGAAATTTTTTGTTTCGTATATATAAACATTGCAGACGCGATTTTAGAAAATTAAACTGTCTCGGGGCTGGAAATAAAACTTTTATCTGAATATCCTGAGACAAGACGCCCGAAATAGATTTCAACTTTCTGGACACGACGTAGTCGTCCTTTAACCTCGATCTCGTGTGTTTTTGAATTTTTGGTATCAGAGAAATTTTTTGTTTTGTATATATTGTAGCAATTGTGTATTTCGCCGCGTTCAAAAGTAGTTTGTCATTATAAGAATCGGTTTAAGTTTAAAAGTCGTTAAGTTAAAAATAGTTGTATAAGTCCATAAAAGTATTGTCCCTTTAGCTACCCTTGTAAAACAGCCCGGTTCATTTCGAAGAAGTCAAGACGCATATGTTACGAACAATTTCAGAAATACGAAACGCCCCATAGAGAAACCATTAAATTAGTCAGAGTTTATTTTTTTAGTCGAACGGAATCTTTAGAATTTCAGTAATAGGAACTAGTAAATTTGGACCATAAAACTTCGTTTGACACTTATCCAGAATCCGTTTAGAAAGCTTCTTCTAGGAAGTACAAATGTTATGCAAGGGGATGTCACTTAGTTTTTTTTCCAGTTTTTTCTAAGAACAAGACCTGGCGAGCTGGATTTTACGTAGCCAATGAGAAAGGACTTTAAAACTTACAATATTTTGAAAGGTGGTCAAAACCCATAGTTTGGACCAATAATAGTAAACCCCGGATTTTGACCATAAAGCTAGCCCCTCACATTGGATCTTGAAGATCATTTTGTCCCTGTTAGTTAACACCCCCAAGTTTATAAAAAGGCTTTTCTCCCTTGCCTCTGGGCGATATGTTAGCTGACTTCCGCGCGATTCAGACCGTTGACTAATTGCTTTCGTTAATTTGGTTATTTTGGTAAATTGTCATTAGAGTCAACGTGTAATAGAGAAATTGTAAGTTTTGCTTGAGTTAAGATTTAGTGTCCTTCGCCCCGGAGAATATTAAAGTTTGGGTTAAATGTTAAATTAGTTTTTTTTGAGTCCAATGTTGGTTAAAGAAATTGTTAAGTTTTGGTTCATTTGTTTTTGTTTTAATAAAAATCGTTAACCCAAATTCGGAGTGTTTTTCTAAAGTGTAGTTCGACATGACACCCCTGGACCTCGCTAAATGGAATTAAACAATAATTGGTAAGAGAAAGATTTTGAGGAACTCTGTTTTGAATGATCCCGCGAATCTACGTAACCCTAACCATCTTAACTGTCTTCTCCAATATTTTGGGCTCGTGTAAGACATTGTTAATTCACATGGTTACAAGTGGCGCAGTCGGTACTCCTTTTTAATCAATAACCTCCTTTAGAATTATTGTTCATTTTTCACAAAAATGAAGCACTTGGCACTTCTCTTAAATTTATTGGTAAATTTTTGAAACAAAATTTTGCAATCGGTATTAGAACCCTTTTAAATTATATGCAAAAGCTGTAAAAGTAGTTTTTTTTAGTCGCTTGTATTAACATAAAATTCAGTATTTTTCGATACAAAAATAAGTTTTTTTATAGGCGTGTATTGTACACACGGAAGTATAGCAGGTATAAGTTAGAAGTCACAGTAAATCCTCCCATCTAAAGTGTAGTATAGTTGTCTCTTTCAAATTAGTTCTTACCCACTCAGTTTAGGAGAATAACCTTATAATAAAGTATATTATGGAGCCAGAAATGCCCGCGTCCGTAAGTAAGAATAAGTTAAAAGAAATTCCTGTAATCAGGTAGAGCCAGAAATGTCCGCGTCTACAAAGTATTTCCCGAAAAAGTCATAAACCTTTCCGCGTGGAGCCAGAAATGTCCGCGTCCACAAGGAACCCCCTTATTATAAAGTGATAGAGCTAGAAGAATCAAGGATAAATTAGAGCCGCGTCCACACAGTAAATCTTTTAATAAAGAAATCGCGAGACGATAGATAAAGTCATCCTACAATGAGATAAATCAAAAGTAAAGTTATCGAAGATCGAAGAACTAATTTAGATCGAGTAATCCCCAACCGTTACAGAAAAGAGTAATTAGGAAAAGAATGACAGGAATTAAGTAAAGTCATGAGTCCCCATATTAAATAAATTAAGAGTCAAAACAGAACAATCTTCAAAGTCTTTCGCAAATAATATGTGTTGTATTTTGTGTTCGTAAAATGTTTATTTATGCTTGTAAAATAATCAGTGATTAGTGATTAGAATTTGAAAAGGGGTATAGGAGCTGCAAAGAAAAGGTTTAATAATTAGAAAAAGTTTGAAGAAATAGGGAAATGTCAGCATAGGCAGCTACTTACAAGTTCAGTTAGGAAAATACGATAGTAAAGTTTGGTTAGCTAAAGATAGGTATACGTACTCAGTTTAATGATAATGGTGCAAAAATGTCAGAATAAGTAGTTGATAGTCAAAGAGGCACTAAACACAGTATATTTTCAATCAAAAGGAAAAGTCGATTTAGGTCAGTGCATTTTGTTTTCTGCTGGTGTTAAAAGTTAAAATACAAAAAAAAAATAGGGTACCAAGTTAGGTAATAAAAAAAAAAATTTTTTTAAATAAATCATCATAAAACTTGAGTTGCTTCCATAGTCAACTAGGGTACAAACCGTTAGGTCAGGGAACAATAAAGTCATAAACTGAGAAATCTAAACGAAAGTTAAATCATGTTAAATTCACTTGTAGGGATACTAAAATTAGTTAAAGGGACCGTCAATACGTCAAATGTCATATAAAAGAATGGAACACAATTTTTTATAGTGTACAGCATATAAGACCATTTTAGCAGAACAAGGGTGTGTGTCCAAAAGAAAATAGGGATTTCAGTTAACAATCGTCCGGCTGTTTTAAGTATCCAGTCGTTACTTAGGAATAGATCAGGCAAATAAGTTAGGAAACAAAGATAAAATAACGTTTGGTTTTCTTTGTTTCAGGGACCTTAAAGTCTAATTTAGTAGTAGAAAGTAGAAAAGCATAATTAATTAAGTTCTTTTTCAGAGTAGTTAGTACTTAATGTTTAATAATTTCACCCCTCTAAGATTGGTAAAATTGCATAATATCGTGTGTGAGGTGTGAGTTGCGTGCACTGTAGTAAATAGGTTACCATAGCGAATAGAGTAAAAAACATTCTCCGTTTTCAATTTTTTTTGGCAAAGGTCGATAAAGCATAAGAGAGGCACAGGTATAAGAGCTAAAAGTAAAGATATAGGTCGACAACCGAATTTAGGTCGACACAAGAGAAACAGATAATACATTCGACAAAGTAGTTACTCAGGTAAATTGTTAAGCCACTAAAAATTGGAAGCGTTGCAACGTGATCACGAAACCAGGCGCTGACTGTGATTAAAGTAATTAATTTGCATATTAAAAGGTAGCACAGGTAGCACTGAATTGTCAGGTAATTAGTAGAAAATCGGATTGCCAATAAAGTAGATAGGTAGATATGGAAAACGTAGGACACTCACTCGAAGTAGTTAGGTCAGAGGAAACTAGTGACGTTTGGACAGGTAGAACAGGGTTAGATTTTAATTTATTAGGGCTAGGACAAACAGTAGTAGATGCACTTGAATTTTATGAAGGTGGCGACAATTTCGAATTTTTTTTAGATACGGTAAAGGAAATAGGAAATCAATTTAAATTATCGGATTCATTACTTATTTTGCTAATTCAGATTAAGTTAAAAGGGAAAGCTAGAGAATATTTTTTCAGTTTAGGTAAAGATGAAAGACCAACAACAATAGATGAAGCAACGGTATGGTTTAAAAGTGTTTTTGAAAAGACAGTTAGTTCAGAAGAGGTTAAATTAGAGTTAGCAAATTGTATTCGCGATGTTGACGAAACACTAGGTAGCTTTGCGCAACGATTAAAGATTATAGGAAATAAATTAGTATCACCTACCTCGTCACAAAGTTGGAAATGTTACAGGGATGTTTTAATTACACAACAGTTTTGTCAGGGTTTAGATACACAACTAGCTAATCAGGTGATTAGGAAAGGAAAGTTTGATAAAATTAATGACGCCCTAAAAGTAGCACAGGAATACGAGGAAATCCGTTCCAGAGAAATACAAATAACAACTCACGATAGAATAAAACAGTCCCAGAGTCTAGAAAATCGTAAGGACAAAACATTCCCCCGAAATTTGAACACGGTTCCCCCAATTAGAGATTTTAGTCAATCCCCCAAGTCGCGAAAAAGTAATGATAAATGTTTCAAATGCGGAAATAAAGGTCACTTAGCTAGGAAATGCGTCCAAGATACGCGAAGGGTAGTATGTAGATTTTGCGGGCAACAAGACAAACACGCGACAAAAAGGTGTAAACACATGTAGATAAGCGTTTAGATAGCTAGAAAATGAACAAAGTGTAAATAGGAAATTATAGGAAGTAAACGTAATCGGAGTGAGATGAAAGTAAAGAAATAAGTTGATTGGCAAGCCTAAGATTTTATAGGTGAACAAGAGTTTCTGGTCCGGCTGAAATACTGCTGGTGTACGATTCTCTTTGTTCAGAGATGATCAACAAGGGTTTCTGGTCCGGCTGAAATATTGTTGATATACGACGCTCTTTGTTGATCTAAGACAATTTCAGGAATGCTACGAGGATAGAGATAATGAACAAGGGTTTCTGGTCCGGCTGAAATATTGTTGATATACGACGCTCTTGTTTCATTTTGTGCTACAGGGTTTACTGATGAGGAACAAGGGTTTCTGGTCCGGCTGAAATAATGTTGATATACGACGCTCTTGTTTCCTTTGATGTTGCCGGGTTTAGAAATGGCGAACAGAAGTTTCTGGTCCGGCTGAAAAATTGCTGATATACGACGCTTTTTTGTTCAATTTAGGGAAATTTCAGATTAATAGATACAGTGTTTAGAAATGGTTAACAGGAGTTTCTGGTCCGGCTGACATATTGCTGGTGTACGACTCTCTTTGTTTAGTTAGGATAGTTCAAGGAAAGCCATTGATTTAGAGAAGGTAACAGAAGTTTCTGGTCCGACTGAAATATTGTTGGTGTACGAATCATTCTGGTTAGGTTAGGGCAAATTAAAATATGCAAAAAGGTACAGATAGTAGCAGGAACTACCGGTCCGACTGAAATACGTTGGTGTAAGAGTTCTCTGTTTAGTTTAGAAAGTCACAGTTAGACCTATCGTGGGCGACGGGTTCATGAAGCCATGGATACCGAAGTTAATAGCGGTTAGCGTTTGGGAGGAAGTTCTAGTTTCACACCGGTGAAGCGAGGCGATCAGTATTCTGGGCCCCGGTTAAGGCTTTTTTAAAGAAGTGTAGTTGTAACTGGACAGCTTACAGCTAGGCATAGGACCGTGCTATGTTAAATGTGGGACCCCCCGGCTGCTCAGGGTACTGGTATTTTTCTCTCGGGCGGCGTATCAACTGTCATCAGCAAACTCTTTCCGACTTTGTTGACCATTCTTTTTACAATAGACCAGATGAATTTGGCAGCAGTTAGTTTATACGGTTGGTTCCGCCTTTTGGCTGCAAACAGGACGAATTGACGGAGTTAGCTACTCCGGAGGTTCCCTGTTTGAGTCCAGTTGTAAAGCGCTAACAACTGGGTGTTGTCAAAAGTCCGCAAAACACTTTATTCAAATTATCTAGAATCCCAAACCTTGTTGTTTGACTCTAGGGGTGTGCTTGCTGTAAACTTTTTATGTTGTTGTCATTTTCTTTTATGTTTCACAATACCTCAGGCATTAAATTCCATAAAGCAACTTAAAACTTGATATGTGTGGTGGAGTGGGGCTGCTCGGGTCGGCCTTCGACGGGAGGGCTCTAGCAAGAGAAATCTTGGGCTACTATGTTCTCGTCTGTTAGGGAAGCCGAAAAAGTGAGTCTGTCAAGTGGACACGTTTGCTAGGGTCAGAGAATGTTACGCGATTTAGGAAAATAGTTAGGGTCACGAAAGTCGATCTAAGTAAAAAGTAATAATTGGTATGCTTGGTTTAACACAGAGAATGAGACTACAGTGTAAATGAAAATCCCACAAAAGCGCTCTACCCAGAGGCTAGTTATTCCCAAATTTTTCATTAAGAATGAGAGTAAATGAAAATCACAGAAAAGCGCTCTACACAGAGGCTAGTTATCCCCAAGTTTTTCATTAAGAATAAGAATAAGTAAAAATCCCAGAAAAGCGCTCTACACAGAGGCTAGTTATCCCCAAGTTTTTATCAAGAATAAGTGAATATGAAAACCCCAGAAAAGCGCTCTACCCAGAGGCTAGTTATTCCCCAACGCTTCATTAAAGATAATGGTATAGGAACCCCAGAAAAGCGCTCTGCAACGAGGCTAGTAGAAATCCCCAAATAAAAAGAATAATTGAGAGTGCTCTATAAAGAGGCTAGTATTCTAATCCCCACCATAGCAAGGTTACAGAGTATGGTCAAGTTTAAAACTCCCCAAATAGATAATCAATATAAAAACATAGAGACAGAGAGTGAAAGATAAGTAAATAATTCAAGAATGAAAGCGAGGGGTGGAAAAGCTTTTATTACAGGAACCCCAGAAAATGTCGTTAGAAGTCCACCCACTACCCAGTCACACGTCATCAGAACCAGCTCAATCACCAACTCACAAGAAAGCGAAAAGAAAGGATAAAGAGAAAACAATGTCCCAACCAACCCCAAAGCCAAGAGAATCCACCGTTACCCCACCAAAAGCAAAGGCCCTATTTTAGAATAAGAAGTATACGAAGCCACAACCAATCAATTTAAAAGGAGAGTACAGCAAGCACCATAAGAGAGTACTGGCACTTAGTTTTTTTTGTCTGTTTTAGAATATTCGTCAGCATGGCCATCCCAGAGACCCCGTCCCTTCCGCCCACTGCCAAAGCAGGATGAAGAGCCCCAATGGAAGCGGAACCGCGCTAATCAATTGCTATAGAGTATAAGTGTAATTGTAATGTAAGGGTAAGCTGTCAA
Organism: Malthinus flaveolus; assembly: GCA_950108345.1. Lineage (NCBI taxonomy): Eukaryota > Metazoa > Arthropoda > Insecta > Coleoptera > Cantharidae > Malthinus > Malthinus flaveolus. The sequence goes on along the minus strand of OX467285.1, from coordinate 82,003,944 downwards.
ACGAACCAATTTATGATCCTGCGGGAAAAATTGATCCGTTCTTGAGGGGGGGGTGATGTAGCAATTGTGTATTTCGCCGCGTTCAAAAGTAGTTTGTCATTATAAGAATCGGTTTAAGTTTAAAAGTCGTTAAGTTAAAAATAGTTGTATAAGTCCATAAAAGTATTGTCCCTTTAGCTACCCTTGTAAAACAGCCCGGTTCATTTCGAAGAAGTCAAGACGCATATGTTACGAACAATTTCAGAAATACGAAACGCCCCATAGAGAAACCATTAAATTAGTCAGAGTTTATTTTTTTAGTCGAACGGAATCTTTAGAATTTCAGTAATAGGAACTAGTAAATTTGGACCATAAAACTTCGTTTGACACTTATCCAGAATCCGTTTAGAAAGCTTCTTCTAGGAAGTACAAATGTTATGCAAGGGGATGTCACTTAGTTTTTTTTCCAGTTTTTTCTAAGAACAAGACCTGGCGAGCTGGATTTTACGTAGCCAATGAGAAAGGACTTTAAAACTTACAATATTTTGAAAGGTGGTCAAAACCCATAGTTTGGACCAATAATAGTAAACCCCGGATTTTGACCATAAAGCTAGCCCCTCACATTGGATCTTGAAGATCATTTTGTCCCTGTTAGTTAACACCCCCAAGTTTATAAAAAGGCTTTTCTCCCTTGCCTCTGGGCGATATGTTAGCTGACTTCCGCGCGATTCAGACCGTTGACTAATTGCTTTCGTTAATTTGGTTATTTTGGTAAATTGTCATTAGAGTCAACGTGTAATAGAGAAATTGTAAGTTTTGCTTGAGTTAAGATTTAGTGTCCTTCGCCCCGGAGAATATTAAAGTTTGGGTTAAATGTTAAATTAGTTTTTTTTGAGTCCAATGTTGGTTAAAGAAATTGTTAAGTTTTGGTTCATTTGTTTTTGTTTTAATAAAAATCGTTAACCCAAATTCGGAGTGTTTTTCTAAAGTGTAGTTCGACATGACACCCCTGGACCTCGCTAAATGGAATTAAACAATAATTGGTAAGAGAAAGATTTTGAGGAACTCTGTTTTGAATGATCCCGCGAATCTACGTAACCCTAACCATCTTAACTGTCTTCTCCAATATTTTGGGCTCGTGTAAGACATTGTTAATTCACATGGTTACAATATAAACATTGCAGACGCGATTTTAGAAAATTAAACTGTCTCGGGGCTGGAAATAAAACTTTTATCTGAATATCCTGAGACAAGACGCCCGAAATAGATTTCAACTTTCTGGACACGACGTAGTCGTCCTTTAACCTCGATCTCGTGTGTTTTTGAATTTTTGGTATCAGAGAAATTTTTTGTTTCGTATATATAAACATTGCAGACGCGATTTTAGAAAATTAAACTGTCTCGGGGCTGGAAATAAAACTTTTATCTGAATATCCTGAGACAAGACGCCCGAAATAGATTTCAACTTTCTGGACACGACGTAGTCGTCCTTTAACCTCGATCTCGTGTGTTTTTGAATTTTTGGTATCAGAGAAATTTTTTGTTTCGTATATATAAACATTGCAGACGCGATTTTAGAAAATTAAACTGTCTCGGGGCTGGAAATAAAACTTTTATCTGAATATCCTGAGACAAGACGCCCGAAATAGATTTCAACTTTCTGGACACGACGTAGTCGTCCTTTAACCTCGATCTCGTGTGTTTTTGAATTTTTGGCATCAGAGAAATTTTTTGTTTCGTATATATAAACATTGCAGACGCGATTTTAGAAAATTAAACTGTCTCGGGGCTGGAAATAAAACTTTTATCTGAATATCCTGAGACAAGACGCCCGAAATAGATTTCAACTTTCTGGACACGACGTAGTCGTCCTTTAACCTCGATCTCGTGTGTTTTTGAATTTTTGGTATCAGAGAAATTTTTTGTTTCGTATATATAAACATTGCAGACGCGATTTTAGAAAATTAAACTGTCTCGGGGCTGGAAATAAAACTTTTATCTGAATATCCCGAGACAAGACGCCCGAAATAGATTTCAACTTTCTGGACACGACGTAGTCGTCCTTTAACCTCGATTTCGTGTGTTTTTGAATTTTTGGTATCAGAGAAATTTTTTGTTTCGTATATATAAACATTGCAGACGCGATTTTAGAAAATTAAACTGTCTCGGGGCTGGAAATAAAACTTTTATCTGAATATCCTGAGACAAGACGCCCGAAATAGATTTCAACTTTCTGGACACGACGTAGTCGTCCTTTAACCTCGATCTCGTGTGTTTTTGAATTTTTGGTATCAGAGAAATTTTTTGTTTCGTATATATAAACATTGCAGACGCGATTTTAGAAAATTAAACTGTCTCGGGGCTGGAAATAAAACTTTTATCTGAATATCCTGAGACAAGACGCCCGAAATAGATTTCAACTTTCTGGACACGACGTAGTCGTCCTTTAACCTCGATCTCGTGTGTTTTTGAATTTTTGGTATCAGAGAAATTTTTTGTTTCGTATATATAAACATTGCAGACGCGATTTTAGAAAATTAAACTGTCTCGGGGCTGGAAATAAAACTTTTATCTGAATATCCTGAGACAAGACGCCCGAAATAGATTTCAACTTTCTGGACACGACGTAGTCGTCCTTTAACCTCGATCTCGTGTGTTTTTGAATTTTTGGTATCAGAGAAATTTTTTGTTTCGTATCTATATATAAACATTGCAGACGCGATTTTAGAAAATTAAACTGTCTCGGGGCTGGAAATAAAACTTTTATCTGAATATCCTGAGACAAGACGCCCGAAATAGATTTCAACTTTCTGGACACGACGTAGTCGTCCTTTAACCTCGATCTCGTGTGTTTTTGAATTTTTGGTATCAGAGAAATTTTTTGTTTCGTATATATAAACATTGCAGACGCGATTTTAGAAAATTAAACTGTCTCGGGGCTGGAAATAAAACTTTTATCTGAATATCCTGAGACAAGACGCCCGAAATAGATTTCAACTTTCTGGACACGACGTAGTCGTCCTTTAACCTCGATCTCGTGTTGAATTTTTGGCATCAGAGAAATTTTTTGTTTCGTATATATAAACATTGCAGACGCGATTTTAGAAAATTAAACTGTCTCGGGGCTGGAAATAAAACTTTTATCTGAATATCCTGAGACAAGACGCCCGAAATAGATTTCAACTTTCTGGACACGACGTAGTCGTCCTTTAACCTCGATCTCGTGTGTTTTTGAATTTTTGGTATCAGAGAAATTTTTTGTTTCGTATATATAAACATTGCAGACGCGATTTTAGAAAATTAAACTGTCTCGGGGCTGGAAATAAAACTTTTATCTGAATATCCCGAGACAAGACGCCCGAAATAGATTTCAACTTTCTGGACACGACGTAGTCGTCCTTTAACCTCGATTTCGTGTGTTTTTGAATTTTTGGTATCAGAGAAATTTTTTGTTTCGTATATATATACATTGCAGACGCGATTTTAGAAAATTAAACTGTCTCGGGGCTGGAAATAAAACTTTTATCTGAATATCCTGAGACAAGACGCCCGAAATAGATTTCAACTTTCTGGACACGACGTAGTCGTCCTTTAACCTCGATCTCGTGTGTTTTTGAATTTTTGGTATCAGAGAAATTTTTTGTTTCGTATATATAAACATTGCAGACGCGATTTTAGAAAATTAAACTGTCTCGGGGCTGGAAATAAAACTTTTATCTGAATATCCTGAGACAAGACGCCCGAAATAGATTTCAACTTTCTGGACACGACGTAGTCGTCCTTTAACCTCGATCTCGTGTGTTTTTGAATTTTTGGTATCAGAGAAATTTTTTGTTTCGTATATATAAACATTGCAGACGCGATTTTAGAAAATTAAACTGTCTCGGGGCTGGAAATAAAACTTTTATCTGAATATCCTGAGACAAGACGCCCGAAATAGATTTCAACTTTCTGGACACGACGTAGTCGTCCTTTAACCTCGATCTCGTGTGTTTTTGAATTTTTGGTATCAGAGAAATTTTTTGTTTCGTATATATAAACATTGCAGACGCGATTTTAGAAAATTAAACTGTCTCGGGGCTGGAAATAAAACTTTTATCTGAATATCCTGAGACAAGACGCCCGAAATAGATTTCAACTTTCTGGACACGACGTAGTCGTCCTTTAACCTCGATCTCGTGTGTTTTTGAATTTTTGGCATCAGAGAAATTTTTTGTTTCGTATATATAAACATTGCAGACGCGATTTTAGAAAATTAAACTGTCTCGGGGCTGGAAATAAAACTTTTATCTGAATATCCCGAGACAAGACGCCCGAAATAGATTTCAACTTTCTGGACACGACGTAGTCGTCCTTTAACCTCGATTTCGTGTGTTTTTGAATTTTTGGTATCAGAGAAATTTTTTGTTTCGTATATATAAACATTGCAGACGCGATTTTAGAAAATTAAACTGTCTCGGGGCTGGAAATAAAACTTTTATCTGAATATCCTGAGACAAGACGCCCGAAATAGATTTCAACTTTCTGGACACGACGTAGTCGTCCTTTAACCTCGATCTCGTGTGTTTTTGAATTTTTGGTATCAGAGAAATTTTTTGTTTCGTATATATAAACATTGCAGACGCGATTTTAGAAAATTAAACTGTCTCGGGGCTGGAAATAAAACTTTTATCTGAATATCCTGAGACAAGACGCCCGAAATAGATTTCAACTTTCTGGACACGACGTAGTCGTCCTTTAACCTCGATCTCGTGTGTTTTTGAATTTTTGGTATCAGAGAAATTTTTTGTTTCGTATATATAAACATTGCAGACGCGATTTTAGAAAATTAAACTGTCTCGGGGCTGGAAATAAAACTTTTATCTGAATATCCTGAGACAAGACGCCCGAAATAGATTTCAACTTTCTGGACACGACGTAGTCGTCCTTTAACCTCGATCTCGTGTGTTTTTGAATTTTTGGTATCAGAGAAATTTTTTGTTTCGTATCTATATATAAACATTGCAGACGCGATTTTAGAAAATTAAACTGTCTCGGGGCTGGAAATAAAACTTTTATCTGAATATCCTGAGACAAGACGCCCGAAATAGATTTCAACTTTCTGGACACGACGTAGTCGTCCTTTAACCTCGATCTCGTGTGTTTTTGAATTTTTGGTATCAGAGAAATTTTTTGTTTCGTATATATAAACATTGCAGACGCGATTTTAGAAAATTAAACTGTCTCGGGGCTGGAAATAAAACTTTTATCTGAATATCCTGAGACAAGACGCCCGAAATAGATTTCAACTTTCTGGACACGACGTAGTCGTCCTTTAACCTCGATCTCGTGTTGAATTTTTGGCATCAGAGAAATTTTTTGTTTCGTATATATAAACATTGCAGACGCGATTTTAGAAAATTAAACTGTCTCGGGGCTGGAAATAAAACTTTTATCTGAATATCCTGAGACAAGACGCCCGAAATAGATTTCAACTTTCTGGACACGACGTAGTCGTCCTTTAACCTCGATCTCGTGTGTTTTTGAATTTTTGGTATCAGAGAAATTTTTTGTTTCGTATATATAAACATTGCAGACGCGATTTTAGAAAATTAAACTGTCTCGGGGCTGGAAATAAAACTTTTATCTGAATATCCCGAGACAAGACGCCCGAAATAGATTTCAACTTTCTGGACACGACGTAGTCGTCCTTTAACCTCGATTTCGTGTGTTTTTGAATTTTTGGTATCAGAGAAATTTTTTGTTTCGTATATATATACATTGCAGACGCGATTTTAGAAAATTAAACTGTCTCGGGGCTGGAAATAAAACTTTTATCTGAATATCCTGAGACAAGACGCCCGAAATAGATTTCAACTTTCTGGACACGACGTAGTCGTCCTTTAACCTCGATCTCGTGTGTTTTTGAATTTTTGGTATCAGAGAAATTTTTTGTTTCGTATATATAAACATTGCAGACGCGATTTTAGAAAATTAAACTGTCTCGGGGCTGGAAATAAAACTTTTATCTGAATATCCTGAGACAAGACGCCCGAAATAGATTTCAACTTTCTGGACACGACGTAGTCGTCCTTTAACCTCGATCTCGTGTGTTTTTGAATTTTTGGTATCAGAGAAATTTTTTGTTTCGTATATATAAACATTGCAGACGCGATTTTAGAAAATTAAACTGTCTCGGGGCTGGAAATAAAACTTTTATCTGAATATCCTGAGACAAGACGCCCGAAATAGATTTCAACTTTCTGGACACGACGTAGTCGTCCTTTAACCTCGATCTCGTGTGTTTTTGAATTTTTGGTATCAGAGAAATTTTTTGTTTCGTATATATAAACATTGCAGACGCGATTTTAGAAAATTAAACTGTCTCGGGGCTGGAAATAAAACTTTTATCTGAATATCCTGAGACAAGACGCCCGAAATAGATTTCAACTTTCTGGACACGACGTAGTCGTCCTTTAACCTCGATCTCGTGTGTTTTTGAATTTTTGGCATCAGAGAAATTTTTTGTTTCGTATATATAAACATTGCAGACGCGATTTTAGAAAATTAAACTGTCTCGGGGCTGGAAATAAAACTTTTATCTGAATATCCTGAGACAAGACGCCCGAAATAGATTTCAACTTTCTGGACACGACGTAGTCGTCCTTTAACCTCGATCTCGTGTGTTTTTGAATTTTTGGTATCAGAGAAATTTTTTGTTTCGTATATATAAACATTGCAGACGCGATTTTAGAAAATTAAACTGTCTCGGGGCTGGAAATAAAACTTTTATCTGAATATCCTGAGACAAGACGCCCGAAATAGATTTCAACTTTCTGGACACGACGTAGTCGTCCTTTAACCTCGATCTCGTGTGTTTTTGAATTTTTGGTATCAGAGAAATTTTTTGTTTCGTATATATAAACATTGCAGACGCGATTTTAGAAAATTAAACTGTCTCGGGGCTGGAAATAAAACTTTTATCTGAATATCCTGAGACAAGACGCCCGAAATAGATTTCAACTTTCTGGACACGACGTAGTCGTCCTTTAACCTCGATCTCGTGTGTTTTTGAATTTTTGGTATCAGAGAAATTTTTTGTTTCGTATATATAAACATTGCAGACGCGATTTTAGAAAATTAAACTGTCTCGGGGCTGGAAATAAAACTTTTATCTGAATATCCCGAGACAAGACGCCCGAAATAGATTTCAACTTTCTGGACACGACGTAGTCGTCCTTTAACCTCGATTTCGTGTGTTTTTGAATTTTTGGTATCAGAGAAATTTTTTGTTTCGTATATATATACATTGCAGACGCGATTTTAGAAAATTAAACTGTCTCGGGGCTGGAAATAAAACTTTTATCTGAATATCCTGAGACAAGACGCCCGAAATAGATTTCAACTTTCTGGACACGACGTAGTCGTCCTTTAACCTCGATCTCGTGTGTTTTTGAATTTTTGGTATCAGAGAAATTTTTTGTTTCGTATATATAAACATTGCAGACGCGATTTTAGAAAATTAAACTGTCTCGGGGCTGGAAATAAAACTTTTATCTGAATATCCTGAGACAAGACGCCCGAAATAGATTTCAACTTTCTGGACACGACGTAGTCGTCCTTTAACCTCGATCTCGTGTGTTTTTGAATTTTTGGTATCAGAGAAATTTTTTGTTTCGTATATATAAACATTGCAGACGCGATTTTAGAAAATTAAACTGTCTCGGGGCTGGAAATAAAACTTTTATCTGAATATCCTGAGACAAGACGCCCGAAATAGATTTCAACTTTCTGGACACGACGTAGTCGTCCTTTAACCTCGATCTCGTGTGTTTTTGAATTTTTGGTATCAGAGAAATTTTTTGTTTCGTATATATAAACATTGCAGACGCGATTTTAGAAAATTAAACTGTCTCGGGGCTGGAAATAAAACTTTTATCTGAATATCCTGAGACAAGACGCCCGAAATAGATTTCAACTTTCTGGACACGACGTAGTCGTCCTTTAACCTCGATCTCGTGTGTTTTTGAATTTTTGGTATCAGAGAAATTTTTTGTTTCGTATATATAAACATTGCAGACGCGATTTTAGAAAATTAAACTGTCTCGGGGCTGGAAATAAAACTTTTATCTGAATATCCTGAGACAAGACGCCCGAAATAGATTTCAACTTTCTGGACACGACGTAGTCGTCCTTTAACCTCGATCTCGTGTGTTTTTGAATTTTTGGTATCAGAGAAATTTTTTGTTTCGTATATATAAACATTGCAGACGCGATTTTAGAAAATTAAACTGTCTCGGGGCTGGAAATAAAACTTTTATCTGAATATCCTGAGACAAGACGCCCGAAATAGATTTCAACTTTCTGGACACGACGTAGTCGTCCTTTAACCTCGATCTCGTGTGTTTTTGAATTTTTGGTATCAGAGAAATTTTTTGTTTCGTATATATAAACATTGCAGACGCGATTTTAGAAAATTAAACTGTCTCGGGGCTGGAAATAAAACTTTTATCTGAATATCCTGAGACAAGACGCCCGAAATAGATTTCAACTTTCTGGACACGACGTAGTCGTCCTTTAACCTCGATCTCGTGTGTTTTTGAATTTTTGGTATCAGAGAAATTTTTTGTTTCGTATATATAAACATTGCAGACGCGATTTTAGAAAATTAAACTGTCTCGGGGCTGGAAATAAAACTTTTATCTGAATATCCTGAGACAAGACGCCCGAAATAGATTTCAACTTTCTGGACACGACGTAGTCGTCCTTTAACCTCGATCTCGTGTGTTTTTGAATTTTTGGTATCAGAGAAATTTTTTGTTTCGTATATATAAACATTGCAGACGCGATTTTAGAAAATTAAACTGTCTCGGGCTGGAAATAAAACTTTTATCTGAATATCCTGAGACAAGACGCCCGAAATAGATTTCAACTTTCTGGACACGACGTAGTCGTCCTTTAACCTCGATCTCGTGTGTTTTTGAATTTTTGGCATCAGAGAAATTTTTTGTTTCGTATATATAAACATTGCAGACGCGATTTTAGAAAATTAAACTGTCTCGGGGCTGGAAATAAAACTTTTATCTGAATATCCTGAGACAAGACGCCCGAAATAGATTTCAACTTTCTGGACACGACGTAGTCGTCCTTTAACCTCGATCTCGTGTGTTTTTGAATTTTTGGTATCAGAGAAATTTTTTGTTTCGTATATATAAACATTGCAGACGCGATTTTAGAAAATTAAACTGTCTCGGGGCTGGAAATAAAACTTTTATCTGAATATCCCGAGACAAGACGCCCGAAATAGATTTCAACTTTCTGGACACGACGTAGTCGTCCTTTAACCTCGATTTCGTGTGTTTTTGAATTTTTGGTATCAGAGAAATTTTTTGTTTCGTATATATAAACATTGCAGACGCGATTTTAGAAAATTAAACTGTCTCGGGGCTGGAAATAAAACTTTTATCTGAATATCCTGAGACAAGACGCCCGAAATAGATTTCAACTTTCTGGACACGAAGTAGTCGTCCTTTAACCTCGATCTCGTGTGTTTTTGAATTTTTGGTATCAGAGAAATTTTTTGTTTCGTATATATAAACATTGCAGACGCGATTTTAGAAAATTAAACTGTCTCGGGGCTGGAAATAAAACTTTTATCTGAATATCCTGAGACAAGACGCCCGAAATAGATTTCAACTTTCTGGACACGACGTAGTCGTCCTTTAACCTCGATCTCGTGTGTTTTTGAATTTTTGGTATCAGAGAAATTTTTTGTTTCGTATATATAAACATTGCAGACGCGATTTTAGAAAATTAAACTGTCTCGGGGCTGGAAATAAAACTTTTATCTGAATATCCTGAGACAAGACGCCCGAAATAGATTTCAACTTTCTGGACACGACGTAGTCGTCCTTTAACCTCGATCTCGTGTGTTTTTGAATTTTTGGTATCAGAGAAATCTTTTGTTTCGTATATATAAACATTGCAGACGCGATTTTAGAAAATTAAACTGTCTCGGGGCTGGAAATAAAACTTTTATCTGAATATCCTGAGACAAGACGCCCGAAATAGATTTCAACTTTCTGGACACGACGTAGTCGTCCTTTAACCTCGATCTCGTGTGTTTTTGAATTTTTGGTATTAGAGAAATTTTTTGTTTCGTATATATAAACATTGCAGACGCGATTTTAGAAAATTAAACTGTCTCGGGGCTGGAAATAAAACTTTTATCTGAATATCCTGAGACAAGACGCCCGAAATAGATTTCAACTTTCTGGACACGACGTAGTCGTCCTTTAACCTCGATCTCGTGTGTTTTTGAATTTTTGGTATCAGAGAAATTTTTTGTTTCGTATATATAAACATTGCAGACGCGATTTTAGAAAATTAAACTGTCTCGGGGCTGGAAATAAAACTTTTATCTGAATATCCTGAGACAAGACGCCCGAAATAGATTTCAACTTTCTGGACACGACGTAGTCGTCCTTTAACCTCGATCTCGTGTGTTTTTGAATTTTTGGTATCAGAGAAATTTTTTGTTTCGTATCTATATATAAACATTGCAGACGCGATTTTAGAAAATTAAACTGTCTCAGGGCTGGAAATAAAACTTTTATCTGAATATCCTGAGACAAGACGCCCGAAATAGATTTCAACTTTCTGGACACGACGTAGTCGTCCTTTAACCTCGATCTCGTGTGTTTTTGAATTTTTGGTATCAGAGAAATTTTTTGTTTCGTATATATAAACATTGCAGACGCGATTTTAGAAAATTAAACTGTCTCGGGGCTGGAAATAAAACTTTTATCTGAATATCCTGAGACAAGACGCCCGAAATAGATTTCAACTTTCTGGACACGACGTAGTCGTCCTTTAACCTCGATCTCGTGTGTTTTTGAATTTTTGGTATCAGAGAAATTTTTTGTTTCGTATATATAAACATTGCAGACGCGATTTTAGAAAATTAAACTGTCTCGGGGCTGGAAATAAAACTTTTATCTGAATATCCTGAGACAAGACGCCCGAAATAGATTTCAACTTTCTGGACACGACGTAGTCGTCCTTTAACCTCGATCTCGTGTGTTTTTGAATTTTTGGTATCAGAGAAATTTTTTGTTTCGTATCTATATATAAACATTGCAGACGCGATTTTAGAAAATTAAACTGTCTCGGGGCTGGAAATAAAACTTTTATCTGAATATCCTGAGACAAGACGCCCGAAATAGATTTCAACTTTCTGGACACGACGTAGTCGTCCTTTAACCTCGATCTCGTGTGTTTTTGAATTTTTGGTATCAGAGAAATTTTTTGTTTCGTATATATAAACATTGCAGACGCGATTTTAGAAAATTAAACTGTCTCGGGGCTGGAAATAAAACTTTTATCTGAATATCCTGAGACAAGACGCCCGAAATAGATTTCAACTTTCTGGACACGACGTAGTCGTCCTTTAACCTCGATCTCGTGTGTTTTTGAATTTTTGGTATCAGAGAAATTTTTTGTTTCGTATATATAAACATTGCAGACGCGATTTTAGAAAATTAAACTGTCTCGGGGCTGGAAATAAAACTTTTATCTGAATATCCTGAGACAAGACGCCCGAAATAGATTTCAACTTTCTGGACACGACGTAGTCGTCCTTTAACCTCGATCTCGTGTGTTTTTGAATTTTTGGTATCAGAGAAATTTTTTGTTTCGTATATATAAAAATTGCAGACGCGATTTTAGAAAATTAAACTGTCTCGGGGCTGGAAATAAAACTTTTATCTTAAGATCCCGAGACCAGACGCCCGAAATCGAATTCAACTTTCTGGACACGACGTAGTCGTCCTTTAACCTCGTTCTGGTGTGTTTTTGAATTCTTGGTATCAGGAAATTTTTTGTTTCGTATATATAAAAATTGCAGACGCGATTTTAGAAAATTAAACTGTCTCGGGGCTGGAAATAAAACTTTTATCTTAAGATCCCGAGACCAGACGCCCGAAATCGAATTCAACTTTCTGGACACGACGTAGTCGTCCTTTAACCTCGATCTCGTGTGTTTTTGAATTTTTGGTATCAGAGAAATTTTTTGTTTCGTATATATAAACATTGCAGACGCGATTTTAGAAAATTAAACTGTCTCGGGGCTGGAAATAAAACTTTTATCAGAATATCCTGAGACAAGACGCCCGAAATAGATTTCAACTTTCTGGACACGACGTAGTCGTCCTTTAACCTCGATCTCGTGTGTTTTTGAATTTTTGGTATCAGAGAAATTTTTTGTTTCGTATCTATATATAAACATTGCAGACGCGATTTTAGAAAATTAAACTGTCTCGGGGCTGGAAATAAAACTTTTATCTTAAGATCCCGAGACCAGACGCCCGAAATAGATTTCAACTTTCTGGACACGACGTAGTCGTCCTTTAACCTCGATCTCGTGTGTTTTTGAATTTTTGGTATCAGAGAAATTTTTTGTTTCGTATATATAAACATTGCAGACGCGATTTTAGAAAATTAAACTGTCTCGGGGCTGGAAATAAAACTTTTATCAGAATATCCTGAGACAAGACGCCCGAAATAGATTTCAACTTTCTGGACACGACGTAGTCGTCCTTTAACCTCGATCTCGTGTGTTTTTGAATTTTTGGTATCAGAGAAATTTTTTGTTTCGTATATATAAACATTGCAGACGCGATTTTAGAAAATTAAACTGTCTCGGGGCTGGAAATAAAACTTTTATCTGAATATCCTGAGACAAGACGCCCGAAATAGATTTCAACTTTCTGGACACGACGTAGTCGTCCTTTAACCTCGATCTCGTGTGTTTTTGAATTTTTGGTATCAGAGAAATTTTTTGTTTCGTATCTATATATAAACATTGCAGACGCGATTTTAGAAAATTAAACTGTCTCGGGGCTGGAAATAAAACTTTTATCTGAATATCCTGAGACAAGACGCCCGAAATAGATTTCAACTTTCTGGACACGACGTAGTCGTCCTTTAACCTCGATCTCGTGTGTTTTTGAATTTTTGGTATCAGAGAAATTTTTTGTTTCGTATATATAAACATTGCAGACGCGATTTTAGAAAATTAAACTGTCTCGGGGCTGGAAATAAAACTTTTATCTGAATATCCTGAGACAAGACGCCCGAAATAGATTTCAACTTTCTGGACACGACGTAGTCGTCCTTTAACCTCGATCTCGTGTGTTTTTGAATTTTTGGTATCAGAGAAATTTTTTGTTTCGTATATATAAACATTGCAGACGCGATTTTAGAAAATTAAACTGTCTCGGGGCTGGAAATAAAACTTTTATCTGAATATCCTGAGACAAGACGCCCGAAATAGATTTCAACTTTCTGGACACGACGTAGTCGTCCTTTAACCTCGATCTCGTGTGTTTTTGAATTTTTGGTATCAGAGAAATTTTTTGTTTCGTATATATAAACATTGCAGACGCGATTTTAGAAAATTAAACTGTCTCGGGGCTGGAAATAAAACTTTTATCCGAATATCCTGAGACAAGACGCCCGAAATAGATTTCAACTTTCTGGACACGACGTAGTCGTCCTTTAACCTCGATCTCGTGTGTTTTTGAATTTTTGGTATCAGAGAAATTTTTTGTTTCGTATATATAAACATTGCAGACGCGATTTTAGAAAATTATACTGTCTCGGGGCTGGAAATAAAACTTTTATCTGAATATCCTGAGACAAGACGCCCGAAATAGATTTCAACTTTCTGGACACGACGTAGTCGTCCTTTAACCTCGATCTCGTGTGTTTTTGAATTTCTGGTATCAGAGAAATTTTTTGTTTCGTATCTATATATAAACATTGCAGACGCGATTTTAGAAAATTAAACTGTCTCGGGGCTGGAAATAAAACTTTTATCTGAATATCCTGAGACAAGACGCCCGAAATAGATTTCAACTTTCTGGACACGACGTAGTCGTCCTTTAACCTCGATCTCGTGTGTTTTTGAATTTTTGGTATCAGAGAAATTTTTTGTTTCGTATATATAAACATTGCAGACGCGATTTTAGAAAATTAAACTGTCTCGGGGCTGGAAATAAAACTTTTATCCGAATATCCTGAGACAAGACGCCCGAAATAGATTTCAACTTTCTGGACACGACGTAGTCGTCCTTTAACCTCGATCTCGTGTGTTTTTGAATTTTTGGTATCAGAGAAATTTTTTGTTTCGTATATATAAACATTGCAGACGCGATTTTAGAAAATTAAACTGTCTCGGGGCTGGAAATAAAACTTTTATCTGAATATCCTGAGACAAGACGCCCGAAATAGATTTCAACTTTCTGGACACGACGTAGTCGTCCTTTAACCTCGATCTCGTGTGTTTTTGAATTTTTGGTATCAGAGAAATTTTTTGTTTCGTATATATAAACATTGCAGACGCGATTTTAGAAAATTAAACTGTCTCGGGGCTGGAAATAAAACTTTTATCTGAATATCCTGAGACAAGACGCCCGAAATAGATTTCAACTTTCTGGACACGACGTAGTCGTCCTTTAACCTCGATCTCGTGTGTTTTTGAATTTTTGGTATCAGAGAAATTTTTTGTTTCGTATCTATATATAAACATTGCAGACGCGATTTTAGAAAATTAAACTGTCTCAGGGCTGGAAATAAAACTTTTATCTGAATATCCTGAGACAAGACGCCCGAAATAGATTTCAACTTTCTGGACACGACGTAGTCGTCCTTTAACCTCGATCTCGTGTGTTTTTGAATTTTTGGTATCAGAGAAATTTTTTGTTTCGTATATATAAACATTGCAGACGCGATTTTAGAAAATTAAACTGTCTCGGGGCTGGAAATAAAACTTTTATCTGAATATCCTGAGACAAGACGCCCGAAATAGATTTCAACTTTCTGGACACGACGTAGTCGTCCTTTAACCTCGATCTCGTGTGTTTTTGAATTTTTGGTATCAGAGAAATTTTTTGTTTCGTATATATAAACATTGCAGACGCGATTTTAGAAAATTAAACTGTCTCGGGGCTGGAAATAAAACTTTTATCTGAATATCCTGAGACAAGACGCCCGAAATAGATTTCAACTTTCTGGACACGACGTAGTCGTCCTTTAACCTCGATCTCGTGTGTTTTTGAATTTTTGGTATCAGAGAAATCTTTTGTTTCGTATATATAAACATTGCAGACGCGATTTTAGAAAATTAAACTGTCTCGGGGCTGGAAATAAAACTTTTATCTGAATATCCTGAGACAAGACGCCCGAAATAGATTTCAACTTTCTGGACACGACGTAGTCGTCCTTTAACCTCGATCTCGTGTGTTTTTGAATTTTTGGTATTAGAGAAATTTTTTGTTTCGTATATATAAACATTGCAGACGCGATTTTAGAAAATTAAACTGTCTCGGGGCTGGAAATAAAACTTTTATCTGAATATCCTGAGACAAGACGCCCGAAATAGATTTCAACTTTCTGGACACGACGTAGTCGTCCTTTAACCTCGATCTCGTGTGTTTTTGAATTTTTGGTATCAGAGAAATTTTTTGTTTCGTATATATAAACATTGCAGACGCGATTTTAGAAAATTAAACTGTCTCGGGGCTGGAAATAAAACTTTTATCTGAATATCCTGAGACAAGACGCCCGAAATAGATTTCAACTTTCTGGACACGACGTAGTCGTCCTTTAACCTCGATCTCGTGTGTTTTTGAATTTTTGGTATCAGAGAAATTTTTTGTTTCGTATCTATATATAAACATTGCAGACGCGATTTTAGAAAATTAAACTGTCTCAGGGCTGGAAATAAAACTTTTATCTGAATATCCTGAGACAAGACGCCCGAAATAGATTTCAACTTTCTGGAC